>CM040426.1:64827779-65427779 GCA_022702705.1 Papilionanthe hookeriana x Papilionanthe teres | reverse complement strand
GCTTTTTATATTAAAGCATGTTGTATACTTGAAGAAAATCATGTATAAGTTGCTAAAATTTTGGTCCTCTATCCATTTATTATGATTCTGAAATTTTTGTTATTTTTTATTTTGATGTGAATTATCCAATTTCTATACCAAGGCAGTGTCTTGGTGCAATAAAGTGATGGCTTGGGTTGTGTGTTTTGGTGGCTTAGGGTGTGTGTTTTGGTGGCCTTGTGTGTGTGGGTTGGTGGTGGATGCGAGTTGTGCTTGTGTGTGGTGGCTGTGAGTGGTGTTTATGGTGGCTGCGGTGGCTTGGGTATGTGTTTTGGTGGCCTTGGGTGTGTGGGATGGTGGTTGATGTGAGTTGTGCTTGTGTGTGGTGGTTGTGATGGCTTGGGTGTGTGTTTTGGTGGTCTTGGGTGCGTGTGTTGGTGGTGGATGTGAGTTGTTCTTGTGTGTGGAAGTTGTGAGAGGTGTTTATGATGGCTGTGATGGCTTGGGTGCGTGTTTTGGTGGACTTGGGTGTGTGGGTTGGTGGTGAATGTGAGTTGTGCTTATGTGTGTAGTGGCTGTGAGAGGTGTTTATGGTGGATGCGGTGGCTTAGATGTTTGTTATGGTGGCCTTGTGTGTGTGGGTTGGTGGTGGATGTGAGTTGTGCTTGTGTGTGATGGTTGTGAGAGGTGTTTATACTGGTTGTGGTGGCTTGGGGTGTGTGTTCTGGTGGCCTTGGGTGTGTGGGTTGGTGGTGGATGTGAGTTGTGCTTGTGTTTGATGGCTGTAAGAGGTTTATTTTTTGCGCACTTGTCTAGAAGCACTATTACTAAACTTTACATATTATTTGTGCTCTTTACATATAGAATTTGGGTAAGATATGTAAGCCATGTGATGCTTCGAAAAATTAGTTTTATGCTTTTGCAGAATAGTGAATTTAACGAGCTTTCAATCTCTTGGAATGTGGATATTGTGGTTATTTCTTTTATGTTCATTATTTCACGTGAATGTGTGTGCTTTCTCCAAGCTCTTCTATTTTGTATTTTTATTTATTTATTTATCATTCTGTAATGGTATTTAATTTGAATTTTTTTTGTTCTCATTCTATAATAGTTTAACCTGTTGAGTTTGTTACATGTTAAGTTATTTTTTAACTGTCGATTCTTCAATTAGTTTCAACATGACTAAGATGAAAGAAGGGGGCCGTCAACAATGTGGGATAAGGAAGTAACAAAAAATTTTTGTGATCTTTGCATTAAAGAGATTGAGGTTGGAAATATGCATACTCATACTTTAACAAGGAATGTTGGCAAAATATTTCGAAGATGCTCAAAGAATTGATTGAAAGAGAGAATGGTAGGCTAAAATTCAAGAACAAGTGAGATCAATTGAATAAGGAGTGAAAGTTATGGAAGGAGCTGAAATGGGCATCATCTTGTTTGGGTTGGGATCTCATTAAGCATAACATTGATGCTTCAGAGGAATGATGGACTGAGAAGTTAGAGATAATAATGTTGGATTAGCATGTATTTTTCCTCATTATCATTTTTATTTTGTTTTTGCTAATATGTCCCCTCCCCCCTCGCAACGTTGCAGGCAATACCAGCTGCAAAAAAATTTAAGGTGTGCCGATTTATCCCGGACTTGGAAGATACATTGTACGTAATGTTTAAGGGGGTTGTCGCGATAGGTCATCATGCATTCAACCCAAGTGATTAGGGGCCAGCATGTGTTCAACCCAAGTGAGCAGGGTTTTGCAGGCATGCTAGATGACTTGTCACCCGAGCAGGTTACGTGTTCTAGTGAAGGGCCTAGTATAAACCCGAGGGAGCTCGAGTCCACATGTCAATCAAAAGAGGTCCATACTGGAGAAAAGGAGGAAAAGGAAAGTTGTTGTTGTGAAAAGCTCAATTGATAAAATGATAGAAGTATTTGCAGCTCCGCCACTTACTGCTACAGATGACACCACCATCGATGAACTTTTGGTATCTTTAGATTCACTTCTAGAAATTGTGGCTGATCCGACCTTTTATTTAAAAGTGTTAAATTGCTCGAGGACCCGACCCGCAGGCAGATATTCATGAGGCTACGACTTGAGCTGCATGTCGAATATTTACGTCTTTCGATTGAGAAATTAGTTTGTGTTATTTGTTGACTTTTTATTTTTGATTTTTATTGGATTTGTTTGCTTTTTCTTTATTTTCCACAAAATGATTTATGAAAATTGTTGTGATTAAAGTAGTAGATGTATTAGTCATTTTAGTTAAGAGCTATTATATTTGTCCACCTTTTTTTAAGAAGTAGTTTATTCATAACATGTTACCCTAACAAATCATTTCTTTACGATGGATCGACATTGAGAACACTGAAGAATGGCTACGGCGACAATGATTGTTATACTGTTGTTAGAATACTACTGCTCCATCATTGTTCGAACACCACACATGATGTCATCCTTTATTGGGGATAAAAGGGTGGGTGAGATGCTCGCTGGACATCCAATAAAGTTCAACAATATATTTCGCATGAGTGTGCCTATTTTTTTGGATCGGCTTCATGAGCTACATAACAACCACGACCTCCAAGGTTCCTTCAGATCGACTACTAGGGAGGTGTTGTCAATAACACTGTACATTATTTCTCAGAACGAATCAATTAGAGGAGCTATGGGGCGATTCGATCATTCATCAAAGACAATAAGGTGATACTTCTTTGAAGGTCTGAAAGCGCTAGTCAGCTTGGCGTTCAACATAATTAAGCTAGAGGATCCATAATTCGATACAACTCCAGAAAATTGCTAATGACTCGTGTTACATGCCATTTCTCAAGATAAGTTTAATTATCACATTACATTTACTTCATAATGTAATTAGTGTGTTGGGATTGACGTATTTAACAAATACAAATAGAACTGCATTGGGGCAATTGATGGTACACACATGGATGCCCGATTACACAACCATGAAAATGTGGCGTATATTGGTCGATGTGGTTCAGTTACCCAAAATGTGATGGTCGTCTACGACTTCAGCATGTGCTTCACGTTTGTGATGGCTAGATGGGAAGGGATTGCACATGATACTCGTCTTTTTATCTATGCAACAAGGAATAGTAGACAACGCTTCTCGCACCCGCCTCCAGGTTTATTTAGGGTTTTAAACCTATTAGTTGTATTTATCAATTGTTACTAATAATGTCTTATATAAAATGTAAATACTATTTGGTGGATATTGGATATCCGTTACAGAGGGGGTATCTAAGCCATTTCCAAACACTAAATACCACGTTCCTGATTTCGAGAGACCAAGTGGCACCACCGGTTGTAGAAAAGAAATGTTCAGCAAACATCACTCTTCCTTGCGGAGGGAGATTGAAAGAACATTTGAGATTTGCAAGAAGAAATGAGTCATCCTATACGATATGCCGACGTGCCCATTTCCTGAACAAGTACACATAGTGATGGTCACTTTGACTCTCCACAATTTCATTAGACAACATCATTGTTGGTCAGATACAGACTTCAGTATGGCTGACGATGTTGGGATGCATTTCCCGCTGAAGCATACAAATTCTGGGTTGGGTAGTCTATACCAGAGGCTGTGATGGAGTGGCATGAATTTGACACCCAGGATGGAAAATATGTAGTGAAGATGGCTGCATTGAGGGAGCGTATCACAGATGCTATATGCAACTGCTAATTGACCCAATCTTCAATCATGAATGAACATGTCTTGTTAATTTAATAATTTTTATTTTTACTGTATCTCAATTGTATCACAAATAATTTTAAATTTGAAACTTTTATGTGATTATTTTTTCTTTATTTTATGTTTGAGTTTCTTATGTTTTTTTTTTTTTTGCTATTTGGGTGGGCTTGTGAGATACATGATGAGACTCTGGGCCTTATGGGTTCTTCTGGATGGCCTATTGCTTCATGTTAGTTAGTGTTACATGTGAAACCCAATGAAGGCAACTGTGTAGCTTTCTTCTTCTCGATGCATCCGTTTATGAGGCGTTTCTGGATAGTTTTTTTTTTGTGTATATGCACAATAAAGGCAACCAAATGCCTCTGTTCTTTTCTGAGCAATGAGTTTTTATGCTACTCTGAATGACCTTTTTTGGTGATAAACACATGTGACACATAGGAGGCTGGTATGTGGGTTAAAGACAACTAAGAACTCATTTCTTTAGAAGGTCAACTATCGTATTGTATTGACAAATTCGTTGGTTGCTCTGATGGGTTCTCTGAGTCCTCACACCTGTTATTTTTTTAATAAATTTTCATTTCTTTATTCATTTCTATTTCTTATTTAAATTTTCATGGTTTTTTTATTTAATCTAATTTTATTTCTGACGTGATCTCTCTTGAATTATTGTAGGAAGATGAGCTCCAGATTTCAGAAAACTCTGGGCGAGTGCTATGCCGCTGCGGACTGCCGTCTTTTTTACTTACGTAACTCCGGCCACATAGCTATGGGCGTCAGTTCTATAGGTGCCTGCGGTGTGCAGACGGTCCGAAAAAACTGTGAGTTTTCATGTAGGCAGACAATCCGTTCAATTCTACTGCCGATTGTGATCGTGGTTCAACAGTATCATAACCGGACAACGTTGCTCGTGACATGCTTCTGCATTTTAAAATGAATATTATCATACATTTAATTATAATTAAATATGTTTTTTTCTTTTTTATTAGGTTTCTTGATACTCACTTTTAAGGGAGACATATATGTTTTTTTGTACTGTTATGAAGTGGTTTTTTTGGATTTAAACTATCTAATATATTGTCATTACGGTTCTGTTGCGAACAGCTCGACTGCAGAGTGCCAGAATGATCATTTATCCATAAACAGCTCCAAATCAGCTGTTTTTTGAACGCACAAACAAACAACTAAATAATTTTTCTAGATCAGAGGTAGAATAATAATTTATTCATAAACAACTGAAAATCAACTGTTTTCTAAATGCACAAACCAAACAACCAACCAACTTATCAGGATAAGCTGCGGATCAGTAGCTTATCAGGGATCCACAACTTATCCTGATAAGTTGGAGCTGCCCCAAACAGACCCTGAGGCGTTAAAGAGCCTCTTTTCTATAAATAAACTGTTTTCAAGCATTCGTATCTAAAAACCCCTTTATAAAAAATATAACAATAAAATAGTTTTATTTATAAATTCTATTATTTTATTTTATCAGCAACTCAAACATCGTGAAATTCTTTAAAATAAGTGCAATAAATTAGAAATTGTAGTTTGCCTATGAAGAAAGACCTTAAATAATGATGACTTTGAGGCAAGAGAATATAATTTTTTTTTTTTTAAACATATGGAGTCCTACCTTTGCATTTTAATGATCACAGTTATTTAGGGATGTCAAAAGAGCTCCTCGATTGCGAATGATTGGTGTTCAGCTTGTTAACTAGCTTGCGTTTGATTCATTTGTTAAGCAAGTGAACATATTGCAAATAATTTTTTGAGCTCATATTATAAATGAGCGGAGCAAGAACAAATATTATTTATTTTGGGTTCGGCTTGTTTAAACTTGAAATAATTAAATAATTAATAATAATTTAAATTTATATTACTTTTATATTAATTTTTGTATTGTATTTTAAACAATTTTGATGTAAAATATAAAATTGAGGTGTTAGAAATGTAAATATGTAGAAATCAGATGATATTTATGTGAATGTATATATATTTATACCCGAAAAAAATGAATGAAAGCTTTCATGTAAACTAAAGGTGCATTTGAGGTAGCGGTGCTGTTGCGCATCATACTGTTTGATAAAATCATGTTTTGTCAGTATTTTCAAAAAATTATATCTGAAGACTGCATTTTTCTACCAGACCTAACTATCTGTTGTGATCGCTAGAAAACTATGATATGAATTTTTCAATAATAATAATAATAAAATTACAATAGCCACGGACACACCGTAGCTTTTCAAACAACAACTTTTCTTCGTCAACAGCTTCACGACTGCTTATTGAAATGAGTGCAGTTACCGCAACAGACCCTAATAAGAAAAAATTTAAAATTTCTCTTATGTTTATTTAGTCCCATATTAATGAAAAATTTCTTACAGGCTAAACAAGTCTTTAAATGTATGAAGAGGAATCACTTGTTTAAGACCTCTAGTCTTTTTTTTAGTTTTGGTTGTTAAGCTCAAATCATGTCAAATGAGAGCTGAATATGACCACATTATTCCCGAGCTATTTTAAACATGGGCTCATTTTGAACGAGAAAAATTTCGAATGAGCTGAACACGACTAACTTTTGGGCTAACTTGAGCTCGGCAATTGTGAATATCAAAAATATTTGTTACATTTTTTTTTTTTTTTAACTTTTCGAATAAAATGTTTTTTAAATAAATTAGCTCATCCAGTGCAGAAAATATTGGATGCGGATTTCGCACAGTCCCGTCCCATCCGACACGTATGGCTGCTGACGGCTGGATCCACCAGAAAGATGGAAGGGTAAAAATGTAAATCTCGGTAAAGTAAGGGATTAAATTCAAATTTCCATTCCCCTCCATCTACTGGGCGAAAGGGCCGTCCATCAAATTCACACCCGAGTCGAAGTGTGCCAACAACCGAAACGAAATCAAAGGAGTGAGGGCAGAACTAATTGCTCTCGTTCGTCGACTGTAACCACTGCCGATCTGCCGAAGAATTGTCGGAGCTAGGACGGCGCAGCAGTTTCTGAATCCTGTACCCGGCCGCTTAGGGTTCCATGACAAGGAGCGCCGGATTTAGGGCGTTCTTTACGGGGAGGCACGAAGAGATGACAAGCGACGCTCTCGGGAAATGGGCTTGGTGATTTACACTGAATTTGGGTTCTGGTTCGTCAAAGGCCACGATTGGGTCCCCGGATGGAGGGAAGCAGCACTATAGGTACGATTAGTAGTCTGATACTTTCTCGGTTCTGCTGCTTCACAGATTAAATTAGGGTTTCCTTTGGCTTCTTTTGAGTTGCAAGAAGTGGGAAGTGGACTCGTTTGATTTGCTCCCGTTTTTGAAGCTGTTAGGTTTTTTATACGGGATGAAACTGTTAGGGTTTAGTTTTGGTTTTGGGTGATAGTGTTACTGAAACTTGTTGATGCTTATTTGGAATCTGGGTTACAGTCTTTTTCTTGGCTTTGGCACTTTAGCCTTTGATCTAGTTGGGTTTGCTGAGATCGTGTTTGGGCGAATTTTGCTAGAAAGGCCATTGGTTTAATGAGTTTGTATTGGCTCGTGGATCTGAAAAATTTGGCGCGGGCATCAGTTGCAACGACTATTAGCTGTGGTTTCAAATTTCAACTGGTGGGTTATTATCGAGAATTACAACTTAATAATCAATTTTGTACGCTTATCCTCTATCGTTGTTCTAGAAAAGGGTTTAATTTCGCCGTTTCATGTTTCTGGTGGGGCGTGGGTTTGAACTTTTGGCTATGGGTTGTTAAGGTTAATTTCTTAAGCGTGATTTTTTTTCTTAGAAATTTGTTTATTTCCCTGTAATGCTATTCTTTGTTAAGTTGATTTCAAATTTACGGGAATCTATGAACTAATTATTGTCGAGCAAACTTTCTGAGGCAGTTCTATGTCATTGATGCTGCACAAGTGAGGCTTTTGGAGTTATATCTCAAAATATGTGGTCAGAAGATTGCCTGTTCATAAGGTAATCTCATGACTGATGGAAATAGACTAGAAACCTTATGGGATCAAACCTAATGGAGAAAAAAGAGAGGCTTGCTGAAGGGTACTAGATAGAAATTGATTGAATGAACTAAAATAAAGTGAAGAAGTGAAATTTCAAATTGCACATCTTTGAAATTTAAATTTTTACATACTAAATTACTGAGACAAAATGAGATAGTTAAGGGGTAAATTTAGTATTTCTTGTAAGCTCCGGTATGCAAACATTCTGGGGGTCAGGGTAGGTTGTTTTTTCATTCAAATTGTTTTTATTAGTATTTTATACTTTTGCAAGCCATTTTTTTCATTCAAATCATTAATGATTCAAATTTATTTCCTGATTTGAACTCCCATACCTATAAATGAAGCAGCTTCTTGCTTTTGCTTTTTTTCAAAAAAAAAAAAAAATGCATCAAGTAGAAGTTGCATGCTTGAAGTTGCTCGTTGTATCATTTATTTATGATATGTTTAATTTGTTTCCAAATATTTGATATCATAGTGAAAGTTTCGGCCTTTTAGTATGAAACGGTAGTGATAGCTTCTATCGTTAGTCATTGTTTTGTCTATTTAACTTTGGTATGCCGTACATTGAATGTTATGATTGATTTCCTTTTCATGATTTCTACATTTCCTTTCATTAGCGGGCATCGTTTTATACGTAGACACTTGATTGGTTCCAGGTGGTTGGCTTTGATTGGTTGAACATGATTGACGATGTAAAAAGGGGATATATAAAATTCATTGCTTGCAACACTTCTAACTCATGGATATCCAAGTATGCCATGATGTAACAAAGTGGATTTATTGAATCATGGGATATCCTCTTTGCTAAAGGTTTTATGTGGGAGTTATATCTTGAATTTTACTACTTACTTTATTATTATTATTATTTTTATTTTTATATTTTCGTCGTCCTTCTTTTTTTCAGAGTGCCATCCATCTCTTATTGAGTTTTTAAGAGAGTGGGATGGAGAGGATGTTATTTCAAACTCCATTACCTAAAAATTTTTGTGTACTTATCTCGACTGTGGCAGATTAGTAGCCTGTTTAATCTTGGAGAAAAGTCTGCTAGTTTGTGATCAAGGTAGTGTTATGCTTAGGTTAGCAATGTTAGTGGCATTGCTTGTGACGTGGATACTTGGCTTTGGTCAATTAGTTTGTTGGAAGAGAGAGCTAGTTGGTGCACAATTAAATAGAAAAGAGGGAAAGAGGGAGGAAGGGAGAGAATTCTGGTGGGACAGGTTGTCCATTTTCTGTTTCTTCGTTGAATGTAATGAAAACTTGTATTTCATTTTCCTAAATTAAGATGGTTACTGAGCTTTCGTGGTATCATTGTTTTCAAGGGAAGGAAAATCAATTGTGTGCCCTGGGATGAATGTGACGTGGGATGTGATAATTTTGCTAGTTATATACGTCTCACTTGGATGGAGAATAGAGGGATAAGGAATTAATGGTTTAGCTGCTTTTTTTCTTCGATCTTATTTGATCATTATCTATTCATTTGGTATAAAGTGGTCTTTAGTATTTTTTTAGTTATAAATCAATTAAAGTAAAGTTCTAGCGATGAAAATTATGTAAAATCTCATGCATTAAAAGACATGTTATTTGAATTACAGTCAATGGTTTGCTTTTTTCCTTCATTTATCTACTGTTCTTATTGGCTTTTTGCTTAGATTGGGATTGGGTTATAATTTATTTTTTCCTTCTCTTAGGGGCTGTTTGGATTTACTTAGTGCACTGTTTTTGAAATGTCAGGGTTTTAAGTATTTGAATTTTTTTACCAAGTAAAGCAAATTCAAGGTAATGTTTTGCAGAATTTATAACTTTCCAATTAGGTCATTTTTTGGGGTTCTGAATTCACTCGATTCTTGCAAATCGGAATATTCTGTGTGCAATGAAGTATCTGCTACTTCCACATTGTACACTCCTTGTATTGATTTGCAACTTCTTGTGGTTTGACTTCTGCACCTAATTAGTTGGTCCTATGGATATTTAATGTTGCGCTTCTTTTTGGTTATTTCTTTTGATTATTCTCGTTGTTAGTTATGTGGTCTTCTTAGCAAATATAACTATAAATTTAATAAGAATTATTTTAGGTGTTTAAAAGTTAAGAAAGGGAAAGGAAAAAAACAAAGAATGAAGCGATACAATAATAGTTAAAATAAAAAATAAACATGTATGAGATTGAGAGACTTGCTAGAGATCGAGAGACGGAGGCAGTGTGAAGTGAGAGTTTGAAAATCAGGTTCAGAGAAGCATGCCTATGATACGCCGAGAAGTATTCTTGAGAAGAAGCTTGTGCTAGGAGCTGTTAGAGCTAACATCAATAATCACTGAGAAGCGCAGAAAAAAACTAGTTGGCAAGAGAGTGGCAGGCGATGAACCAAGTAGGAGAAGCTAATGGCTGTCCCTTAGTTATTGCAGCAGATGTTGAACTGAACAGTGAATCTGAACTTGGATTTTATTTTGAGCTTGAGCCAAGGATGTAGCAACAATTCAATGTGGCAAGCTTTGCTGCATGCTTTTATTTGCCAGGCAAGCAATGCATGGGGCTCGTGAATGTTATTTCTTTGTGTTGCACTTGAAGCATGCTTTTATGAATAATGAATTTCCCTTAAAAGGTTGCATTGCATTTCAGTTCCATTATCAAATATGAGATTTTAAAATTTTGGGCGGGGGCATGACTTGTATTTTTTGGCTAATTTTGTACCTTTCTTATTTTTAACCCCTCCTTTTGATTATTATTATTTTAATATTGGATGATGTATGATTGAACTTATTAGATCTATTGTAACAATGGTTTTTTTTATTATTATTTATTTTTTAGTGAAATTTTAATGCCTTCATTGATACTTGAATGTCTTAATATTTTTTTAAAATTGGATTTCAACATTTTTTCAGTTTTCATGAATATAATGAATATTTGTTTAATATTAATAGCTTATGTCTTCTATGAATTTCGTTTCATGTTAGATTTGATCTTGGTTTTCTTTTCTCTCCCCTTTGAATGCTTTAATGATCTAAATCAAATGAACGGGCGTTCAGAAAGGTTGGCTTTGATGAACTTCTTGTTGACCTCTAGTCATGCCTACAATAACGTAATGCTTGTTTTTCCAAGCATGCATTGGCGTTGGAATGATTTATCATCGTGTAATTTGAAATTAGAGCTCAATGCTGTTTTACATATTTGATGTGATTAGGTAGTTCTTCCTATAGTGAGGTAAAAAAGTGTAGTGAATATGGGAAGAATAGCAAGTTGCACTCATTCTGAAGCCTGTCTTATCAGGAAAAATCATATCCATAAAATGGCTATGATAACAATCAAATACCTTAAAGTATGGACAGCCTCACCAAGTTTAGTTTCTCCCAATGGAGATATAAGTATGTGACCAAAAATAATTCAACAGATAATAGTTTAACGTTTCATTCAAAGCCTCAAATGGCCACACTTTCTGGATGAGGGCTAAGGCATGGATGAAATGAAAAACACATGAGTTAGTGGTTTCTTGATGGAGGCTGTACACATTGCTACATATATTGTCCATAATATTAATTGCGCAGTTGGGTTTTGAGAATTTTTGTTTGCCACAAGGCTGTCTGAGGTGTAAGCTCATTGTTTGAAAATTGCATGACAAAATAAAGGGGTAAAAAATAATATATTAACATCATAACTTATAGATATGTTAAGGAAATATATTTATGTACTAGGATAGTAAAAAGTGATAAATTATATTTATATAAAATAGCAAATTGCCTAAGCCATAAAATATAATGTAATGACTTACAATATTATATTTACTTAGATTCTTCCTTCACAATTTAGTTCTCCTGTGCCTCTGATTTATAAAAGAGTAAAATTAATGAATAATACTTTACGAAAGTTAATATAAACTATTAGCCTCTTTTTAAGTTAAATATAATGATTTTAAATTATATGATAATAAATATAATTGAATTTAAATAATTTGAAATATATATGAAATGATTAGTTATGTATGCAGTAATTTGTAATTAAAAAATAGATGATAAATGTTCTGATATTAAATTTTTTTAAAATAGTTGTCACATATTAAATTTAGCCTTCTTAATAATATATTGAAAATGTGATAATTTTTTAGCAAAATTTGTTTATTTAAGAATTTGATATTTCAGGCCATTAGAGAAATCAAATATTAAGAAAAAAATATATTTTTTATAAACTTAGAATAGTTGCATCAACAAATTGCACAACATTGATTTAGCAACTAGTTTGGGAGTACAGAGAGGCTAATATTGGAAAATTTAGTGCCGTAGTGTAAATATACTTAAACTCATATGCTCTTTTGGAACCCACAATTTTTTGATACGGAGATAGACTTCGAAATTAAGGATGGGATTGCTTGCAACAGAAGAAGCATGTGGCTGCTGTAGCGGATGCAAGAAGCAGCGATGGTGGAGTTTTTAATTTGAAGCGTTTATGGTGTCTCAATCATCTGTTTATGGCTTGAAAATTTTTATTTGGATCCTTTGTTAGGGTATTAAGCAAAAAATGTTGTGTTTATGTGTGATGGTTGGAATAATCTTGGTTTCATATGAATGTGATGGATATGCAGTTGCGAGAATTCAGTAAATAGATATTTGGGACAAATTATTCAAGTTGTCTATTCTGCCAGGCAGGTGGACATCTTCTCTACTGCTTCTGATAGGGTTTCCTTTGTGCAGTCTGCTTGAAAAAGTTCAGAGCATTGATTGGTCCTTCCATCTTTATGTTTTAGTGATAAATTTTGGAGAGAGTTTATCTCTTATTTTGTAAATAACTTATATTTCTTCCAATCCATTTTATCCATAGTTTCATGTACCCAGAATTTATTTTTTGAATGGCTTCTCAACACTGATGTCTTTTGTATCAATTTAAACAGTTGCTTTTGTATTATTATAATAGTTGGCCGGCGCTTTATTGCTTTTCTGAAGCACATTAGGCTGTTTTGTTTGTTTTTATTCAATTTTATTTAAATGCCATACCATTAGCAAGCTTTAGCATGCTCAATTAATTATAATTTTAGATTCTCATGTAGGACATATGGACAAGAGCCTTCCAGCTTTTGGGCTTGGCCAACAATTCCTGAGTCTGTGGCTTTTTATTGTTTTTTTTAATTTTCAGGGCTACATCCATGGATTATGATGAAAATGATTTTCAAAGCCAAAATTTTCAGTTAGTTGGAGAAGACAGTAAATATTCTACAAACTTCAGGTCATTTGGTCTTCCAAAGTTTGATCTTGATGAACACCTTAGGTTTGGTAGTTTAGTTGAAACGGAAGCTCTACTTGGCATACAAAGTCAAGAAAATAATTGGATTGACTTTTCATCCGGAAGTACTGCAGTCGAGTTCAGTTCAAGTGCTGCCGAGTCTTGCTCAATATCTAGGCATAATAATGTTTGGTCTGAGGCAACATCCTCTGAATCTGTTGATTTGTTATTGAAATCAGTGGGAGAGAATGAAATAATCAACAAAAAAGCTGTCATCATGGAGTCTAGTGCCAATAGACAGGATGAAATAATCAATGATAATCAGGTTGATCTCTTTGTCAAAAAGGATGATGCTTTTAACTCATCCGTGATGGATGCCCTTCCTACTGGTAAAGTTATAATTTTAAAGGATGAATGTCTCAAAAAATTATCGAGTTCAAGTGAAGGCAGAAGGAATTTGCTAACACATCTTCAAGGTTCATCACAAGCATCTGAACTTGAAGAATCCCGAACTGTCTTTAATTTTGATCCTTCAAATGGAATCAGTGCAGATGGAAAATTTTGTGGTGATCAGTACATAACAGATGAAAATCCGACTTCTTCAACTGAGGCTATTGAAAAATCAAGAGTGGCTGAAAATGTCTTAAATGAGACTGTTTTGAAAGGACATGTTTTTGATGTACTCATGAGAACAAATTCTTCAAATATTGATGACTGCAACTCATCTGTATTGTCTAGCCATAGTCCGTTATCTATTACCTGCAGAAGTAATCAAGATGAGAGGCTTCTTATGGAGACAACTCGGTACTCTGATGAACAAAATCAGATAAGTGTCAGGAGTAGGTCTGATTTGCTATATGATGATGACCATAAAGAAAAATCTATGATTATTCATAGTGTTGAAACAAATAATCAGTCGGTGCCAAAATCAGATGATCTGGAGGTGCTGAGAAAATGTATTGATTCTGTAATATCTGAGGATGCAGATGGTTTTGTGTCTATTTCATGCAGAACCGAACCTTTGCTTCACGGTGTTGAGATAATTGATAGATTAATTGAAAAAGAAGATGGCGCAAGCCAATTAGCAAAGTATGAAGGTAAAAATATCGAGGACAATTCTGGTTACTTCAGTAGTAAAGCTATCCAGAAGCCATCTTGGTTAGCTGAAGGGCATAGAAGTGTTAGCGGGGGACCACCAGATGATTCCATGGAGGATGATGATGTCTACAGTGCACATAATGAGAAATCAACTATGTCTAATTTTGTTAGAGGACAAAAACTTGTTACATGTTTGGATGACTTAAGAAGTAAGCAATATTCTGAAGGCCAGATGACAGATGCTAACATTGCTGATGCTTGTGCTTCCAGATTGCTAGCAGAATCCAATGCTTCTATTAAAGTTAATTATGAAATTCAAGTATTGGAAACTGGTGATCATGACAGGATGAATGCTTATCTGCCGAGTGTCAACCGTGAGAATAATGTGTATGTTGTTGAGGTTAACCCAACTAAAGATATGAATGTTGATAGACAAGACGTGAAATTGGATGCTGATAAAGATATAGCAACGGATGAAGCTTCTCTACTTTCGGTTATGCTTGAAGCTAAGGCTATGTCCTCACCCTTTACTTGTAAGGAAGATAAATTAGCTGTTGAATCGGCCGAAGTTCATACAGCTCAAGTTGATGCCTTCAATGATATGAAGTCTTCGGTTACATTAACGGATTTTGGTAGAGTTAGTTTAGGCATGGTCTCTAATGTCATTGAGAAAGTTCATGGCACTTCAATTGTGGACCAGCAAACTACTGAAGTGTCACCTTTGGATGGCTCATCTAGGAATAAATTAGCACAAAAGGAATTTGGTAACTTTCCATATCCTAAACTGTTTCTATTACTTCCAATTTTGGAGGTAGTAATTTGTGGTGAAATGGAAATTTATTCATTTATTTCCAAATTCGGATTCTTTTTCATGGCCACTAAGCTTTTGGAGTGTTATTCTATTAGTTGCAATTGTTGAGTTATTTTTTTTTTGGAATTGATAATCTTTTTTTTTTTTTTTTGGTTTTTTCTAGATTCTGCTCCATCGCCCCTTGACTTTGAGAATTCTATACATGGCCACCTGCCACCTCCGGAAGATACCACTGATATTAATGTGGTTGTGGAAAAGGAAAAACTTTTGATAGAGGCACCATCTACATTAGATATCATCCATTCTGCTAATAAGGATGGTAAGTTATTTCGAGGTCCGGCTTCATCATATCCTCTTATTGATTTGGTCTCCAAAAAGGCCAGTGACCCAGAATCAGCGTCTCATTCATTAAACATGGAAGACACCTCACCTGGAAAATTTTCTCCAGATGATTCAGGTGATTATAGCTGCTACCAGTTATCTATTTCTTCATATGGGTGGTGATGATTTTCACAAGTAATCACTTAGATTATTCAGTTTATATATTAATATTTTGATACTATTGTTTTATTCTAGTAACAGCTAAGTTGGATTTCCCAGTCAAATCAAGTACTACACAGCTGCCAACAGGTATTGCTTCCTTTAATTTAGCCTTGGAACAGAAGGAGGAGTCATCATCATTTTCAACTATGCCAGAGTTGCTTGTTTCTAAAGAATGTGAAGAGAAGGTCTCCAGAAGTTCTAAGTTAACCAATTCTAGCAATGGTGTAGGTATGGAAACCGGGAATGGGGCAGATAAAGTTTCTGATTGTGTTCAAGATGCTTTAGTGAATATTTCAACAAAAAATGAAGCTAGTGCTGTAGGGCAGTCACTATCTCCTGTGAGAAGTAATGATTTTCAACTAGTTCAGAATGAGGTTCCATCTTCAGCAGTAGACGCAGTTAGAAATGGGGAGTCTGTTCAGCAGGAGGGAACTGATTCTCGTGGTTATGGAGAAGGTATTGATAATGCTGTTGGGTCACTGGATGTTTTCTCAAATGCGAGGAATGAAACCTCAGTTTTTCCAGGTAACTAAATTTCATTGTTCTTCTTATCATTATCAACCTTTCTTCTTCCATGTTAAGGAAATATGCTTTTTATAAGATTATTTCTTCTTCTTTTCGAGATAATAGACAAATGTTATGCGCTATGTATGTTTTCTATTTTTTTGTAAGGATGTGATAGCTTAATAAAATGATAATGAAAGAAACTGATTGTGTTTTCTTCTATTCTGTTTGTTCTAGCACATACTTCTTGTAGTGATGGAAAACAAGCAGGGCATTTTGGTTCACCAATACATGACAATTGCTCTAGTAAATACCCAAGCAATGAGCAAAATGATCAATGCAATTTTTCTGCAGCAGCTTTCTCAGAAGGGAAGAATATGTCTGCTCAAACAGAAGGTTGGTTGTTTTTCGCTTAATCTCGTCATTATCATGATTGGCCCTAATTTAAATTATTTGCTGTTTTCTGATGAATCTTCATTCATTCTCCTTGCACTATGGGCATACTGTTTTTATTGTTTGCTAATGATGTATTCAAATTATAGTTGGCTTTACATCTTTATATGTCTTACTTGATCACTTACGCTTATTCAAAGTTCAAACAGTTTCAGATTTCATTTGCATGCTCATTATATGTCTTTTTATTAGTCAGGGGACCGAGTGGAGTTTCCTTGAATTCTCAGGAGTATTGATTAGAAGGTTTGATTTTTACCTAAAACTTCTTTAACAACATCCCTCATACCTGCTAAAAAAGAGATTTATTAAATATTATCCCGTAGACAAATTTGGAAGTGGCAAGATTTTAATAGAATTATTTTCTGATCAAATCTTGTTTATAAAGTCTACATACTTTAGAAGGTTTGAGTTGTGGATTAAACTTGTTATGAGGAATTCAGTTTTTGTCGAAGGCTTCTAGCCGTCTGTGGAGCTGACTGTTCTTCTTCCCATTAAGTTGTCATGACAGAATAATGTTACATAAAGTGTTAATAAATGTGATTTTTTTGCTGAATTATGCTGATTATATTGGCATAGTATGACAGACTGTATTTTATTGTCTAGTTCTGTCAGCATCTGCGGTGATATTTATGGTTGTATTGGCTATATAGTTGGCTGTAGCATCCCTCTTTCCAATCTTTATTTAGCTATTGATTGATGCATTTTTTTTAGTTGCAGATAATGTTTCGATTATACACACAAATGACTCTTCTCCAATCTGCATTGCGGGCAATGTTGAATCCAACCCATCAGAGAAACAAAGTGGAAACCTGAGTTTGTCTGACAGTTTCAGAGAATGCCCTCAGGACAATTTAGAGCATCCAGAAGCTGAGGTTTCAGAGCTAGAAAGTAATTTGGGTGCTTCAGGTACCATGGATTTGGTATCTTCTTCAAAAGATGAGACTGCTCAAAAACTTGAATGCAGTAGTAATGATCTAAAGACGCATAGCACGCCTGTTGAAGTCAGAAACTTCACTTTTGAGGTATCAACATCCGGGCATTTGCCTGAAAGATGTGTTGGCAGCGAGCAGAAATCCTTTCCCAGTTTACAGTCGAATGATATTCCTCAGGTAGTTTCTTCCTTTGTTTTTTAGATCCATTGGTTGTTCTATTGTTTACTTGTGACTGAAACAATATGCTATTATTTCAAGATTGTGAAAGAGAATCCTCAAGGATGCTTGGAAAAAGTTAAAGCACCTGTTATTTCTGCCAAAAAGTCTAATAAGGGAAAAACTAAGAATGCATATGCGCTTTGTAAAGAAAAGAAAACAGGTTCAAGAGAGAAAACAAAAAAAGAAGCCGCAGCTTTGAAGCAGTCTTCTGAAATGGATGCTAAATATTCCCCTAGCCAACAAAAATATGTTGGAATGTCTGGCAAGGAGTTGCCATTGGTTGACTTGCGAGAGAATTCCTCTACTGAGTGTTGTGCTATAAAAACATCCTCCTCTTTGGTTGGTCAGACATCTAGTATTCCTGATTTGAATTCATCCTCAACTTTATTTCAACAGTCTTTCACAGATCTACAGCAAGTACAATTACGTGCACAAATCTTTGTTTATGGAGCTCTAATGTATGTTGAAGCATTCTAAGGGTCTTACAATGTTACTTGTTTACAGTTAAACTGAATTTTGTTGTGTTTTTGCCACAGCTCAGGGATTCCTCCAGATGAAGCTTATATGGTGTCGGCTTTTGGAGATTCTGGTTGATATCTACACCTTTTATCCTCATTTCTCTTATCCCAACCATTTGGGGTCTCTTTTCCTGCTATTCCAACTCTGTTTTTATTTACATTTGATGTGGTACTGGGCAGATGGTGGACGGAGATTATGGGAGGGTATATGGCAAGCTTTGATTACAAAGTTTCAGAATCAGAAATCTCCCATCAGTGGCTATGAGACCCCTTCTTATTCTCGGTCAGGTATGTCTCTGGTTACATTTCAGTTGCATTATTTGTTTTGTTCCGTGTACTTGTAAAGTTTATCTAGCAGTATGGTCCTTGAAAAGTTTCAGCAGGTACAAATGTTCAAAGCAAAGCTCCTGGATCTTCTGCTGCCAAAGGCTCTAGCAAAATTATGTCCTCAGCTGCGCTAAATTCAACAGTGCCTTTTCCATCTCCTTTGTGGAGTCTCTCGTATGGAAATGGACAGCACGCCAGCATGCCCAGGGGTGCATGCCTGAACTTCAATCAGACTGCTTCTCCATTATCTCCTTGGCGACCTGCACAGTTAAGACAACATTTGGATGCTAGTCCTTCTTGGTTTCCACAGGCATCTCATCCTGGACCTTGGTTTGTTTCTTCTCACAGTTCCGCACTTGATGGCATTAAACATTTTTCCACAGTACCTTTTACTGAAGCTATGCATGCGACATGTGCAAGTGATTTGTCTGGACCTCATATTCCCACACAAGTTGCATCCCCTACTGTTTTGATGTCTGGGACAGATCTTGCATCCACCACTACTGAGGCAGTCATTCAGTTGGAAACAACAAAAAAGAGAGGAAACAGTGTGAGCAATAAGCATACATCAAAATCTTTGAAGGGTGGAAAGTTGAAAGGTTTGGAAGCAGACGAGCTAAATTTACCTGTATCACGAACTTCAATAGAGTCCATTCCTGTTCTTGGTGTTGAAAGTCTTCCACTGCCATCTGCAAACACGCTACTGTCTTCTAACTCACCAGTAAAGGTTGCGAGTGGCGCCCCTGTTTCACTTAGTATGTCACACTTGATTTCTCCAGCTCATCACCATATATTTGGTGAGAATAACAATCAACGTAAGGCAAACTTATTAGAAGAGACTTGCAGCAAAGTTGAGCTTGCTAAGCTCCGTGCAGAAGATGCTGCTGCTGCTGCTGCATCTTCTATCAAGCATTGTCAAGCCATATGGAGTCAGCTAGCTGCCCAAAAGAATTCTGGATTGGTTTCACAGATTGAGGAAAAACTTGCTTCTGCCGCTGTTGCTGCTGCTGGGGCGGCTTCTGTTGCAAGGGCTGCTGCAGCTGCAGCTAAAGTTGCATCTGATGTTGCTTGGCAAGCCAAAATGATGTCTGATGAAGCTATTAGCGCAGCAAAAACAGGTAAGACTCTCCAGAGTCCAGAATCTGGCATTCTTGATGTTGGAAAAAAATTAGCAGCGTTAACTCCCATTTCAATTCTGAAAGGAATGGACAAGATCAACGAATCAGTTGAAGTTATTTCTGCTGCACGTGAGGCTGCCAAAAGACGAATTGAATCAGCTTCTGTTGCCACAAAACAAGCAGAAAATTTGGATGCTATAGTGAAAGCTGCAGAATTGGCTGCAGAGGCTGTGGCCCAAGCTGGAGCAATCATTGCAATGGGGGATCCCTTGCCATTTACATTGGGCGAATTGGTAGAT
The DNA here is from genome assembly GCA_022702705.1 of Papilionanthe hookeriana x Papilionanthe teres. Classification (NCBI taxonomy): domain Eukaryota; kingdom Viridiplantae; phylum Streptophyta; class Magnoliopsida; order Asparagales; family Orchidaceae; genus Papilionanthe; species Papilionanthe hookeriana x Papilionanthe teres. The sequence goes on along the minus strand of CM040426.1, from coordinate 65,408,074 downwards.
GCCGGTGCTGAGGAGTTTTGGAAAGTTCATCATGGTGCCTCCATGAAGGATTCCAAATTGAGCGACATTCATGCACATGAGCAAGTTGGCTTAGAAAATGTTAAAGAATTGGCTAAGCAATGTGACAGGCAGTTTCCAAAAGATGTGCAAAGTCAGAAGGCTGTCAGTGAAGGTGGATCATTTTTTTCGATCAAACATCACGAGCAACTTGATGGAGCAGGCACAGCCCAAGGTATTGAAGTTTTTATATGAAAGGGTGTGCGTTTTACTTTGAATATAGTTTCCTTGTATTTGAGGTTCCTCTAAGCTTTTAACATTTCTGTTGACACTTATTCTTTATCCCTGCAAACTGGCTCTCACTTAATGGGTTATACAGACTTCTCGCATTTTCTGCCATATGATATACGGCTTGAAATAGTTCATAGCTTCATTCCACAAATGTATCAAAGCAGTTGCAATTTCTAGTCATTTTTATCTTTTTTCATAGCATATTTTAACACTGTTACATGCTGATCAATAGCTGGACATACTAGCTTTTGCAGTTTGAATTCTAGGGAACCTAACCTGCATGGAGACATTATGATGCGGGAACTGTGCGCCCCGAAGCGGGGGCAATCCACGGGGACCAGAACCCCGCGGCACTCCGCGATCCCTCGCGAGGATCGCGAGCCGCGATCTTTCGTGGTCACATACGTAGGAGGGAGGAGATCGCGATCTTTTGCGATTCGGGGAGGCTGTCTTGCGAGTATTCCACATTGTCTTTCTAAGTGTTTTTTTCTCTAGATTTTTCTTTTTTTTTTCAACCTTTTTCTTTTTGTGGCGAAGTAGAATACTATAAATAGCTCTTTCGCGTTTAAGAGGTAGTTCTATTAGAGTTGTTTTCTAATCTCTTATGTGGAGTTTTTTTTTTCTTTTTAGGGCTGCATCTGATGAAAGGTAGTGCATCGATTGTATTATGCTTTGAAGTGGTGTTATAAACTTCCAATCTTCTACGCCTTTTCTCACTAATCCCTTTTTCTACCTCTCCTCTAGCTGACCGCCACCCCCATATACTTCCATCACTCTACCGCCACTTATACTCAACCTTAGTGTTCTATCTACCTATAACCAACAAAATACCATCACAACCATCCAAATGACCCCCGACATCTCTCTTCTTGCCCTACCACCATACCGACACACCACTGGCTTCATACATCTTTCATTCATAGTCGGGGGATTCACATATTATTGTATTTCCTTTCTACTCGAGTCGAGCTGAAATTCTATTTCTACAGTAATAAGATTTTGCCTTTATGTTCTACAGTTTTTTCTACTAGTTCCAGTATCATTTGGTATCAGAGCTAGCATAGCCTTAGTCTTATCTTAGGGTTCCTCAGCATCGGCCTCTGTCCAATTCACCTACATCAGCTTTTTTCTCTTCTAATCCGCCAACTCTAGCCAAGCCATTGTAGAGAGATACATTAGGCCCTACGTGGGAAGAGATCCAACGTGAAATTTATCATCTACAGCGGAGTCTAGTTGAGTTAGATGACTGGAACCAAGAAGAGATTACCTTCGATCATGATTGAGAGTGTCGTGGGGAAGTCAGAGACGAGAATCTTAATTTGTTCAATGGGGAAGTTCACAACAACGAAGAACATCAGCCGCACCGTTTTGGTAGCCAATATCAATGAAGGTCGAGAGAAGAGACCTCTTATGGAGGTCAGAGGAACTTTGATATCAAGATGGACCTCCAAGAGGTTGAGGAAGACATGTACCCCGTTGATTTTATCGAATGACTGCAATCAGTCGAATGAATTTTTGAGTATAAGGACGTATCAGGCGATAAAGAAGTCAAGCTAGTTGCAATTAAACTAAAGAAAAATGCTTTCTTATGGTAGGAAAATCTATAAAGACAGAGGAGGAGAGAAGGAAGAGAGATGATAACTAAATAGGAGAATATGAAGTCAATGCAGAAGAAATATCTTCCACTGCGATATCACAAAAATATGTTCCTCAAACTACACAATTTACGGCAATGAGATATATCAGTTGAGGAGTTCACAACCCAGTTCAACCACTACAGCTAAAGTGCGAGCTGACAGTCAGCGGAGCACATGATTGCCAAATATCTCGGTGGCTTAAAATTAGCAATTAGCAATGTGGTACAGCTACAATCATATTGGACGTTGGGGAATGTCCAAACACTAGCTTCGGAGGTGGAAAGAGTTGAGGTAAAGCAGACAACAATCCTCATTCAGACCATCACCTTTAACTAAACAGTCACTTGCAAGTTCTACAGCCGATAAGGTACCTCGACAGGAAATAACATAATTGGACAAGGGACTGATAGAGCTGATCAAGCGGGAAGAAGCAGAGAAACCTCTAATACAGTGTCAGCTAGGAAGTGCATCCAGTGCCAAGATTACGGTCACATAGCCTCCAACTGCCGAACGAGCTGTGTCATTACTTGCAGATGAAGGCTTTATCGAGGAAGTCGATGAGGAATCAGAGGAGAGTCCATAAGAAGAGCTTCAAATCGACGGAGACGAAGGAGAAACAATAGTTGTTTGGTGGATACTACAGGCTGAGCCTGAGAGAGACCTTCATGCATGAAGTGCAGTCCCGACCCTTATGGTATCTCAAAAGGATGGGTCGTGGTGAATGTACTTCGACAGTTGAGCTATCAACAAAATTACCATCAAGTACTGATTTTCTATCCCTGTTTGGATGATCTCTTAGACCAACTACATGGAGCAACTATGTTCTCCAAGATCGACTTGCGCAACGGATATCACAAAATACGAATGAGGTCACGAGAGAAAGTGGAGGACCTCCTTTAAGATGCGGGACATATTTTATAAGTGGATTGTTATGCCTTCTGTCAGTCAAAAGAACCGAGCACTTTCATGAGATTAATGAACCAGATATTTAGACCTCACATTATAAAGTTTGTTTTTGTCTACTTTGACAGCATTCTAATATACAACCAATCGGAGGAGGAAAAGGTAACAATTTTGACACACTGAAAGAAAAGGTGACTCAGGCAGCCGTGCTATTACTACCAGACTTCAACCAACTTTTCGAGGTAGAATGTGATGCCTCTGGCTTAGGGATCGAAGCAGTACTAAGCCAAGGAGGACACCCCATTTGAACGAGATCAGGAGGAAAAACTCAACCTACGACAATGTATTCTACACCATATGCAGATCTCTAGAACACTGGAGTCATTACCTATCAACAAATGAGTTTACACAATTTATAGATCACGAGGCCCTAAAATTTCTCAATGGCCAGAGCAAACCAAAAGGGACGACACACCACCAAAGTGGAATTTTTTTGCCTCATTTCAATTTGTGCTAAAACACAAGGCGGGAAGCCAGAACTGAGTAGTAGATGCACTTAGTCGTCAACATCTATTGATGACATCCATCCGAGTTCGAGTAGCGGGCTTCGAGGCCATAAAGGATGTATATGAAACAGTCGATGATTTTAAAATCATATGGGAGTAATGTTAGGAGAAGTTAGGAGGGCAATTTTACTGCACGGATGGATACCTGTTCCACTAGAGTTAGTTGTGCTTTCCCCGGTGTTCACTAAGGAGGCCATTGTCTAGAAAGGCCACAACGGAGGACTAGCAGGTCATTTTGGTAGGGACAAAAGTCTCACACTTATAAAGTGAGCATTTTTTTGGCCAAAGTTAACAAGAGATGTAAAACGACGTGCCAAGCAATTCAGGATTTGTCATTTGGCATAAATAAGAGCTCAGAATGCCGGATTATACACACCACTTCCAGTACTAGAGGTACTGTGGGTGGACGCTAACATGGATTTCATGTTAGGACTTCCAAGGACTCAAAAGGATTATGTGATGGTTGTCGTTGAAAGATTCTCCAATTTGTACCTTGCCATCAGACACTAGACAACCTCTCACATCATCGATCTATACTTTACATGAATTGTAAGGCTGCATGAGATTCCCAAGACCATCAAATTAGACAGAGATGTCAAATTCCTGAGCCACTTTTGGAGGACACTATGGTGGAAACTTGACACTAAACTCCAATTCAGCTCGACAGAGCATTCACAAACAGATAGACAAAGGTTAAAAATCGGAGTCTCGGTAATCTCCTAAGGTGTTTCGTGAGAAAAAAACAAAAAACAACAGGATCTCATCCTAGCCCAAGCTGAGTTCGCTTATAACTGATCTATCAACCAAACTACAGGATAAACTCCCTTCCAGATTGTGCACGGGCGCAATCCGCTCACACCATTTGAATTGTTGCTGCTTCTGCCATCTTCCGAAATCAGCAAGATTAACACATAATGGGTTAACGAGGTCTAGACACTTTACGAAGTAGTCGGAAAGGAAACCACTAAGCATAATTGAAAATATCAGGCATAAGCAAATAAATCCAGGATGAAAGTAACATTTCAGGAAGGCGACCTCGTATAGTTTCTATTGAAAAAGGAGGGATTTTCTGCAGGACCATTTGGAAAGCTGAAGCCGAGAGCAGACGAATCTTTCAATACACTTCAGAAGTTAAACGACTATGCGTATAAAATTAACTTGCCTGAGGATTACAACATTTTAACCACATTCAACGTCGCCGATTTAACACCGCACTCTGAAGAGCCTGGAGCTTCGACAAACAAGGTCGGAACTTCCCCAACTCTGGGAGATTGTTGCGGGAGCTGTATGCACCCTAAAGCGCGGGCAATCCCATGGGAGCCAGAAACTTGCAACACCTCGTAGGAGTCGCGATCCCTCGCGAAGGATTGCGAGCCGGGATCATGCGGTCTGAAACCCATGATCTTTTGCGGTCACGCACGAAGACGGGAATAGATGACGATCTTTAACGATCTTGGGAGGTTGTCTCGCGAGTATTCCACACCGTCTTCTTCTAAGTGTTTTTTTCCTGGATTCTTCTTATTTTTTCGAACTCTTTCCTTTCGTATAAAAGTAGAATGCTATAAATAGCTGTCCCATGTGTATAAGAGGCAGATCTAGTTGAGTTGTCTCTAATCTTCTTCGTGGAGTCTTTTTCTTCTTGTTAGGGTTATATCTGATGATAGGTGGTGTTTCGGTTGTATCTTGCTCCAAGGTGGTGTTCTAAACTTCCAATCATCTTTACCTTTTCTCACATATCCCTTTTCCTACCTCACCCTTAGCTGCCTACCACCCCCATAAGCCTCAACCACTCTACCATCACTCATACTACCCTGATAACCTTATTGTCCTATCTACCCATAACCAACCAAGCACCATCACAACTATCCAACCACCGACATCTACCATCTTGCCCTACTACCCCGCCGACACCACTACTGCCTTAGGACATCTTCTTACATCCCTACCTGGGAGATTCGTTTATTATTATATTTCTTTTCTACTTGAGTCATGTTGTAATCCTATTTCTACATTAATAAAAGTTTACTTTTTGTGTTCCACTGTTCTTCATATTAGTTTCGATAACACTTTAATACTTTGCTGGGTCACTACCTAGCTAACATTTTCTTATCTCGGCGCAGAAAATTTTTTGAATGCTGGATGTGAAAGAGATCATTCGGGCATACAGAAGGGTTCTCAAGTTGAGGTATTTTTTGGGTTGTTTTTCTCCCTAATCTGGATTATTTTATCATACATTTTGTTTAGTTATATTTATATATTGCAAGATGTATATGTATATTTTATCAATCTTCTATTTATTTTACATATCAGAATTGATTTTCCAGATTGCTTTTTAACTGGCTGTTCATAAATTGGAAGCAATTTGTATTCCTTGCAATTTTAGTATTAACAAACTCTTGAAATTTTCTTTATCAGTTCTTATAGTAGATTCATTCAAAATCTCAGGTCATGTCTGATGAAGATGGCCTTAGAGGAGCCTGGTTTTCAGCTAGGGTTCTTGACATGAAAGATAACAAGGCTTATGTCTGCTACAATGATTTTTCAACGAAAGAAGGTAATTACTGTTATCTTTTTTTTTGGTCATCTTGTTCTTAGAAATTGTAGTTGGGTGGACCATTTTATCTTCCTGGAAGTTAGAAGGCTTTTGCTTTCATTTGCTGGGATATGTACCTAAACGGAGTCCAAGCCTTGCCCATGAGCGTCCATCTATGTGAATAGTTTTTAGAGTAAAGCATTTTTCTCATTGATAATTTTGTGATTTTTTGTTGAGGGATTTTATTTTTTCTTAAATGCACCATTTGTTCTATTAATTGCATTAGGTTAAAGGATTAGATGTACTCCCATGAAATGCAAAATTTTGTAGTTCCCTTATCTTTTCCGCAATTTTTTCTTTTGTTCTCTGATTTGTCAATTGTTTTGCTTATACCCGGTTGATTTATGATTTTACCTTACGAGTACACTGGCAACTCCTACTTTCATCATCAACTTACTTCACACCAAACTTTGCAGTCAGCATTATTTCAAGTTGGTGAATGTTTGTTTCTATCTTATATCTTTTGCAAAGCACGCCACTTCCTTTAGTTTTGCCATATTTGACTCCAATGCTATTGAGCAATCCATGGATATTTTTAACTCACTGTTACTGAATTTATGTGCTATTTTTTGCAGGCCATCCAAAGGAATGGATTGTGCTTGAAAATGAAAGAGAGAAAGCTCCCAGAATACGCCCTGCTGTCCTTGCAACAGCAATGAGGTATGAAGGCACAAGGAAACGACGTAGAGAACATCATGGAAGCTATATTTGGGCTGTCGGAGATCATGTTGATGCTTGGATGCATGATAGGTTTGGATGATTTGGATCTTTCGTTTATGTCTAGATTTTCTTTTTATAAGTTTAAACTTTTTTTAAGTTTAAGCGCCTTGCAACACTGTATTAGCAGTTATATACGAAGTAATTGCATGTTTCATTTGCCCGACATCAGTTTGTTTGGCAGCAATGCTGGCAAACTGCAACTGCTGTTGCTTTTTTGTTTGCTTGGCAGCTTGAAGCCTTGAACTGCTTTGGTGTTATCTTGCTCTCCATTTTTTAGTTGTTTTATTTGGTTTTGGAATAACATCAAAGGTTCCTGGATATTCTCAAGTTCATGCATCCTCTTTCTGAAATGATTTTCTTGTTTTTCATGCTAGTTGGATTTTCAGTCTGTTTAAATTTCTTTTATCTAATATTATGCTTACTCTCAGATGGTGGGAAGGGACAATTGTTGAAAAGAGCTCGGGAGATGACACAAAGCTGACTGTGCAGTTGCTAGGTATGTGCATCTCTTTGGTGGTCCTCATTTCCAATTGCATTCACTCCGCTGATAATTCGATTGTTGGGATCTATTTACTTATTGTAGTGGGCAGATTGATTCAGTGATTTGTAAAATAGTTTTATTATTATTTTTTTATTTTTAAGGGAACTTTAGGTACATAAAATTGATATCTATTTACAAATTAAACACTTAATTCTCAATTTTTATTTAAACACCACTGCTTTTCTTTAAATACATAACAATATCATCAAGATAAAATTGTTTCTTTTTTGTTCTCTTTTCTTCGAGCATTCCTCTTTTAACTACATCGCCTCTTGCAAGGTTGATGGCTTTCTCACCCTTATTGGTGCGATAACTTTCCCCTTGCCGGCCCTTGTGTTAGTTTCTTTTACCACTCATATGTTCTCTATTGAATCTCCTCAATTTCAACTGGAATGTTTTTAAATTGAGCTAAGAGTTCTTCTTTGCACGTTCATTTATTTGTCTATCTGGTCATGATTTGCCTTTTGGGTGGAGATGGGCTTGCTTTTTCTGAGACGCTTTGTCTGAGCTCTTTCCAAGTACATCTTCTCTTTGAAATGCTTTGCTTCTTTGTCCACATTGACTTAAGGCTATTTTTATGGCCACAAAAGGAATGCAAATAAACCCCTACAAAATAGCTATTGTTGAAGTTCATAGTAACCTAGAATAAGAAAAAATGAAGTCATCGATCGGGATTAGGGAAAAGGCAATTGGATTTTTGTTGAATTTAGCTAAGAAAGATCCTTCGCACATTCATTTATTCATATATCAATTCACGATTTACGATTTGGGTGGAGATGGGCTTACTTTCGTCTGACCCCTTGAGTTAGCTTCTCACAGTAGGGATTGTTTTGCTAGCTACAGAAGGGGAATGCAAATACAGTAAGCCCGTATAAAATAAATATGATTTAATTGGACTAGAAAGTTTAAAAAATGTGCCAATTTATTATTTCACCCATAGTTTTTAAAGAAAAAAACACCACCCCCAAATCCCACACTTTTCTTTCCCATTTGTGTTCTGTGATTGAGAATTGAGGTTTTCTTGATGTTATCTCTTGTAGCAACATCTTTCTTCTTCTAGAAAATCTTTCCACTCATTTCTTCCTCAGATTTTTCTTCAAATTGTAATTTCCTTTTTCATTTTTTGAAGGGAATATCTGCATTGACGATTGTGATAGGTATTGCTGGTGGTTTGTTTATGGATTTTTTTTTGGGAGCATTTTTACCTTTCACATTTCCGTTTGTGTCTGATTTGTGGGTTGCTATGTTTATTGCGTAAAGAATGGATGCTGTGAATAATTTTTGAAAAACTGTACTTCCTGCCTTCAAGTGTGTGCTTATCTCTTGTAGCAAGTTTTCTTACATGAGCTAATGCCTTGTCTTGCATACACTTTGAACTTCTTGGAACATGCTGAAGTTTTTTTTTTTTCTCTCTCTCTCTCTCTCTCTCTCTCTTATTGAGTCTTTTGCATGTATATCTTACTCTACTCATGAGAAAGTATGTTTCTATTTTATCAAAACATGAAGATGGGTGGCACTTGTGACTTGCTATGAAACCTTTTTTTTTTGACATTCCAAATGGGAAAACATATATTATTTGTCGCATGCATAAATACTTTAAGGATTTGGAAAGGATTCAAAGCGTGCTTTGATTGTCTTACACTTGATGTTTCAACATGTTCCAAGTGAACTTTTGGCACCTTAAACTTGGGCTGTTTTAGCATATTTCAAATGGACCTTTAGGGTTATAAACTTGCTGACTTGAAAAGGCCAAGATACATCTTTTGAATCTTGTAAACTTGTTGTTTTGTACTTGCTATATTCACTGTTTAAAGAAAGGTCTTAAACACCTTTTTGTTTAGTTGAATGCTTGTTTTTGGGTGATGTGCAAGTCCCTTTTTAAGGCTGAAAACATATGCTATTTTGAAAAACTTTGGATGTCTTTTAGGCTGTATGCTTGTTGCTTTGAGGGTTTCAAGTTCTGATTTCAAGACACGTCACTTTTTCGGAGAGTTTAAAATGCCAATTTTCAGGCCACAAATGTTGTTGTTTTGGGAGAGTTTAAGTGTTGATTTCCGGGCCACGTGTCTACTGTTTTGGAGTAGATTTACATGCTTACCATCCAATTTCTTTGCCTTTACATATCTAGCACATAAACTTTAATATTTATGCTCACCACCCAACTTTTATGCGTCTACATTTCTAACACCTAAACATTACTTTTTTACATTTATTGCACTCAAATCTGTTTTATGACATAGAAAATACCACCATTCTAACTAAATAAAAAAATGAAATACACTTTTTTTTTTATGCAAGATGATACTCATGTAAAAAGTTAAGTTTGGATTTTAGATTTGTAAACACATAGGAATTGGGTAGTATATAAGTAACTCCTTCAATCTCTCCGCACCTTTGTCTCACCATCAATTGTAGAGATGTCTGCGTTTATGGAGAAGGATTTAAAAGCTGTTTTGCTCTATGTTTTGTTTATTTTAAGAATGTTTGAGGGTTGCTTTTACTCTCTATTTTTGCTGAATTAAGAAAGGGTTTAAAAGTCGCTCTTAGCCATATGTCTTTATGTTTTGAGCTGTGTATGTTTCTTACTTGGACTTGATTTTGGGGGCTTTTGCCCACTGTTTTGGAGCTGCTGTTTGGTGCTTTTTCTCACTGTTTTGGAGTTGGGCCCGCCGATTTTTGCCCACTGTTTTTGGAGTTGGTTTTGGGCGGCTTTTGCCGATTATTTTGGAGATTGGTTTTAGGGGGCCTTTAGCTTATTGTTTTGGGTTTTACTTGTTTGCTATTTTGGGAAGATTTAAACACTTTTTTTAGTTGATCCACTAGTTATTCTACGTCTCTGGTCTATTGACTTTGGGAATTGGGTTACTCTCCTTTATTCTCCATTTGATTAATTTTCTTTTCTTTTCCTTGCTTGATGACTTATATTATGTGCTTATTTCCTGATATAAGTGTATATAGGGAGTTTAGAGGGTTTATATGAAGCTAAAAATTGTTTTTGAGTCTTTTTTTACAAGTAATTTAGTTTTTATAAACTTAAATTCTAACTCTGAAAATAACATAGGAAGAAGTTGAACTGTCACTGTAATATCTATATATATATATATTTGAAAAGCCCGAGGGCTAATGCATTAAAATGAAAAAGATACAAATAGATTGTATGAGAAGACCCAATAAAATGCACCCTACGCACACGGTACAACACACACAAAAGTCCCACAAGAGAAAAGATATAGATAAACACAAAATAAATCAAAAAATTGCTAAATCGCTGAAAACAAGTAGCTATGGACGACTCAATTTATTCTTGCCTCTGCCACTAGTTCTAGGAAGGGAGCCAACTAGCAAATTGTTGAGTTTTGTGTTATTACCCGAAGTTTCCAATGTATGATCCATTAAGTTCTTGAGCTCGAGTAGGCCTCCATTCTTCTTATCCGGCCTGGATGTCGAAACTTGCCATTCTTTGTCTGAAGACTAGCTCAACTGATCAGTGTGTTGGTCAACAGATTGTCGGGCATGTATAAGCTGATGAACCCTTTGCTCATGATTGACAATAATAACAACTTGCTCATTCTGAAGTTAAACTGTCATTGTAATATCTATTAGTTTGGAATACTGCCCTTTAGATTCTAATATATATATATATATATATATATATATATATATATTTGAAAAGCCCGAGGGCCAATGCATTAAAATAAAAAAGATACAAATAGATTGTATGAGAAGGCCCAATAAAATGCACCCTACTCACATGGTACAACACACACAAAAGTCTCAAAAGAGAAAATATATAGATAAACACAAAATAAATAAAAAAATTGCTAAATCGCTGAAAACAAGTAGCTATGGACGACTCAATTTATTCCTGCCTCTGCCACTAGTTCTAGGAAGGGAGCCCATTAACAAATTGTTGTGTTTTGTGCTATTACCCGAAGTTACCAATGTATCATCCATTAAGTTCTTGTGCTCGAGTAGGTCTCCATTTTTCTTCTTCCGCTGGATGTTGAAACCTGTCATTCCTTGTCTGAAGACTGGCTCAATTGATCAGTGTGTTGGTCAACAGATTGTCGGACATGTATAAGTTGATGAACCCTGTGCTTTATGAGTAAAAATAACAACTTGCTCATTCTGAAGAGATGATAGAATTGTCTCCTCTGCATTTGATGCTTCCTGAGGATGAGGAGCTTCAAAGCTTTCCTGATTATCAGGCCGAACATTTTCTTTTATTGGTAAGGATCCTTGAATAATGTTCTAAACAAGGTTTGCAACTGTAGGTTGCCCAACTGAACCGTCTGACAACACATCACTCGCAAAAACAGTCCTATAGCGGGAGGGATAGTTGACGACATTTCAACCAATGTTTCAATAGCCGATGGAGTGGACTAAAGAATGAAGGGGGGCAGGTATGAATTGGAGCAGACCCAATAGCATTTTTAGTCTGAAGTTTTTAATGAGGGTGCAAATGATAATATTGAGAGTGAGTGTCCATGTCGGCCTCTAAAATTTTATTTATTGTTTGTGATTTAAGATTTAATTTAATATATATGTATATTGGTTTTGACAGTAAAATTTTAAATTTAAAAAAATATGAGAATGAACGAATCTCATTTGTTTAGTAGTTTGAATCATTGAGCACCATATCACGAGTAATGTTTTTATCCCGAAGAATAGACACCTAGTTATCGATACCGCTCGATCACATAAACTAAAGAATTCATGACATCAGTTACGAGTCAGCGAACATTTATGTGGGCCAAACGAGTTCACTATCTAATACTGAGAATTAAATAGGGTTTATATTACCGAGTTCATAAAGCTCACCTATAAATGAGCCCCTACGATCAATTACCCTCAAAGGACCGAAGTCATCCGAGAACTCTCAATTTAGATCGGAGTATCTATCTTTATGAATTCAAATGGTATCGTTTTCAAAGTAGTGTGGTAATATGAAATCCAATCGATGAAAGGCTCAAGATTAGAACATTTATTTCCAAAGTCAAAGAAAAGAGAGGTAGAGGATGTCACAGATTTCGAGGAGGACCTCGATGACTTCCCAGGCTATCCTATGGTTGGGCTTTAAGTTTTGGAAATGAATTTATTAAATTTCAATACTGTCAAACGACCTGAAAGATGAGAGGATTTACGCCGTATCGGACGACGACCTCGAAATCCTAAGCAAGTTAGGACTTATATTGCACAACAAGACTATGCAAATGCCAAAATGAAAATGTGAGGATTTATGTCGTACTAGGCGGACTACCTCGAAGTCTTATGATTTGTTATTTAGACTAAGAAATGGTTTTGCTGACGTAGACAAGTTTTGCTGTTGAAGATGGTCGTGTTGCCGTCGAAGTTCCGCTCCAGATTCCACGTTGTAGCAGTGTTGAATTGCATATTCGAAGTTTAAGTTTGTTAACGGTGGACATGCAAATTGTTTAAGTCGGAGAATTATTTCATTTTATTGTTTCCCTTTTTATTATTGTATAGTAAACATGAGTGTATACTACTGTAAACAGTAAAACAGTAATAGCAAGAAAGCAGGAATATGCTACGCTAAGCAGTAAACTAACACCACAAACATGTTATATGGACAGTAGAAGACATGTATCATAAAAAACATGCTATAATAAATGACAGGAAACAAATATTCGCAAGCATGCTAAACTAACAGGAGTATGTACTGGAGAAAGTAAAACATGCTACACTAGCAGGAGTATATGCTACAGAAAGTAAAGCAATCAAGTAGTGCAGTAAAAGAAAATGGTGTAATAGTACTACGAAAGTACCGTGAGCGCCGATTACATGCAATGCGTCGCTACCTGTTATTATTATTATTTTTATTTTATTGTTTCCTGCAAATGGGTTAGAGCTTAGAGGGAAACAAGAAAATGCGTCAGAGTGGAGGTCTAAACCGTGGTGTGTGTGCTGAAGTATGTGCAGGAAAGGTGAAGTGTAAAATCCGGTGGTAAACACAAAAGAAAATCAAAAGTAAGAAAACCCCAAAAGAAAGACGAAAGAAAACCAAGAAAATCGAGAAAGAAAGCAAAGATGTTCCGTGTGAAACCTCGAAGAAAATCACGAACAAACACAAAAATCGTAGCAAAAACAACAAAAGTACTAAAAAGCTTACAGACGTCCCGCTAAAGTCACGTAAAACCGTAAGAAAACCATAGGACATCTGAAAAGGACCGTAAGCATGATGACAAGGAGGACTCAGAGCTGTGTCGTATACCCCGACCTCAAATACTAACTACCAAACTGTTATCCTACGGAGGGAAATTCTAACTCGATCCTGACAGTCAACTGTGGACCTTTGTAAAGTTTTCATTCGTTTGATTTGGATTGCATGCAATTAAAAAGGTGTATGGGTAAAAAGACTATTTTGTAGTGGGGGTAGTTTTGTATTTTGAAATGTATATTTATATTTTATAAAATCGCACGATCCACATGTTGACTATTCTAATCGACTTAGGATTGCTAGCAACCTAAGAATGACAATAGTAGACACCCCGAGAGCGGGCGAATAGTGTCGTAAATTCTTTTCTCTACCCTCTCCAGGGTCTCTGAGTCAGGAGGCACTATTCTAAAGGCATTCGTTGTTTCTCTCTAATGCACTCTCATCACCACCTCTCTAACCATCCTACTTACAACCCTGTTTGATGGTCCCATATATAGCATAAAGGGCTATATGTGCACACCTACACGTCCCCCGTAGGTGCGGACATTAAACCAAAAAGCAAGGAAAAAATCAAGGGACAGGGGGATCAATGAAAGGAAGGAGGAGAAAGCAATCTACGTAACATAGATTCGTAAAACGAGGTGAATTGGTTCTCAAAATCAATCAACTCAAGTCAATCATCCCGAACTCCCGACAACCCTTACTCGTCTTAAAGAAATGACCTAAACGTGTTGCTGCGCTCATGGAGTGACCTGGACCCCTAGGGTGGTGCCGAACCCTTCCCCATAAAATTCAAGTAAGGCAAAGAGGAAAAGACGTAAACCAAAGCTGCTGGCGAGACTCCGAAACTCTGAACCTCTACGCGGGGTCCTTTGAACCCCAAACCGAACTCAAAAGACTCGCTAAAAGAAACTAGACTCGAAACTCACAAATTCGACGTACATTGAAATACAAAATCACTTCAGAGTGTAATCTAATAAACGTCGCAATCCGGTTCCGTCGAATGTCACAACAATGTGCCCAAACAAATATTGAAACCTGGGCCAAATATATTATCAATAACATCCCAAGTGAATGCCACAATTTAAGCCTATATAAAACTTTAATCAAGCTCCAACACTTAAGTCCAAACCTCACTAAAGCATAGATCCAACATAGGTAACCCGAGCTACATATAGGTTTGCCAAAGGGGCAATCCAAAGGCAGGGAAAACACCAAAAATCGAGCCCCAACACTCTACAAAGGGCAGCCACATAAGGCAACAACATAGAAACCGAGCTCCCAACACAGGTGCAAAAGGGGTAGCCATATAGGCACTTAAAACAGAGAAACAAAGCTCCACAAATGATGCGAAAGGGAGCCGCTATAAGAACACAAAAATCGGGGTCAGAAATTGTCGGCCATAAAATACGCAAACCAAAATAGAGTCATAAGCTTTTAAGTTTAGATAGTTAAGCCTACTAACAAGTGGTACGCTCATCGTTCGGGATGATGTATCACTTGTAGTATCGTGCTCAACTATTTAAACTATTAGATATATGAGATCTATCTGGTCTCGTTATTTTCAAAATAAAATTATATCATCATTTAAAAAAATACTTTACCTATTACATTAAATTAAAATTTAAAACTTTATTTTCAAAATAAAAAAATGGCCGACAATTTTTGGCGACTCCGCTGGGGATGAAAGCACTGGGACTTGTATCCAACCCAACAGGTAGCGAAAATGTCTATCACGATAGGAAGGAGTGCACTGGGACTAACATCCAACCTATGCAGTGACGAAAAGATCGGGATGAGTAGGAAAGCACTGGGACTGATATCCAACTCAAGAACTGAAGGTGTCTGCTACATTGGGGAGGAATGCGCTGGGATATTTGTGGAAAATATTTGTAGAAATCAGGTTGAGCAGGAAAGCACAGGGTGCACATCCAACCTGAGAGGCCACATGAGATCAAAATTAAGCTTACAACATGCCCAAAACAGGTGCCTGCTTGAGCTAAAACCGAACCTCTAACAAGCGGAATGGGGGCAACAAATAGAAAGGCAGAAACCGAGCACCTACAGGTGGTGCAAAAACAGTAAGCCAAGCCCAAACCATAACAATAGGGCAGCTGCAGGAACATCAAGAACAACAAAACCGAGCACCCACATGTGGTTCCAAGGGCAGCTGCAAAGGGGACAACAAAATTAACGAAAACTAAGCTTTTACAGGTGACTAAACACCAAACCCGCAGCCCTTATAGGCTTAAAACCAAACCAAAACGGACTAGCCAAACCACATCCATGCCAGCACAACAACAAGGCCGAACCACAATCCTCCAAAATTTCCATATTTTGAGGCAAAGCTAAAGACCTTCAGCATTAAAAAAAAAAAGACTTTTAAAAGGGCCAACACCCTTCAAGCATGTAGATATTGCAATTAAAAGGAGCACAAGAGCAAGTGAAAAGCATACATGTAGAGCCCCCACCTTTCCTTCTTTTCCTTCCTTCGCATGCTAAATACCATATTTTATTGCATATAGATCGCATATTTAAAGAGGGCAAAGCAAAAGGAAGTATCATTTGCATATGAATCATCTCCGTAAAAGAGTAAAGTCCCCAAAGCTAAACAAGTTTGCTATCATAAATGAGGTATGCTAGAATTTCCAACACATATATAGAAACCATGCACATTTAATGCCCCTTTTTTAAGGATAGATGGTGTAACTTGCAATAAATAGAGAGGGAGGATGCTAAAAGCTCAACCAAGTGCAACATATCCATCAGAACTTCTAAACATATCAATGCATTGTGTCATGAGGCGAGAAAGCCCATAAATTTCATACCTTAGTGTTCTAACAGCCAAACAAGCCAAGGGAACTGAGAAAGGAAGCAAGCAAGAGGCTAAAGTCCACCTCTATATGAAGCAGCAGGGCTCGGTCAACTCAGTGCAGTAGCCAACCGGAGGTGTTGCTCTCACAAGCCTTCACCAAGTTAACTTCCAGCAGAGAGGGGAAGAGAAGAGAATTAGAATCTGGAGAGTAGAGAAGAGAGGTTGTGGAATAGAGAGCATAAGTTCTTTTCAAAGCCCGGGTCAAGAAAAACAAAATGCCTCTCCTTTTTCTCTTCTGCTCGACGCACCAAAGAACAGACAACCCAAGAAGAAAATCCTTCCATTCGTTCTGCCAAACGAAGGCTTGAGAAGGGAGAAGAGGTGTGGGGAAGTGGAGAAACTTCCCCCATTTGTGTTATAATAGAGTCAAAGCGGTAGAGAGGAAGAGATCGAATGGGCAACCTTCAACCTGGCGTGGCTTTGGGAAGCTAAAGCTTCGAACAACACACGACACGGGAGCCAGGTAAGTCAACTCCCTACCTCACGTGAGAGAATGGCTCGCGAGGGGCTTGAATGAGGTGCGAGAGGAACGAATTCACCCCTTTAGGGTTTCACCCGGGTCAAAGGGAGGAGGGACGAGCCGCAGTGGGGAGAAAATGGCGGGGGCAAGACCGAGCACACAGTGATATAGGGATTTAGGATTTAAAATACATTTAAAATATATATTTTATTATATTAAAAAAAGTATTTAATTCGCGTAGTCTGCTCGCGCTCGGCAGCATAACAAATTATGTCCCTTTCTAGCAAATTCGACGCTCCGGACGTATCAGCGCAGTTAATTTTGTGATTCGGCGTCGTTCGGGCAACTTCGTCGTCAGTCAGGCCGAAAGTGTGTCAATTCTTATCCTTTTGAAATTTTGACTTTCACGTCGACCGTCCTGGCATCCTGACTTCAATTTTTTGTCCGTAGTGTAGAACTTGAAGACGTCGGGACCGTAAACCGAGAATTTGTGCGTCCAGTGGTGCAAAATGTGCACGAGGATGTCCTAATGTCCATTGGTCCTATGGGGACTCAATTTGAATTCCTGACGTCAATTCCAACCTGCTATGAGCTAGAGGTACGAAATCTCGTGCGAGACTCCAAAAGATTAACGAAGTGGCTTCAAACACTCTAAAATGAGGTAGGCCGATTGCTAGGAATCTAAGATCGTCGGGGAAGCACCTAAAGCTAGAACCCTAAATCCTAGGAGGAAAACTAAACCTCAGCAAAAGTGAGGTCAACAGTCCAAACATATGATAGCGGGTACAGTACAGTGGGATATGTTCGAGTTCCACCTGCTGTCGAATGCTCTGATGCCGTGAGACAATCCAGATCTCCCCCGGAAAAGGTAAAGTAATATCACGTTCAATATAAAAAAGAGAAAAGAAGAGCAAAGTAATCATCTCAAATGATTGAAATCACGAAATATATTTATGAGACCAAACCAATAAGCAAGCCTTGCTTGGCGCTGTTCGGGCTTATTTGAGCTTTGACTAAGTCAAAGCAGGCTCGGGCCTGGTCGAGTCTGCAAAATTTTAATTTTTCTTAGTCAAGGCCGCCCATTCTAAGCCGTCTTATGGCGAGCTCCTCGGGTCGCCCGCTCAATGCCCATATATAACAGAGACGCAGAAGACATGGTGGCACAGTACGATGTGTGCCTATGATATATTTTTTATCATGGTGCTAGGAGGGTCCTAGTTTTATCAGAGAACAATTGGGAAGAAGTGACAATGGATTTTATAGAGGGGTTGCCACCATCAAAGTGGCGCATGATAATTTTGGTTGTAGTAGATCGCCTAAGCAAGTATGCACATTTCATCTCATTACGATGCCTCTACATCGCGGTCTCAGTTGTGACGGTTTCATACAGGAATTGGTCCGTTTGTATGGAGTTCCGAATTCTATTAATCAGATAAGGACAATGTGCTCCTCAGATTATCTTGGAAGTTGTTCAGGCTATATGGAATAGTCCATATGAGATGAACTAATATTAGCACTTCCAAACAACTGAAGAGCCAAGAGCAGTGTACTAATATTAGCACTTCCAAATTTCAATAAATCATTTGTGGTTGAGACTTTTGTGTCAGGGTACAAATTGGTAGCATTACCCATGTAAGACCAACGACTGATTGCTTACTTCAGCCAGGTGCTCATAGCTTGGGCGATGCTCAAGTCAGTGTACAAGCAGGAGTTGATGGCTATTATCTTTTTCATTCAAAAGTGGCAGCCCTTCCTTTTGGGACAACACTTTCTTGTTAGGACTGATCAGCGAAGTTTGAAGTATCTGTTGGAATAGAGGATGGTGATTGAAGAGCATCAAAGGTGGCTATCCACGTTGTTAGGATATGATTTCGGGATTTTGTATCAAGCATGATCGGAGAATAAAGCCCTTGTTACCTGTTGAGAAAGGCGGAGGAACACCAACTGACAAACTTTATTTGTACTTTTGGTCCTGGATTAAGAATCACTGAAACAGGAGAGTGAGCAAGATGAAGGGTTAAGGAAAATACAGACAAAATTGCTACAGGATCCGAACAATCACTCAGTCTATGCATTTAGGGAGGATCAACTACTCTACTAGAGGTGGTTCGTGCAGCCAAGGGCTTCAAAGTACATTCCCAGATCATTGCAGGAGTTTCATGGCAGTGCAATTGCGGGACATTCCAACGTTTAGAAGACCTACGGTCATCTATCAACAGAGTTTTATTGGGTGGGGATTCGCAGAGACTAGACTTGGGCGTTGGGCAGGCCGGGTTTGATGTGGCTCGTGCTTATTCTGGCTTTGACTAGTCAAGGTGGGCTCGAGCCTGGCTTGAGCTTGTATTATATTTATAATTTCATAGCCAGACTCTTCCGCTGAATGGGTTGGGCCTCCCGCGTGTCGCCATGAGGAAATGTGATTTTTATACCAAAAAATAAATAAATCATAAAATCTTCAACATTTTATCTCAAATCATGTTGTTTATTTAAAATATTAAAAAAATATGTATAAGAACGTTTAAAACATGAAAGGATGTGTGATGAGTTTTAAATTGATTTTATATGCATGAATTTTTCTTATATATTTAAGTGAATTTAATAGCGAAAGTATAAATACAAAATACACAAGATTTTAAACGTAGAACATCTCGATATGTAAATATAAAGGAGTTGAGTAAAATACCGTAAAAAAAAAGATTTACATACATACTACTCATCAATTTCTATTTAATTACATCTAGCACCTGGACATCAATTTTTACATATTTGCCATCTTATATATGCGTGAAAGTTGTATTTCATATATTTTTTTTAAATTTAAAAGTGATAATTTTTATGTGATATAAAAGATTTGGTTGGTATTAATATAAAAAACAAAATTTATGACTAGATAAAGAAGAGAAAAGAAGAGCAAAGTAATCATCTCAAATGATTGAAATCACGAAATATATTTATGAGACCGAACCAATAGGCAAGCCTTGCTTGGCGCTGTTCGGGCTTATTTGAGCTTTGACTAAATCAAAGCAGGCTCGGGCCTGGTCGAGTCTGCAAAATTTTAATTTTTCTTAGTCAAGGCCGCCCATTCTAAGCGGTCTTATGGCGAGCTCCTCGGGTCGCCCGCTCAATGCTCATATATAACAGAGACGCAGAAGACATGGTGGCACAGTACGATGTGTGCTTATGATATATTTTTTATCATGGTGCTAGGAGGGTCCTAGTTTTATCAGAGAACAATTGGGAAGAAGTGACAATGGATTTTATAGAGGGGTTGCTACCATCAAAGTGGCGTATGATAATTTTGGTTGTAGTAGATCGCCTAAGCAAGTATGCACATTTCATCTCATTACGATGCCTCTATATCAGTTGTGACGGTTTCATACAGGAACTGGTCCGTTTGTATGGAGTTCCGAATTCTATTAATCAGATAAGGACAATGTGCTCCTCAGATTATCTTGGAAGTTGTGCAGGCTATATGGAATAGTCCATATGAGGAGCACAACATATCATACCCAGATTGTTGGCTAGATGAAGTCCGTCAATAGGAGTGTGAAGCATATTTGCCTTGTTATTTATCAAATATGCCGAAGTTGTGGGCCAGGTGGATTGCATGGCAGAATACTGGTATAAGACTTCATACCACACCGTAGTACACCACACATTTCAAGTTTTGTATGGGCGGGATATACCTCACATACATTATGTTCATAGCGTTACACTTGTATCTAGTGTTGACTAGTACTTGGAGGATAAGGATAACATATTGACAGAGCTCCAAAGGCACCTATTGAGAGTTAAAAATAATGAAGAGGAAAACATATGGGCATAGGAGGGAGGTGCAGTTCGAACTCGAAGGCAAGTTATACTTGGAGCTGAGACACTGCCGACAGAAGACATTGGCCAGACGGAGGAGCGAGGAACTTTTTATACGATACTTCGGACCCTATGAGATTAAGACCTGCATTGGGACGGTGGTCCATCTTTTGAAGTTACCACCGTCGTCAGCACTACATCTAGTCTTTCATGTTTTATAGTTGAGGCAAGCTATCAGCGATTATCCGCTATCGCCTTCGCTACCTCCAACGCTGATAGAGGACATGAAGGTGATTCTAGAAAAGTCGGCGGTTAAGAGGGTGTGTCGAGTAGTGTCGGGAGAAATGGAGGTACTGATTAAGTGGAAGGATCTGTCGGGTTATGAAACAACATTGGAGCTTACGAGGGAATTCAAAGCAGTTCCCATCCTAGTTAAGGCAGCCTTTCTCTATGATTTTTTTGACCCTGTGAGATTAAGGGTGCGTTTGGGGCAATTTGTGTGTTTCAGGATAAACAACTTATCAACGCGGCCCGCGGGTCGACTGCGAAGTTCGACCCACAGCTTGTGTTTAGTTTAAAAACATAATCGCGTTTTCAAATAAGTGGGCAAAACGTGCTATCCAAATGGTACCACAGCATTTTCAAAAATACCTCTGCAATAATAAGCTGCCCCAAACGGGCCCTAAGACATGCATTAGGGCATTGGCCTACCATCTAAAGTTTCCACTGTCGTCAGCACTACATTCAGTCTTTCATATTTCACAGTTGAGGGAGGCTATTGGGGATCATCCACCATTGCCTTTGCTACCTCCAACACTGATAGAGAACATGGAGGTGATTTTAGAACCATTGGCCGTTGAAGGGGTGGGCCGAGGAGTGACAAGGAAATGGAGGTAGTGATTAAGTTGAAGGATCTGCTGGGTTATGAAACAACACGAAGGAGCAGCCGAGACTCGCCTTGGCTAAAGAAATGTTCTTGAGAGAACCGCTCCAGAACGGCCAGGCCGAGTCAAACCCATCGACAGCTTGATCAAGCTAGCCGACCCTGCTTAGAGAGGCGGGTTCTCAAGAAATTTCTGAGGGTGATTCTAGTGCCTGGCTGGGGCCCACTAAACTGTTGATCACGTATAGGAGGAGGAAGGGAATCAAGGGGGAATCAAGGGGGATGTTGGGGGGAAAAATTGAAAGGGACTTTGAAGAGTATTTAGGAGGGCTAAGGGCTAGTGTTTGGATTCATGTTTGTATTGGCTGTAGTTTTCTTATTGTCTGGAGGCGTTCCTAGCGACGTCTAGGATTTTTGAAGAGATGATCTACCTCTCGAACAAGAAATTATTATTATATCTTGTTTGTTTTCTTTTGTTTCATAAAAGCATCCCTTGTTAGAGTTCTTTTGACCTATCTATTGTAATTTCGTTGTTGTTTGTTAGAAATGGAGGTGTTGATTAAGTGGAAGGATCTACCGGGTTATGAAACAACACAAAGGAGCAGCCGAGACTCTCATCTTGGCTAAAGAACCGGCCTTGGGAGAACTGCTCTAGACCGGCCAGGCCGAGTCAAGCCCATCGACAACCTGGCCAAGCTAGCCGGCCCTACATAGAGAGGCGGGTTCTCAAGAAATTCTTGAGGGCGATTCCAGCGCCTGGCTGGGGCCCACTAAACCCCTGATGACGTATAGGAGGAAGGGAATCAAGGGGGATTTTGGCGGGGAAATTTTGAAAGGAACTTTGAAGAGTATTTGGAGGGCTATGGTTTGGGATTTGTATTCATGTTTGTGTTGGCTGCGGTTTTCTTATTGTCTGGGGGCGTTCCTATCGACGTCTAGGATTTTTTGAGAGACAATCTACTCCTCGAATAATATATCATCTTTATATCTTGCTTGTTTTCTTTTGTTTGCTAAAATCAGCCCTTGTTAGTGTTCTTTTGACCTATCTATTGCAATTTCATCACTGTTTGTTAGCTATTTTTGGTTTGGAATCATATCAAATGCCTGCTTGTTGTTTACTTTCTTGAGAGCTGCTTGCTAGTTCTATTGTTGAATGTGTTGATTTGTCAAGTAACTGTCAAGTGCCAACTGTGTTAATCAGTAGCGCACTATTTTGGCACTACAGATTGTTTTGCGCCGTTAACATCACTAACTGAAGGATAAAATGGATAATTAGTAAAGTTTTGCATAGAAATTGAATATTAATAATAATTATAATATATTTCTTGATAAGTCATAATCGTACCAGATTTCATTTAGTAATTAAAATTTTATTTGTTTATTTTTCTTTAAGCTTGCAGAGATTGTACACTTAACATTTTTTTGTTTGATTTGTCTTAACTGCATGTTGCAAACCTCTTTGAAGTCAAATATTTTATGCTATTATTTGTTATATCTCAATCATTAATGTATATGATAAAGTTGTCTGTTTTCGTAGTCGTGCTATAAACTTTTTGGAACATCTTAAGGCTTAGTTTGAGAGTGTGCTGTACAACCGTTACGTTCCAACGAACGTTGAAAGAATGCTGGCCATTCGTTTGGCCGGTCGACTTATCCGGAAATGCTTCTACCAAAACTACATTTATCTCTGTTTTGAGGACGTGATATTGGAGCTCTGTTATGTGTTTCTTAGCGGGGCTCCGTTATTTTGGAAATTTCCAAAATCCAATCAACCGTTGATATAAATACCGTGGCTGTGGCTACTTATTTCAAGTTCGTCGGAGATAAAAGAGAAGACGGCGAGGAAGTCGAGTGGAACCACTAGAAATGAGCAGCGGCTGCAAATAAAGAAAGCTTTCAAGGTTATACCCACCTCTCTCTCATCCAACTCCACCACCCCTCTCAAGCTCACCAAACCCACCCCTCCTCTCCTGGAATTGGACTTCTCCACTGCTGACGAGATCTTCCTTCATGCTCTCCTCCTTTCCCTCTAACTCCTCTCCCACCGCCCGTCCAACGCCTCCATCGAAATAAAACCAGATCACAAACTAAGCCAAATAACGGAGAACAAATTACAGAGCGCAAGCAATATCTTTGAAGGCGGTGCCTTCGCTTCCTCCAACGAAGAAGAATTGAAGGAATGCTGAAATACGAAGCCTTTCTCCAAAGAGTACATCAGCTTTAAAATGCTGAACGTTAAACCACCATTTTTTTAAAACCTCACTTTTTAAGTAAACTTTTAAAAAAGGAGAAGCGGAGACAAACCAAGTCTAAATCTTGTGATGTTTTTTCTGCTTCAAGATTTTTGGTGTGTCAATTAGTTGTTAAATGTGCAGTTAGACTGAATCTTTTGCACTTCTGTTCAAAGTAAGAAAAAATGTCCTTTAACTTTGTATTTTTGAGATGTTAAACATGTTCTTAAGCATTCATTTCCAATATTTCTATAGTCATCACCAACCTTTTCCCAAAGAATTTGGAAATCTAACATAGCCATTTTAATGGAACCATCATAAAATAATGTGTGGTTTGCTCTGTTTATAAGGAGTTTATTTGGTGATTGAAGCTCTGTTTGTCTTTGATCAATTTGTTGAACCCACATTGATATGTTTTGTCGTTTTGCTAAAATAGTCAAATTTTGTCATTACGTTACATGTGATTTATTCTTCTTATTTTCAGATTATTCAATAATATCTTGATATTCCGAGTTTAACGATTAGGTATCCACAGAATGTTTAGATGGAACCTTTCATGAATGTTGTGACGGAAAGGAAAGTTATAAGATGAGAAAATTTGAATGTTTATTATTCTGTCTGCCTCATTTTGTTACCTTACCAACCACTCGCGTCTTGGTGGGAAATGTTGACATATTTGATGTAGGACGTTTACTAAAATTTGCGAACATACTGCAAGCCTTCAATGAATTTTTCATAAGCTTGTTTTGAGTTATTTTACTAATTGGAACACATTTTCTAATGTTTTGCTAGATAATTATTAACATTTGGCCACAGTAGGTTTTGAATAATCTGTTGAAAAGGTTGCATCTTTTTTTCTATTTTGCCTTCAGAGGATTTGTGTGTTTGCTGGAAATTGATAATTTTTGTTCATCATGATTTTGATTTAAATGCACATGGCAGAAAGGGAACATTAAGTTTTTAGAGATTTTCCTAACTGGTTTTATGCTAACAAATTTCTATTTGCTCTTAAGTTTGCATGTTTGAGAGGGCAGGGCATATATTTGGATTTGCTTGTATTTTTTTTTAAAAGCATTTAAAAAGAGCTTACTATGTTCCAGCTGTTTTCTTTATGGGATTTCAGAAATGCATAAGCGTATTTCCTAAAATTTTGAAGTGCCATCTGAGATATTTAGAATTTGTTTCTCAAGGTATCTATTATGAAAATAGGAAACCAATACTCATTTAAACATGTTTCTGTTTTAAATAAAAGCAAAAATTTAAAAACAAAACAAAGAGAAAGCAAAACACAACCAAAATTGCTAAGATCTCCGAGCAATAAGAATTTATTAGTAGGAAGAAGATTTTCAGTTGATATATGGGAATTCTTTTGCAGAGGCTTTAAAAGCTTGAATTCTGAGAATTACTTGTTTTTGTTCTCCTATTTCGACTATAAAGGTCTCATGTCTTTATCCGTGTCTAAAAACATGACAGTTGGCCTCCTTGTTTATATTGCTCATGGTTTGGAAGCATCAACTATGGCAAGGCTATGAATTGGGTTGGTGCTCGATTTGTAGACAAGATACTTTTAAAATGGAGTACCATTAACGTCTTCAGTTCCTGGAATAAATATATTAAAACATGTACAATTGATTTTGAGATATTATTCATGCATTTTTATATGCAAGCATTCTTTAGATATTCATAACAATTTGAACTACTACAATTGGTTATGTTGGTTTTCATCCACGTGCATGCTTTAACTCCAACTTTACTTGCAGCTAAAAGTGACAAGCTGGTTGTTGATGCATGGAATGTTCGCCCTTCACTTATATGGAAGGACGGACAATGGATGGAGTGGTTCCACACTATGGAAAAGTCATCTAAGCCACATGAGGTCTACATTCTCTTATTTTATCACTTTATGCAATTAACTCAAGTTCCTTTGGTTGAATTGATATGATATCTTGCATGTGTTTGTTCATCATCAGGGTGATACTCCAACAGAGAAACGACAAAAAATAGGCGGGCTTGAGGTAATTGCTCATTCTGAAGTTGATGCTGTTGGAATAGGGAAGATTTCAAAGAATATACTTATAGATGTGCCTAAAAAACCTGAAGATTCAAGATCATTGATTTTAACTGCAAAGGAGAGAACTTTTTCCGTTGGAAAAAATTCAAAGGAGGAGATTACTTCCAATGTACTTAAAACAAGACGGTCAGGCTTGCAGAAAGAAGGATCGAGGGTGGTTTTTGGGGTTCCAAGGCCTGGGAAGAAAAGGAAGTTTATGGAAGTTAGCAAGCATTATGTTGAAGATAAATTTGAGAAGGTTAGAGAAAGTAGTGATCCGATGAAATTTGCAAAATATTTGATGCCGCAGGCATCCCAGAAATTTAAGAGTACTTCAAAAGTGGATAATAAAGGAAAGAAGCCTGGAGACAGCAAATCTAGAGTTGGGGTCAAAGCTGAGAATACACAATGCATCGAAGCTAGAAGTCAAACTCAGAAGGCAGATGCGTTGCTTGCTGCATCAAATGGGGAAGTCAGACATGAACATCTTGAAAACGCTATGTCTAGTTTCAGCAGTAATAATGAAAGCTTAGAAAAGACAAATACATTTAAATTTGGCTCTTCTCGCCCAGCTGAAATTCTAGCTGTTGAGTCAGCAAACTCTGGGCAGCCTGCACATAATGCTCTGTTGTCGAAAAGAAAGAATGTTCCAGGTTCTGAATCAGATGTAGCCGTGAAAGCAAAATCTATTCTGAATAAAACAGCCAAAAGTGATGATAAAGGTCTTGGAGTTCATGGAAAGGCAATGCATGAAACCGTGGAACCCCGTAGATCAAACCGTAGGATTCAGCCAACATCAAGGGTAATTTCAGTTTAAGTTCAGTTTATTTCTAGCTTAAAAATGACGTTTCATAAGCTTCCTACCATCTTCAGAACATCCAGGCATTATTTGAAACCGTTTTTTGCTGTTTGAAATTAGTTTTGGTCAGCCCCTTGCAATTTATTGGCCTTTTTATTCAAGAAGGATTTAGTAAATTTGAATGTTATGATACTGTTCTAGATGTTTTGCATTTAAAATGTTTATTAGGCTGAAACTAGTTTGTTGTTTTGTGTTCATAAATTTGAACCTTATTGCAAGATTTCTTCTTCAACAGCCAAATGAGATGTGGGTGGTACTGCCTTTTACTATGGCACCTTGCTGCTGTTGTCACTTTTGTCAGAAACTTCCTAGATATGCTCAGTATATGGAAGAGCTGATTAGAGGTGGAGTGTTATGTTGATACTTAGTGGAGTCGAGTTGCTGTGAGGTTTACTGAAATCATTATTACCAAAGTCAAGTGAAGCAGGTTGAGCATGAACATTTCTTTATATTTTTTCTATTATGGTTGTGCATGGAGCTTATCCATGGCCCATGCCATGGGTAGTGAAAGATTCCCTTAGATTGTCCTATTTAGTTTAGGGTGATTTTGGGTTAATTTCATAGGAGATGAATTTAATTTTAGATAAGATTGTTCAGAGATTTTGGCATTCAATTTGGATTTTATGATGCTGTTCGAAGTTTTTCATATGAGCAAGCTCCTATAGTTGATTATTCATCATAATCATAAGACAGAAATATTGATTAAAGCATGTATACACCTAAAATGTTTTGTTTGACAAGTTTAAATTTGTTATATAATGTCATTTTTAGTTCAAAGCTGATATAGGGGGATTGATGACGAACCTGTTTAAAATCTAATGGTTTTATCAACTTGAATAGTCATGGGCCCTCGTTTATTTACAGAAAGTTCACCCAACCAGATTGAAGTATTTTTATTAGCACCCATGGATTGCTTCGTTAATGAAGATTTTATAGATTGAGGGTGAAAACTTGTGGATCATTTTTAAGATTTACCTTAGTTAACAGAGGGTTTTTATGACTTGTCTAGTATACTTCATGACTCATAGCTCATTAGGCCTAGTTTTTTGGGAGCATTCAGGCTGGAGTTCATAAGCGTAATATAGTGTTGCCATGTCAATCAGTTAAATATTGCCAGTCTGGGCACTCGTTACAACTATATTGAAATGGGGTTTTTTTTTTTGGGTGTGATAATATGATTAAAATTAATGCTATATTAGTTTTGAATTTTGATCAAATTTAAATTAGTTATTCTTATGAACTTTGTAAACTTAGTACAAATGATGGATGCATGAATGTTCTGAGTGCAAAGTGAGATGATTGCTTGACCTTTTGGAGTTTATATTGTTGTTTAATGCTCTTTTTATATGAATCAGTAAGTTTGAATGGAGTATTTTTTAGCTATGATTGCAGTGATAATGCTCAATTTGGGAAAGTCAAAAAATATTTTTCTTGTGATTTGAGAATGCATTTTAATAATGAATATGTTCAAAGATTATTACTGTTTATAATCGTACCTATCATAAAGAGTTATGTCTCGGAAGTTTTTTTTCTCTTTTCTTTAAATACTCAAACACTTGATTCTAGTGAATTCCTCTACTTTGTATATTTTGGTGAAGAAATCCGCCAATTGGGTGAAAGTTTATAGTGTTCGTCTTTATAATTTTGTGCTTAATTTTAACTAGTATTCTTTTGGTTATGATATCTAATCATTTGACTCCATCATTAAGAAAGAGGCGCCTCAAAGAACATGCATGATTCATAGGCGTAGAATATATTCTCTTGCGACATAAGTTTATAATATTTGACACAAAAAATTGAAGTAAAGGAACACTTATTATTATTATTTTACTTAGAGATTATTGTGCCATGTATGTTGTTAACTTTATTATTTGCTTTACTAAGAATGGAGCTTAGCGGTGGAATTTACATTGTGTAAGTTTATGTTAGTTCCATAAATTGGGACTCAAGACCTTGTCTTATAGAGAGAAGTATCTACAAAACTTGTTTTTTTTTAATGAATTTTCATCATAAAAGGTCTTAAATGCATTGCCAAATATTTTCTAAAAACCAGTTGTGATTAAAAATATTGGTTCAATTGTGGGACCTTCATTTTGGGTTTCTTTTTTTCGTGCGTGTTGGGCGTAATTTTTGGAAAATGCTAGCCTTGTTGAATCTACTACTTATTTATGGAGGACTGAGTCTAAAGTTTAGGGCTTAGTGCTTATTTCAAACCAATTTTCAACATAAAAGAACTTGTTTTCTCATAAAAAAATTACGGGATATTTCAGTAATGTTCTATCATTGAATTGCCACTCTAGCTCACAATGAAAAAGCATGATATGACTAGGGCCAAAAAATTTAATTTTATTTTAGTGACTATTGGTGAGTTGTAGGCAGCGTCTTGTATGCCAGATATTTACAAAGGATGAACACTGAGGATTTGCGGTTTATCCGTTTGTAGGGCTACTGCTTGAGCTTTCTATTTGAATAATACTTACTCTGGATGACCTTATACAAATGCATCACAAAATACCTTGTTGAAATTTTTGATTGAATTATTGATTCCTAATACATGACAACAAAGATCTATTTGATTAGGGAATAAGATAAATATAATTACTTCTTTGTAAGTTTGATAGTTAAAATGTAGGCCTTGTCAACTCCTTCCATCTGATAGAGGATTGAGCTTAGAGGTACTTGTATTTCCCTTGGGATCCAAATGTTAGATTTTTTTTTCTGATGTGTTGTATGTAAGTGATTTGCATTGGGTAAAACAAGGGCTACACCACACATGTTTTTTGAGACAGCTTGCAGTACTAAACATGGCTCTAAAATTACCCTAGAGTACCTTAAGCCATCTTTGCTTTTTGTTAATTTTAAATTTCCTCTTCTTTTTTATCCTTGTATCAATATTTTTTTTTGGTGTTATTTTGCATTTTTTTAATTGAATTTTAAAATTTGTTTAATTTTATTTTAAGATTTTTATGTTCCAAGTAATAAGAAGAACCTCATTTTCTGATTTCTCAGTCAAGTTTAATGTGGAAAAATATGAAGTATTTGGAGATGGATACCTTTAGCACTTGAATAAAAATGTATTCACATGTCATTTGGCGTGACATAATTTATGCAACTTTCTCATAAAATGTATTTGGTGATGCAAATATTGTTGGATATGAAGATGGAGATATTACTGTCTTCCATTGTAAAGTCCCGTTTCAGTTACTCGGGAAAGAAGCAATGAAGAGCTGGAAGAGGATTGAAGAGGGGGGGGGTGGTATAAATGCTCTGGTTAAACCTATTGATGGGAGAGGTGAAATTTCATCTTCTGAATCTCGGTTAATTGAATCTCCTGCCCCAGGTATTATTTCGAGACGTTCCGTATATGAGCCCCTTCAAACGGGACTTCTTGCTATTGATTCAATGATCCCTATAGGACGTGGGCAGCGAGAATTAATTATTGGAGACAGGCAGACTGGTAAAACAGCAGTACGGGGGGGGGGGGGGGTTGAGGCGAGTAATCGGGAAATTGAAGGTTACTTTCGGCCTATAAAAGGAAGCGCTTGGGGGAGGTCGAGGTGAAAATGACTTACCTAAAGGTCAAGCGGGTCTACAACTAGGGGTACTCCTCTATAATTTGCACGCTCTTGTGCATCACCTTTATATATGTTGATCCTCTATAATTTTAAAGTATGACCCATCTACTTAATTCTTGTATAATTTTCAATCTCTTGTGCATCCGCTTTATATATGTTGATCCTCGATAATTTTAAAGTATGACACACAAATCCTTTTGATCGTTATGTAAACTAGGAAATTTTAAATATACTATTTTAATTTAATTTGATTAGTGTTTCTTTCATTTTTTATTAGTTAGTTATAAAACATAAATATGAGAAAGTTTAATTTTCACCGACCGACCGTCTGTTCTCATCTTGGTCAATTCAAAGACTCTGGCCTGGTCGTGACTCACAGGATGGTACGTACGATGTGATTATTTAATATATATAAAGCCTAAGTAAAGATTCATGTATATGATGGGATTGGTCTACTGCAGCAGACCAGTCAGTGATTCCACCTTGTATTCTTACAATGTACCCTCAACTATCTAAGTGCACTCAGGAAGAAGAATAGCCTATCTTGAAAGAGCAATGCAACAAGGAAGAGAAGTGTACAAGTCTCTTTATTGAAGAAGTACATTGAAAAGGCTTTGCCGATTCAAGCAAGTGAACGATTATAAAAATCAATGCCTCATTAATTTGGGCAAAACTTGAAAGATGAGACTTTAGTTGAAACGAGTCAAATCATTTATTACACTGGAGATGACTTAGGATATCTGCAATAGGCTCATAAAGATGAAATGCTACTTATCTTGATGAACCAAAAGCTCTTAACACTAGTTTCAAAAATTTTCTAGAATGTTTTTAGTAGTTCAGTTGCTAAAGACATTGAAGTTGCATTTTGGGGAGGTTGAACAGCTTCCTTCCCTCACTTGAAGTTATGATTTCATAGGAGTGAAATCCTCTTGAAAGGGGGTCTTGTTTTCTAGAGAACAAATTGTGAAGGTGATTAATTAGATCATCTATGATTTCAATTTGGGCATCTTATTATGGAGATATTAAATTATTTGTGCCAGTTGAAACTTAGTAGTTTGATTTTCATGGAAATAATATTGATGTTTGTGTTTTTATAAATCACATCTGAGATTAATGATGATGTTGGCATGCCTTTATAGGCATGATGAAATTGTCAATAAAATATCTTACATAGAAGTTTAAGCTCCATAAACTGGATCGTTCCGTTAAATTTTAAATTAGAGCAGTATAAAGGATTCATGTAGCCGACCCCACTTGGTGGAATTAAGGCTTTGTTGTTGTTGTTGTTGTTGTTTTTGTCGCAGTATAAAGATGGTTTGACCCTTTTTTTGTATAATTTGATTTAAATTCAATTCATTTTTAAATTAGGATAATTCTTGAAGAAATGTCATTTTGTTGTTTTTTTTCCCATATCTCAAGTTCGTAGTGTAGGGGTTCTTTAACACTGCTGATCATGAAACTCAATATCCTAGCAATATATTTCATGGCCCCCCCTTGACAACTGGACTAGCTGGTTCCCACAATTTAGTTTCAACTTATTTTGTTTTTTTATTTTTCTATAGGATTTTTTATTTTATTTTGTGGGTTCTTAAAAGGTTTTGATAAAAATCACCTTTTATTTTTTCTATAAATATACTGATTCTCCTACAATGAAAATAATAAAAAAAGTGATATATTCTTTTAAAAGCATTTCTTTTCCACCTTAACATGAATCTGATATTGCTATAATAGCTGGTAGCCAAATGATTGTTCATTGTTGAAGCCGCCGATCTCCCATAGCTTGACCATGATTGATTTTTTGCTAATGATTTGTCTTACTATTGGTTGGTGTCCTTTGAAGGGAGAGAAAATCCTTGGGGCAGCTTTAGAGCATAAAAGTTTTGTGAATCATGAATTTATTAAGTTCTATGAATTCAGGTTTGTACAATGAGATAGCATTGAAATTCCTTGCAAACTCTGCGTGTCACGTGCTGGCCAATGTGATTATAGTGGAAAATAAGCTAGGATTTTAGTAAACATACCAATTGGAGTTATGGGTAAGTGTAGAAGGTCGCTAGTTGTGCTTTCAGATGGTGACTTTGGGCTGTTGGCTGTTGGCTGTTGGCTGTTGGTGAGTAGATTAGATTACTAAATAGCATGAGAGGGCTGCAAGTCAGCATATTGGGGAACAAGCAAAAGACTAGAGGCGAATAAGCGGGAGGATTTGAAGGTAGATAATGGAAACACTACTGTGGTAGCATAATGAAAGTTCCTTCTTGTGTGTTAATGATTGAGAGTAACATCAAGTTGAGTAAGAAAGTAACGGCATGGGTGGTAACGTTCTAGCATAACCAACAGATAGAATAGGATCCAATATCACCAATGTGGCATTTTTTGAAGATAGAATTTTCCAAATTTAGTTACAATAATAAGCAGGATATAGCTAGAAATTAATATTGGTTTTTAGCTCCAAAAACATCAAATCCGACAAGTGTTTTTGCAATTTGAATCTGCCAAGAATTTCAATGTTTCATCTATACTTGAAAATATGAATTGATGTTGACTTTCTTCATCTTGGTTCTTTATAGTAAGTAATTTTTTTGTTTGATTGATTATTGAGCTTATTAAATAAGAAAAAATCTTATCATTGAATATGTGCTGTAAGTAATTGAAAGGAAAGGTTTGTGCAGTCTTTATTTTTTTTTAGATAAGAAATGGTCTCTTTGTATTGCTTTTAGCTATTTTATTCATGTATAAAGTTTCTAGTTAGCATATTTGTGGTCCAAAAATCCTAATTTTAAATTGGCTGTACTGTGATATTTTGTAAATCGCATTAATGCAATTCTCATTCACAGTTACTCGAAGGTATTCAGAGTTCTCTAATCATTTCAAAGATGCCGAGCATCTCTCATGAGAAGAAGTCGTCCAAAGGTAGAATTTTGTTTCGATATTAAAATCATTTATTCGTGCATGTTGCAGCTCTATAAATGTTCAACTTTTTTTTTTTTCCCAGGTAATGGACATGGTTGAAAGAATGCGTGCTCCCGCCCTCTTGTCAAAAACTAAAGCAGTCTAGTCTATGCTTGATGACTGTTTTATCGTTGCAGGGTTCTGTATATAATTACGGATTTAGGACAAGTGAGGCATAATGTTGTCTTCTCAGAGAATCAGTTGTAAAGTGTCATAGTTAAAAATTATTTATACATAATCTTAATTTTTGGTGCTGTTAGAGTGGTAGACTTGGGGACTCATGATGATGTCATTTATTGAAAACCTTTTAGACATGCCATGTTCCTAGCAACACATGAATTTTTGCTGCAGGGGCTGATGGATATTTTTGTAACTTCAGGAAACTGCATCATCCTATTCATCTTTTGACATGGTATGCAATCTGATGCGCTTCTGCTAATCTATTCTAATCAATGTTTCTAAAAAATCTATTTTCTTTTGTTCTACCTTTTGTTTTTTGTTGTCAGGAAATTTAATAGGACGCTTAGGTGAATTCATGCAGAGCCTGCTCAAGGGGGAAAAAAATGCCTATGCAGTTTGTCAGGAAAAAAAAAAGAAAAAAGAAAATACGACGTATGTGCTGTTTAACTAACTCTTAGACGGTTACTGATCGTTAACCTGCGTATAAATCGTGGATTAGGATGCAACTTTCACCAAATCAATCTTCCGATTACTAGTAATTTCCACCCAACTGGTTTTATTTGTGTCCAAGTTATAATCCAACTAAGTTTTTTGATTGGTAGAGTTTGCTAATTAAGAATGACACATGTATTTATTTGCGCAATTGTGAGAAGTGGAAATCATGTATTCTGGGCTCCTTGGATTTCTTTTGAAGGGCGAAGATTAGGTCAAAATTTTGAGTTGTCAACTAGGCGAATGCTACAACTGAAGAATTATACAATTATCTGTCAGAAGCCCGAGTTTATTTTAATTACCAAATGTCTGGATCTTACTTGTCGCCATCATTTTATATTTAAATAATCACAGCAGCGGACGAGCCTGAGGTTTTCATGCCCTGCTCTCTTTGGCTTCCACTACCTGATGATGGCAACCTCTTCTTGAGACTCGTTGATAGCCTGCTACATTTTTTCTCCACGGGTTGCTTGATATTTGTCTCACTTCCCTCTTTTCTCATTTTGCACATCCTAATCTTCGTAAAATTTTCCCATTTTCCCCTTGCCTTCCTCAATCCTTGGGGGCGCCCCCTGCATGTCTCTTTTACCCCAACTATAATGATGCAATTTCAATTGGAAATATCTTCTCAACTCTCAAAATGTTTAGAGCAGCGATTTTTTTTCCAGGATTAGTCGTGGTGATAACGGTCACTTTCTCTATGAAGGGCTAATGAGTTAGATTTGGCTTTTGCTGGCCACATTTTTTGAATCTGTGCTTGCGCAAAATATATAAAGAAGCGATTAAAATGAAGAGGTAATATAGACCTCAATCCTGGTGATATCTTTTAGCTTAATTTCTGTTGCTTTGACGGTATTGGTACAATATGGTGCACGCAATGCACAATCGCATATCTAAAAATGACCTCGTTTGATTCTCAAGTTGTTGAGGATTATGGTAAAAAAAAAATGATTTTGAGGTATAATGAATATTTATTCTCAATTTTCATCTAAGAAACTAATGCTGTTATAAATATAACCTTGAATTCAAAGATTTCAAAAATGTCCTCCCTATCATTGTATGTTTTACTTACCAAGATAATATTAGTAGGGGTAGGAATCTTAATAGATTCAATAATGTTAACGCTGTTAGAAGTAGAAACAAAACATTTAGGGTCTATTTGGGGCAGCAGTGGTTTATCCAATTTATTCAGATAAACAGTTTATCTTGATAATCTGTTGATTAGTAGCTTATCTTGATAAGCTGGCTAGCTGTTTGGTTTGTGTGTTTAAAAAACAGCTAATTCTGGACAAATTATCATTATGCCTCTGTTTCAAAAACAATTCTCTTTTTACTAATTGTTTTGAAAAATTTCAAACATCCAATTGTGGTTGTCCTACATTCATGTTTCCTTATGATAGGATATTTAAATTAGCTTACACATTAGTTGGGTCCACCTTAATTGAAGAAGAGGAAATAACAAAATAAAAAATAAAAATATAAAAATTGAAGCAGTTTACTGACCTCTTGCTCGAGTTGAGAGGAATGGGGCTAAAATGCAGGCGAGTCGGTGGAGGAGAGGAGGTGGCGGCGATGTTGGATAAGGGCAAGGTTGAGGACACGAAGGCGGAAGAGAAATGAGAACTGTATGAATTAAATATGAGGAAGAGGACCAGGGAGACTAATAGGCGGATAAGGATGCGAGGGCAGGACGAGGATGTTAGGGCTTGGCAGAGGAAGCTGGTGGAGTTCACTGGCATTTTGGAGTTCTTAGACCGTGCGAGAGGAGGAGGAGAGGAAATAGTCATTCGGTCGAACGCTTAGGGCAGAGAGCAAGGGCGCAAGGGCAGCGAATGCCTTTCGCTCCACTGAAATGCGGATCGCGGGGTCCTCCGTGCGATCCACGTCTAATAGAAAATACAAACTCCTTTTTCAAATACGCCCGTAAAACGCAGCATCCAAACAGTCAGTAGCGTTTTCTAAAATGCCACCGCTGTAAATAAGCCCTCCCAAACACACCTTTAATATTATTAGATCTGTATTAGGCCTAATGATATTCTGAATGCTGATTTGAATGTTTCTGCTCCTGCGTTATCGGGCCTATTCTGTATCATTGCGTTGCTAATGAGGTTTCTATTATCGTGAATCATTATGTTGCTCAACTGGGGGATGAGAATTTGGCTCATCATGTTTCTAATAATGAAAATCTTGGTATTAGTGATAATGAGACTATTGTTCCTATTTATACTGTTGGTGTAAATAATTCGGTTCTCATTTTTTAACTGTTGCTAATTACTTTTCTGTTTTGGATTCTTCAATAATGGAAATGTAATTCATAATGTGAATAATATTTTACCTTCAACTAGCGATATTGTTCTTATTTCTTCCTCTGATCGTATGATTTCTACAGGGCTTCTAATAATTTTAGAAATATTCCTTTGTATTTGGCTTCTACTTCTAATGCTATTGTTAGAAGTAAGAAATGTAGATCTAAATGATCTTTTGATTGCAGTATTTTTGCTTTCTCCTGAATTAGCTGTTAGGAATGTCCGTGGATTTAATAGCCAAACCTGTCTTGTTGATTGTTAAAGATATTTTTTCCAAAATGCTAAGCTTGATATCATTTGTTAGAGACAGAATTAAATTCTTCTTTAATTTCTCATCTTATTATTTCTAGTCACTATAAAAATTTCTTAAATGAAGGTAATGTGTATAATTCTAAAATTATCAACAATGATAGGATATTGACTAAATTGAATTATAAATTATTCAATCTATTCTGGTATTGAAACTAATGCGCAATTTATTTATTGTAATGTTTCTATAAACTCTTCTATTTATTTTTTAATGATTGTAATGTCAATATCAGGAAACACTTGTGGAAATCTATTATGTATATTGCTAGTACTATGAATTCTTCTTGAGTAATAAGAATAAAGTTGGAGTCCCAATCTTCTAAGCATTATGATTTTAATAATTGTATATTTAGTTCTAAGTTCCTGGTGTGAAAAAGTCGAGGATTACATTATGTAGTCGATAATTATGTAAATTTTTCGAATAATAATGAAATGAATCATTTTAATCATTCTATAAATGCTAGGGCATCCCTTGAAAGCGACATGTTGTATGATCTGAATACAATAATAAAAAAAAAGTATGTAAGGGTTGCTCCATCACATCCGGATGTATTGTCAATTAAGCAAGGGTTCACACATTATGAATTGACGTAGGTGAAGATGTTAGTACATGAATTTAATATTAGGATATGATGTTAGAATATATCTACTCTCACAGGTAAATAAATGAAATTATTTTATATTATGATTTATAGAAAGATAAATATCTTATGTATTCAAGAAACTAGATGAGTTGGAGAAAAAGATTAAGGAGATTGATAACTTAGGTTTTAATTTTTGATATGCTGGTAAGAGTAGCACTAGGAATGGAGTAGATGTAATTGTAGATAAGAGTTTGAAAGAAACTATTGTAAAAATTAATAGAATTAGAGATAAGATTATAGTCCTTAATATTATTGTTGTTAGTGAGATTTTTAATATTATAAGTGCTTATGTTCCTTAAGTACGATTAGATATTGGTTCTAAAAATAAATTCTAGAATGACTTGGACAGATACCTTTGAAAGAAAAAATTTTTATTGGAGAAGATTTAAATAGACATATCAATAGTGGTAATATATTTAAGAAATATTCATGGTGGCTACGGTTTGGAGTGATTAATGAAGAAGGCGGTCATATTTAATTATGTTTTAGCTATGATTTTGGTATTCATAACATTTCATTCAAAAAAAGAGATAAGCATATTATTACTTATAAGATTGAATATAATAAATTATAAATTGATTATTTTCTTATGAGAAGAAAATATTGTCGAGAATATAAATATTGTAAGGTCATTCTAAGCGAGGATTTAAACACTCCACATCAATTTTTTATTCTAGATTTTAACACGAAGAGTTGTAAAATCAAGAATACTATGAATCATTATTGTAGAATTAGATTGAGGTGCCTAAAAGACAAATAAAATTATTTATATGAGTAAACTTCAAGATTTAAATATTTTGGATGTTGATGAAGAAGCAAATTCTATGTGGGATAAAGTAAAAAACACTATTAAACAAGTGGTAAAAGATGTACTTGTAGAATCAAAAGAAAAAGTTTCTATAAATAAAAATGGTGGTGGAATACTAATATGCACGAAAATATAAAATATAAGAAGTTATATAATAAAATTGATGTAAATGTAAACGCTTAGAGAACTATGAAAAAATATAAAATGGCTAGTAGGGAGTCTATGAGAACAATCTGTGATGCTAAAAATTTTTCTTTTAATGATCTTTATAATATATTAGATATTAAAGTGAGTAAAAAATATATGTATAAGTTAGCTAACCAAATAGAAAAGAAATGTAAAGATTTAACTAAGTAAAGTGTATTAAATTTGAAAAAAAAAAATCTTAGAAAAAAGATATTCAACACAGGTGTGTTGACCTCATTTTTGATGAGGTCTTCTCTTCTTCTCTTTAGTACTTAGGATCTAGCTTTAGGCTTTTCCTTTGACTGTCCTAGAGGATTAGAATTAGGACCCCACCACTTAGAAATTCAAACCACTTCTTAACTCCCTGCAAACTCCACTAGCTTGATTGTAGACCCCTAATCACCTAGAGGGTTGAAATCAAATGTGGAAGTTTAAAGGATGAGTTCCTATAGGACTCCTTGGCCTTAGGACCGCCACAGGTGGCACAGTACGGTGAGGGCCGACTTACACACACACTACACTTATACACTACACTTTCACACACCTCCTAAAACCACACCCATACCCAACTTGACCTCCGACTCATGAAGGTGATTCACATGGATGGTCCTTAACCCCTAAGCCCTTGGCTAAGAGGGTTAGGAACAACATAGTGAATGCGCCCAAATGAGTCCCTTCATGGCTCATGTGGGCTTGATATGGCTTCATGGCTCAACCAAAATGATTTCATTTCACTTACATTTACCCAATCTTCAATTTTCTAAATTTTCAATTTTTGACCCCCGGGACCCCAGACCCGCCTACCCAACCCAAAACCCTTGAAATTACCCAAAATTTTCAAAATTCTCCAAAATCACCCAAATTCCTCAAAATCAATACTAAACATTCTCCCACCACTCAAATTGACCATTTTTACCCAAAATACCCAAAATTTCAAAAAAATACCCCCAATACCCTCCAAATTACCAAAATGTCCCTCTTGACCCAAAAATCCAAAAAATTCCAAAAATTCCCAGAAAATTTCAGAAAATCCCAAATATTTCTAATTTCATTTTGTTGAACTACACCATGGGCCAATTTTGTCAATTTACCCCACTTTTGTCAAAAACCCCAATTTGACCCATTTTAACCCAAAGTGAACCCAATGTCAAACCAAACCAACCCAATTGACCAAAAATTCTGGTCCAATTCAATTCTAAACTTCAATTCAACATCCCCAACACCAATCTAGACCAAATCCAAGCCCAATTTGATTGACATTTGAATCCAATTTCACTTTTGACCTTAAAGCCCAATTTGGACCCATGACCCAAACCTAGCCCAAACCAAACCAATTTAACTCCAATTAATCCCAAATCTTTTCTAAACCTTCCCTAACATCCTCACAAACAAAACACTAACATGATTTGCCCAAAATTTGGATCCAAACCCCACTCAAATTCAACCTAAAACCAAAAGGCCCAATTTTGACCTAAATCCAACCCTAACCCAAATGAGCCCAAATCCCAAAGTCAAAATCCAACCAAAGTTGGAACCTCTTTCAAACACTCCCATAAACATTTCACAACATCAATTTCACATCAATTTCAACCTTAGCCCAACATTGGCCCAAATTAGCCCGATTTGACCTACATAGGCCCATTTATCAAATCAACCCAAATTCAACCCAATTCAAGCCCAAACCACCTCAAATTTATTCCAAATCACTCATGAAACATCCCTAAACCAAACCCAACAATTATTTGGCCCAAGCCTTTACCAAATTTTCATCCTAAAGTCCATTTTAAAATCCAAAAGCCCACTTCCCTAAACCATTTTAAAAGCCCATCTTCACTAAATTTTAAAGGCCCAAAATTCATACAAAGCCCATATGACACTCTTCTTCATCATGAATTCAATTAAAACCATCCCTAAAGTTCCAATCAAATATAAATTTATTCTAAATCAAGCTTCATGTTAACCTCTCATACATTTATCAAAAATGTCAAAATCCACTTTCATATAAGTAAGCCAAGCTATGTGCAAGCCATAGGCAAGCCATGAAGCCATGCATGAGCCCCATAGGAGCCATGAGAGCCATGGAATCCACTTTCCACCTCACCAAACCATTAATGGCAAGAGAGGGGATCTCTTTCTTAAACCTTTTTAAGCCCTTTTTACCTTAAACATGATACACTCTAAACCATACTTTGCCACCTAATCCTTGATGTGGACTTCACTACCTTTGGTAGGTTGACTCACATGATCCTCCCAGCCCAAAACCAGAGCTTGGAAGGGTGCACCAAACCAAAAATGGTGGGTTGACCCATTTGGACCCAAAATGAGCCTCTCCCCATACCATTTTAATCCAAGCCCTTTACACATGTCCATGGCCAATTGCCTACACTAAACCCCGACCACGACCCACTCCGAACAAGATGGTGACCGGTGCTCGGCCGGCCGACCACCTGGGCCGCCGGAAAACACCATGGCCGAGACATGGGCAGGGGCCAAACATTGAAATTCCACCTTGCTGAGCTGCCCCATGCCCAATGGCCACCATGGCTGTTCTTCCCTTGACCTAAGCAGCTGATCCCAAGCCTTGAACCCCCCCTGGGAGGCCCTCCACCCTCTCCTATTTAAACACCCCCTCTCTCGGCCATGAAAGAGGTGTTGAACCAACCTTAAGGAAACTCTGCTAAAATCATTCCAGACCACTCTCTACACATAGAGCATTTGATTCCCACTGGATTCCAGCCCCAATTCCCTCCAGGCTCGAGCTCGATTTTGAGTTCAAATTTCAAGACAAAACCGGGACACTTCTTCACAGGTGGACCAATCCCCAAATTGATTGATCCTACACCTTCACCGGACCAAGGGAAGAAGTCCACCGAGCAAAAGCCCCCTCTCCGGGCCACCCATCCGTTCCGGACTCCAAGCTTTGTGATCGGGCTTGGTCGAAATCATACCTAGACAATTCACCGGAGCCGAGGGACTTCATCCGGAGCTTGCTTGGACGCAATCGAAGGTGACACAACCCTCGGATTGAAGCCACACTTCTCCGAGCAAAGGTATGAGCTAACTCTTTATCCCGAGCTTCTGGAGATTCTCCATTTCAAATGCCTTAATTTCAATGCATGATCACCGTATAGATGTATTCGTCTCTTCAAGACGAATCCATAGAGCACAAGAACACGAAAATCCGTTAAGTATTGACTGAGATATTAGGGATTTAGTGTGGACGGTTCTCGGGTTTGGAGGCTTGGGGACGATGAACGGATACCGTTCATTTAATACACGCGCGGACGGACGGCCGGGATCGCGCGGATGAGGAGACGGAATGATACGGCGGGCCCCGGAGCGCTGAGTTGGACGGCGGCGCCGAATCAGAAGACGACACGCGGCGTTTCGGAGATGCCTAGGTTGAGTTGGCGCCGCGTGGATATGTAGAAAAATAGGTTATTTTTCTATTTATTTAATTCCCTAAACTTCAAAAATGCATAACTTTGTGTAGAAAAATCAAAAAAATAAAATAAAAATACCCTCTTGCTCAGTGAACAGAGGAGAATAATGTGGAAAATAAATCATTCAATTTCATTGAGTATT
Source organism: Papilionanthe hookeriana x Papilionanthe teres (assembly GCA_022702705.1). Taxonomy (NCBI): domain Eukaryota; kingdom Viridiplantae; phylum Streptophyta; class Magnoliopsida; order Asparagales; family Orchidaceae; genus Papilionanthe; species Papilionanthe hookeriana x Papilionanthe teres. Next base: position 65,366,446 of record CM040426.1, on the reverse strand, counting down.
TGATTTTTAATGATTTATTTACTCTCTGCACATTTTCAATTCTCCATGCATGTATACAATTCACCATGGCATGAGACCATAGGGCTTTTGAAGCCTCTGAACTTGGGAACATTCCCTGAATTTTCCAAAGTCAGAGGCGATCCCTATGAAGAGTTATTGATTTTTCAACTCTAGGTTGCTAGTTTGAGTATTTTAATTCCAATAATTAGCATATTGTGAAATAAATTCTAGAAAAATTTGGTGATGTTTATTATGACTTGAGGACCCTAGGAAAAATAGGTTTTGAGTTAACTCACTTGGAATAACCCTAATTGGCTTAAACACCCAAAATGGAGTTTTAATTAATTAGAGCTAATCATACATCAAATTGACTTGAAATCAATTCTACACTGACCTTTAGGATCAGAGGAACCCACTATAAAAGTTTGAAGTCAATTGGACTTGGTTAGCCCTATCAAATGGGTTGATTAAGCCATTTAGCCAAAATTAAACTTAAAAAATTCATAACTTTCAAAATACTTTTCAAAAATTCACCAAATTGGTTTTGGAGCCTCTCTGATATCATAAAAATTTAAGAAAATTAAAATTTCAATTTTCTAAAAAAGTTGATTTTTTGCATTATTTTAATATTTTTAATAATTAAAAAATAATAAAAATCACAAAAATAATGAAATTCACCAAAATGTCACATTTTGAATTTTAATCACTTAGGAACAAACCCCATATTTTTCTTAAGTCTATATGATGAGATATTAAATTTTAAAGCCTTAAGGTAATTTTAAAATTAAAAAAAATGTATTTTTTAGTATTTCCACTAAAATAATTCTAATAAATCAAAGAAAAATTACAAAATTGTAAAAATTGGTTCTCTGATTTCCTTGATATCAGAGAGATTTTTGAAAAATATAAAATTCATTTTGCAACCTTTATTTTATTTTTTAAATTAATTAATACTCCAAAACTCAAAATAATTATAATAAAAAGAATATAATTCAAAAAATCACCAAAATTGGTCCAAGTGGTCCTCTGGTCATTAGGAATGTCCCATAATTTTCTTAAGGACAGAAACTTTCCCTTGGTCATATTATTAAATTTTCTTTGGAAATCCCTATTTTCCACCAAAAATAATTACATAAATAAATTAAATACAGAAAAATCACATTTTCTCCTCTAATGTCTTTATTGACATATGAGTGAAGTCACATAAAAATTTTAAATTCATTTAAGCTCAATTTAATGAGTTATGAAATTATTAAGCTTGAAGGTTAAAATGGTAATTAAAATTTTAACCCCTAATTAAAACTTTAGGCTTAATAAAATGAAAAAGTAAAATATTTGATCTTAATCTGATTTGGATGATTGAAATTTAAATAATTAAAGGGTAGAAACCTACTAAACAATTTAAAAATAATTAAAATAAACCTTAATCAAATAATTAATTAAATTTGGAAGAATAATAAATTTGGAATTATTAAAATAGGGATGTCATTAGGAAGAGATTTATTCTTTAATTTAAGAATCCCTAAATTAATCATCTCAATAAGATTTAATTCCTAATTAAAATGATAATCCAAATTTAAAATTTAAAATGCTAAAAGACTTAATCATTAAATTAAATTAAAGTTAAATTATTTAAATTAAATCCTTTTAAAATTTCAATTAAATTAATACTTTAACAATTAAAATTAAATCATCTTTAAAACATAAAAAATAAAATATTAAATTAAAATTAAAAATAAAATTAAATTAAAATTTAAATTAAATAAAATTAAATAAAATTAAATTAAAACATATTAAATTAAATCAAATTAAATCAAATTAAATCAAATTAAATTAAATTAAATTAAATTAAATTAAATTAAATTAAATCAAATTAAATTAAATCAAATTAAATTAAATTAAATTAAATCATATTATATTAAATTAACTTAAATTAAATTAAATTAAATTAAACCACATTAAATTAAATTAAATTAAATTAAATTAAATTAAATTAAATTAAATTAAATTAAATTAAATTAAATTAAATATAACATCACCTAAGACATAAAGAATTCAAAAATAAATCTAAAACAACTTGAACACTATTCCAAACTTAAACCCATTAATTGAAATTAAGTTAAATCATAAATCATTTGAACATCCATTTGCCTCGAAAGCTCTTGTTGTCATAACTCTTAAATGGAGTGTTAAGTGAAGTGTTACTTCATTCATAAGATATTCAAATGTCCTAGTTCACTGAGCAAGATAACAAACTTGAACTCCAGGACGATTAATTCATTTGTATAATTAAATTCTCTTGGACTTAAAATAATCCTAGAAATATTGAAAAGATGTTTAAGACTCGTCTTAAGCACTTCCTCGATATGATAGGATATTTATAAGAACAATTGAACTTAATTGTTCTTTGATGAAGAAAATCGTCCTCAAGCCAAAATACAAGAACCTAGACGTCATAGGAGATGACTAGCTATAGGATTAGGAACTTGGTAGAAAACCATAAGCCTTCCCTTAGCTTTACCTAGGAACTTGCTTTAAAACCTTAAATATTCTAATTGTGTTTTAAGTGCAGCTTGGGATGACGGGAAGACCCTCCAGGTATGCTTTATTTTATTGTAATTTACCTTATTGCAATTTATTTAATCGCATCGCACTTAGTTTTCTTGCATGATAAACAACTGTTGCATGAAAACCCACACCTTTAGGATAGTCCATAAAACTGAAACCAAAACTAAATTAAAAGTCATTACAAGATAAAATTCACCGCCACAATATTTCAAAATATAAAATAACTCAAAATTTAATCACAAACAAAACAACAAAACTACAACTACAACTAAATTAAAACGTCTTGTTGGATGATCGGGAATACCTCGGATGATGTAACCTACGTGTTGCTAACGGGATTTCCCACGGTCTAAATGAAAGTGTGGAACTCATTCAGTTGAGTTTAGCAAATTCATCTGGACTAAGTGAATCCGATAAAAATAACGATGCCGGAAGGATGGAACCGTGGGATCTTAACCGGTGTTGTTATAATCAACTTTAAGATTTGTTTTAATTAAAAAAAAACTTGGAAATTAAGACTTTCTCTAAACCAGAACACTTCTCTCATCTCCTGATTTATGATTTCTAAAACTAAACCCCTGCAACAACAAGGAGCTCGAAGCATGGTGGGCAGCACGACCATCGTCGTCAGCAAAACCTGAGTCTACTTCAGCAAAACTTTCTTAGAATTAAATAACCAGGTAGTTTGCCTGATGCAACATAAATCCTCAACTCTTCGTTAGACATTTGCATGATCATATCATGTAAATTAAGCCCTAACCGGTCTTAGGACTCCGACGTAGTCGTCCGACACGACATAAACCCTCACATCATCGAGGCTATTTGTATGATTTTGTCATACGAATATAAGTCCTAACTAATTAAAATTGGCAACATCAAAATACTAAATAAACAATAGGACTTTCCTAAATCCAAGCCAAACAATAGGATAGTCGGGAAATTACCGAAGTTCGCTTCGAATCTGTGATTTCTCCTACCTTTCCTCCTTTGAATTCCCAAGATAAAATGTTCTAAATTTGATTCATTCCCTATTGAAATTCCAAAATTCAATCCCTTGAAAACTTAAACTTTGAAATTCTTGAGAGCAGAACTATTGATTATTATCGAGAGTTTTCTTAGGTGATTCCCGTCACTTAAGATGTAATTAACTATAGGGGCTTGCCCTTATAGGGAATTTTAAGAACCTGAGTAATATAAACCCCGTTTAATGTTTTCATATTAAGCGAGGGAACTTGTCGGCAAATAAAATGGTTTCACGGACCAAACGGATGTCACAAACCTTCTAGTTTATTTAATCGAGCCCCACCATCAAACGAGTGTGCATATTCTTCAGAATGGACACACGTTTTGTGGTGCGGTGCTCGTCTATATAAACTATTTGAGATGTGAGATCAGTTTGATTTCATATCTTAAAATTTTCAAAATTATTTTTTTAAAAAAATCAAAATACTACTTTCCAAATCATATATATATGTAAATTAAATTTAAAATTCGCCGACAATTTCTGTCAGGCGACCCCTTTTCAAAATAAAACACCTAACCTAAAAATATGCCGACAAGGTGGGTGTGTTATTTTAGGGTTTAAGTTTTAGGGCTTTGATAAACATTTTGATGAAGTTTCTGAAATACGATCGATCATAGTGGTCTTAATATTACTACTAATAATAAAATGTTTTATTTTAACCGTTACATTAATAAAAAAGAAGTTAAGAAAATTTTAATGAAAACTAAGGGTGGAAAGTTTGTATGACTGGATGATATCCCAATTGAAGTGTAGAAATATATAGAAGATTTTGAAGTTTCTTGGCTTAGTAAACGCTTTAATATTATTTTAAAAACTAAACAAATGCCTGAGGAGTAGAGGAAGAGTATTTTGGTCTCCATTTTTAAGAATAAAGGGGATGCACAAATGTGTGCAAATTATAGAGGAATTAAGTTGATGCGTCATACTTTAAAATTATGGGAGAGGGTGATTAAACTTGTTTAAGACACATTACAAAGATTTCTCATAATTAATTTGGATTTATGCCTACCAGATCCACTATGGAAGTCATACATTTATTGAAAGGTTTTATGGAGAAGTTGTGAGAGAATAAAGACGATCTACATATGATTTTTATTAATTTAGAAAAAGCTTACAGTTAGGTTCCAAGTGACATCCTTTAGAGATTTCTAAGGAATAAAGGTGTTGATATGACTTATATTCAAGTCATTAAAGATATGTACACTACAGCTGTTGCGTTCGAACTGAAGAAGGATTGACTAAATACTTTTCTATTTCAGTTGGATTTCATTAGGAATCGAATTTAAGACAATATCCTTTTGCTTTAGTTATGGATGCTCTTACTGGACATTTATAGGGGATGTACCTTTTTGTATGCTTTTTGTCGATGATATCCTTCTCGTGGATAATACTAGAGAAAAAGCTAAGGAAAAACTTGAATTATGGAGGTCTACATTAGAGTCTAAATGCCTTCATTTGAGTAGAACTGAAACTGAATACATGTAAGGTAAACATAGTAGTAGTAGCTCTAGTGACAGAGTTGTAACTATGGGTGATCAAATTATTAAAAGGTGTGAACGCTTTAAATACCTCAAGTTTATTGTTCAAAGTGACAGTGATATAAATTTGGATGTTATTAGTTAAATTCAAGTTGGTTGGTTGAAAGTGGAGGAATGTTTTGAGCCTATTTTGTGATAGAAAAGTTCTGTTTAGACTGAAAGAAAAATTTTATAAGATCAATGCTCTATGGCACTGAATGTTGGCCTTTAAAAGAGAAGCATAAAACTAAGATAAGTGTTGTCGAGAAGAGCATGCATGAGTCGATGAGTGGTTTTTCACAGAGACAAAATGCGAAATGAATATATCTGTGATAGGGTTGGTGTAGCTCCAGTTGTGGACAAAATTAGAGAGAGTCATCTCAGATAGTTTGGTAACATTAAATGTCGACCATTAGATGATTCGATTAGGAGAGTAGATGTTTTATATTCGACTTAGGTTAAGAAAGACAGAGGTAGACATAGAAAGACTTTGGCATATTGTATAAAAATGATCTTAATTTACTACAATTAAATGAACATATGACACTCAATAGGATGCAATGGAGAAAAAAGATTCATGTTGCTGATATACAAAAAATATATATTATTTTTATGCACATTTTTATACATAGTATTTGTGTTTTTCTTTCAAGTACATTTAAATGAACCAAATATGTCAAAAAAAGTGAAAAAGAATCAAATTTAGAGCAACAATGAAAAATGTATTAAAATAAACTGGGGCGCCTAAGCGCCCAAATCTTGCGCTTAAGCACCAGCATACAGAGAAAGTTGCGCCTAAGTTCCAACCCTGCGCTTAAGCTCCAGGTAGTTACTTTGCAATTTTAAAGAATTATTGGTGAATTTTGAAGAGGTGTTTGAGGCATTCTATGGTACAAACATGGGTAACTGATCTAGGGCGCCAAAAGACATTCAAATTTCACTTGGGTAGATTCATTGAATATGGACACATTTTGAAAAGATACCAATGCACCTTTTGGGAAAATATAAAAGGACTTGAAGTGTGTGTAAAAAGAGAGGAAAGAGGCTGTTAAAAACTAGAATTAGTGTGTTTTTACAGAGTATAGAGAGTAAGGAGTTGTAGGATTCTTACTTAGGGTTTCTTTACACTTTTCTCATTCCTAGTGAAAGAGAAGGTGAGTAGGAATTCCTAAGTAAAAATCCATTGATGTAGAGCGATTTAAACCCTTGGGTTGGGCGAGTAGTCCAAGGGAGACTTGTAAGAGAAATGAAGAGATTCAAAGGAACTTCAAGAGTTTAGTGGAGAGGAACTTGAGATAAGTTTTATCTTTGTACTTCATTTGGTTTTAATTGAGACTCCATGTGTTTTCTACATGGTTTCTACGTTTAAAACTATTTGGTATTGTGTTTTTTCATGGATTCTGAGTAGTCTTCTTTATCTTTTTCCATAAAATGATAAGTAATTAAGTGTTGGATGAATGTTGTGGAAGTATTGATCTTAATGTTGGATGAAGTTGTATTGATTTAATCATTGTACTTCATTTACTTCTTGATTTGGCCAATTAGGATGTTAACATTTGTTGTGAGAAGTTGTATTGAGTATTGTTGCTGGTAGATTTGAGGGGCTGCTCGTTTACTGTTCAATTGATATATTGATCTCCTTGATGGTTATTTCTAGCAGTATATATGTATTCTAAGAGTCTTGTTGATGAAGTTGATGTCTGGTTCAGTGTTGTTTGGTTTTTTTATATTATGTTGTTTGTTTTCAGTTGTTTTTGTCTATGTATGTTTGTTTGTCTTTTCTTTGTTGTAGTTTTTAGTTTTTGTTTTTGAGTATGTATTAATTTTTTAGAAATAAATCTAAGCTAGAATTTCACTTTTCCAAAAAAAAAAAGAAAATATTACTTTTTAAAAATGAGAAGAGTGGTAAAAACTCTCATTACGTTCTAGGCGGAAGGAAATAACATAAATGGAACCTTCTGAGGATCATTTTTATTTATGCGATTAAAAATTTAATAATTAGATTAGGAAAAGCCATTGTGATTCTCTTGTTGATATGTTTCTCTCCTAATATTAATAATGGATGGCATGTGCTAAAGAACTTCAATTGCATTCCATAACACTTTGATAAGGTTGGGAAATCTCCTTAGTGAATTGCCTCATAGATTTCTTAATTTGATCAAAATTTGATCAAGCAATGTGTAATTATAAATGAATGGAACTTTAGTCCTTTTTTATTTGTTCTTCCTTTCTTTTTTCTCCAATCATTCCTCTATTATTATTGATGCATGCCGGAATGTATGCAGCAGTAGAGTGATTATTTAGTGTCTTAACGTTGTAAAAGACTCCATCACATTCAGATAAATAAAGAGAAGTAGAAGGAGACATTTCGATTTTTATGTGGCTGGAAAAGGAATAAAGATCACGGGACCTAGTCCGATTGAAATAATCCACTATGAATGGTGTAATGAAAGATGAAGTTACAAAACTAATTAATGTAAATGTACAATAGTGGTTCATTGATAACGAGCATGTTCTGAATGTAATGAAAGCATTTTTCTGTGATATTATGTTACAATAGCCGTAGTCGATTGGGATGGAGAGAGTACTCCACTGTGAATGTTGTAGGGAATGCTCGTGGCGCCAGCTTATCGATAGGCTGTAGTTGAATGTCGTGATAAAAGTTGGCTGTGTGGGACACAAATGATTACAAAAAGTTGTAGGAGCTGTGAGCTATGTAGATCGTAGTTGGTCACATGGACTGTATTGACTAGTTGCGATAACGTCAAGAAGCTATAATGAACTTGTATTGGGGACTATGTGAGCTATGGGCTGCATAGGCCGTAGTTGGTCATATAAGCCGTAGTGGGGGTGCTGCGATGATATCAGTAGGCCACAGAGGCAGGAGTTGAGAGCTGAACTAGCGGTAAGCCACTTTAGCCATAGTTGGTTACATATTTCATAGTGGTTAGTTGTGATGATGTCTGTAGGCCGCAGAGGCCAGAATCACGAGCCACATGAGCTACAAATTGTGTAAGATGTAGTTTGTCACATATGTTGTAGTGGTAAACTGTGATGGCATCCATAGGCCATAGAAGAAGTCAAGGGCTATGCTTATTAATTACAAAGATAATTGCAATGGTAGAATAAAATATTAATTATGTCAAATATCCAAATGTAAGTTAAGTTTTCAAAATGAGCTTCTCTGGTCTCACGCTTAATTTGTCATTTTATGTCGGCTCTTTATTTAAAAAGGTAAATAAAATGTACAAATGATATATTTGGAGAACGGGCATCCGAAAAAAATAAAATTTAATTGTTGCTTTACACTTGTTGCTTTCTTCTACATGAGAATATAAAAAACAAAAATGATTAAAAATTAACAACCCCTCGTTTTCCAAGTTATATATATATAAGCTTTGCAGTTATTTGGATTGTCTTCATCATCTTGAGCTTCACGCTTCCTTAATAGAAATGGTCAAATGATCCTGAAATTTTTCATGAATAAAAATAAATAAATTTATCAATCATGTATTTATTAAATTCAACGTAGTTTTCTTCTTTAGGCATCCAAGATGAATTATTCCAATTTGAGCAATCCGAAATGATTTATAAAATAACAATATTGAAAACTAAACTTTGAAACTTGTAGATACAAACAAAATACTTTGATCGAGAATGTTATTAGAGGATCATCACTTATAAGATATAATTAACTATAGGAGCTTACTCGTAAAGAAGATATGTACAACTTATTAAAATAAGTCATATCTTATCTAAATTAGATTGGAGAAAATCTATGGTCGCACGGACATGCATGATTTTTAAAATAATTTCTCTAGTGATTAAATCTATCATGAAAAATATTTTCATATTTGGAGATAATATATTATTCTTAATGTTACTTACATATGTTCAATCATCTAAATTCAAAAAAAAAATTATAAAATTTATGCGGTATTATATTTCTCACAAAGCAGCGATAACATGATAATTTAATGCATCGAAAAAACTTTTATATGGAAAAGAGGTATCTCAAATAATACCTTAACTCCAAAATATAAATAATACTTACAAAACACAATTTTTTTACATAGTCCTCTCAATTTAATCCACTAAAAAAATGAATGTATAGCAAATGTTTACTTTATTCTAAATTTAGAATTATGGGATTACAAAAGTTGACAATTATTGCTATGTAATAGTAGTTTAGCTTTAACAATCACAACTGAGCTATAAAATTTATAATTGGTGGATATAACATCTATAGTTGACTATAAAAATCATTGTTAGTGGCTACAACAACAACTAATGGTTGTATGCATCAATTACAAGTGGTGTTCAACAGTGATTGATGGTCGTTCAATTACACTTCTCTTTTCGAGTTAATTATACTTTAATTATTAGCTAACTTTTCTCTGTTCTCTACCCCATTCATACGAAAAATGGGGGTTATTGACTAGCCTCTAAAAACATTTTATCAGGTGGTCCACGTTGATTCATATAATCACATGATATTTTCTTTAACGCTTAAGTGTCTTAATGACCTCAAAACTAAATGATCATGATCTTGTTAGATTTCTCTAGTCGTGTTGCTCAATTTGACTATAAGCATGCAAAATCTATATACTATTTTGCCCTTCCAATTAATGCACTAAAGCCTTCAAATACACTTCAAATGTTTGATCAATGATTATTTCAACTCAGATTTGATCACTTTCATCGTCATTAGACTTGTATTCTTTGAGATGCTCAGTTAATTTTAGATTTGTTTTAATTGGAGCTTAGATGATCCCAAATTCAAACTTCAAAAATCTCTTATGCAAAATGTATCGATCAAGATTCGCGTCTTGATTATATAAATTTATAAGTGACATATCAATTGTCAAGAAACATTTCTCATTCAAGTAATGCAGTTATTATGAAATATTACATAATACTCAGCAAGTGATGTTTCTTCTTTATTATTAATAATAAAGTTTAAAATATATTATGACATATTTTTGTAACAAACTTGTAGTAGGTATTAATCCCTCCATCATGTTCTTAGCTTTATGCTCTCCAAGGCATTCTTCCCATTGAGTTTATTGGAAAAGTATTCTGCTGTATATTCTTTGACGCTTAAGGTCTTATAGAGCTCCCCCTCAGGATTACCGAGCCCAGGAAGAGGACATAATATAACATCAATGCTCGGTGAATGAAATGCAGCTATTGATACTCGCTCTTCCTTCATATTTATAATAGCCCTATGCTCTATGCTTTTATACTTTCCATTTGTCATTATCTGTTGAGAAGAAAATTTTAGATGAATAACAAACCCACATAATAACTATATATTGGGAAAGTCAATTTGAAGTAGTGAACCATTTCAATATTCACCTCCATCATATCACCAATGTTGATGATGAGAGCTCCTGGTTGCGGTTTTATGAGAAGCCATTTGTCATTTTTTTTAATTTGCAAACCATTTACATCATTTACTTGTAGAAGCAATGTTAATGCATTACCATCGCTGTGTGGGGAGAGACCTAACACCTTTTTAGCTTGCTTGCATGGTGGATAGTAATTTATCCTTACAGCTTGCACCTGTTCACTTCCAAAAATATCATGCATCACTTGGGGATCAACCCCCAAGTCTTTTGCCATCAATCTATATAGACAGTCAGCAACTTTGGCAATCATTGTTGTGTATGCTTCGAGTGTATCCCTATGATATAGAACAATTAGAACTACTGAAAATTATAGAACATAGCAGACAGCAGGAAGAAATTGCAGACAACAGGAAGAAGAGAAAGAAGAAGAATAAGATGATGAGGAGAGCTGTAAGCTAGCAATTCATCACACCATAGTAGCTAATTACATTTGATAAAGTAAATAACATATATAGAGATATGTGAATCAAGTTTATTATGAAAAGAATGGTGAGATTTAATCTGTTAATGCTGGGCTGTGCAGATTGCTCTTAGGTCGTTATTGGTGACACTGTTGCAGATTCCGTTACAGAAATATCATTTCAAAAGAATGCTTTAACTGCATTGATAATATAGAAGAAACTTTTCACAACTAATTTGCCTTTTGTTGGATTTTCTGTAAAATATGAAGGCATAAACTCTGAAATAGAGCTAATTATTTCACTAATTTTGCTTAAAATAAAATACTGAATTTTCTTATGCAGCCTAAGTTCATGAGCAATATAGTGGATTTAAAGGGGACCTGAATTTGGTGGGATTAGTTGGCCAAAATCTCATGTCTCTGTTCACAAAAGGTTGGGTGCGAAGAATAAGAGCATCCGCCCAGTCTAATTTTTGTTCATCTGAATGCACAAACATCTGACCATAACCTTCAACCTGTCCAGGTAACTGTTTTACAGCCTCTTTTTCCTTCAACGGGAGCTTGAAGAACTTCACAATATCATCCTTTGTCTTCTCTATCACTTCCTCTGGAACTCCGTGATTTATTAGCTGATCAGAACAATAAATTAATTTTTAAAAAATTATATAGAAACGAGTAAAAAGCAAAGAAGTGTGCATCCAACATTCATGCATGAATACCTGGAAGAAGCCCCACTCCCTGCATGCAAATCCAAGCCTTGAGAGCTCCTCCCGACTGATGAGCTCTGGATCGAGGAGCTTCGTTAGATCGATTACCGGCGGCTCAACATCGTCGCCGGAGGCAACCAAAGCGGCTTCCATTTCTGGCCTGAAGTATCTCTCGGAGATCTGATCGGTTCCAGCGAGCTCCTGCACATTGGGCACAGACATGGAGCCAGCTAGCTCAAGAACGTTTATAGGGTTTGAGCTCATGTTGGCCTCTCTATCTATTCTGCTGCTGCTCTCCCCTGAAATTTGCATCACCCAAAGCTCTTATATATACATATGATTTTAGAAAAATCTGGCAATGAATTGGTAATCAAACACAAGTTTGTGGTAAAATAACATAATATATGAATAAAATAACTGCGGTGATGAAATTAAGAGCAATAAACATAGAAAAGTGGAAGCAATAAATAATATTTTTAATAACATAATATTTTTTCCAGAAGAATCAGTACTCCTTTCACAGTTGACCAATTTGAATGCCGGAATTAAAATTATTTAAATAATATAATATTTTTAATAATGACAGCTAAATGATGAAGACTTTTCACTGAACAAAAGTCTATTGTGAGGGTGTTTTTGAACCTCGGCTTGCGGCTTGGTGCAAAGAGGCGGAAGGCGTCGCGGTTACGAAGCGGGGAAGGTCACGCAGAGGCTCACGGAACAGGGATAATGCATGCGGATTCGTGTGAGGGAGCGGCGACTTCAGTTCAAGGAGATCGAAGTGGAACATTGATCGTGCAGAGAGAATCGCATGCAGCTATGGCAGAGTGAAGCCCTCTATAGCGGCTTACAGGAGTGACGGGAAGGATTGCGGCACTGTGCAAAGTGGGTGACATGCGAAGACCGGGAGGATCGATCGACAGAGAATTGCGACTTCGGTGATTTGAGGAGGGAGTGCGAATAGGGACGAAGATATGGCTTGAATTCACAGGGATACAATGAGTAATCTTGCGATTGCGCTTTTGGCTGCACGACAGAGGGATTGTGACTTGGTGCAGTCTAAGGCAAAGCTAACCTCACGAATTTGAAGGGAGGACACTCTTAGCCGAGTGGACTTCCAAGTATGTGATCAGTCTTGGCTGTTCGATCTTAGGTAAGGCGAAAACTGTGAAGAAGTGGGATAGCTGAGTAAAGTTTGTCCGAAGCCACTCTGAAGAGAAAAATAGGTGGACATGGACAATCTAGAGGTTGTCGTCGTACCTGTGGAGGCCAAAGAGGTGGAAGAGGTGACTAACTATAAGTATTTTTGAAGATGTTTGTACGTGTATGTGTTATTATGAATGCATGTACATATTTGTTACTGCATAAACAAGTACATGTATATGTATGTACGTTAGAAACGAGAAAGTCCTTTAATTATTTTATGGAAATGAATCATGTTCTAGTATATGTTAGTTTACCTCTTGTGCCAATTTCATGTGTTAGGTTAGTTAAGTTAGCCTAGTTTAAGTTTATTTCCATTCTATTTTCCTTTCATATAAAATGCAATGTATATGTAAGTGTATAGAGAAAATGAAAGATGAGAACATGGTGAGATGTGATGAGTGTGATTGTATGTTGCATGATTTGCTTGTTTTTTGATGATTTATGTGCATGGATGAATGCTTGAGTGATGCTTTTACCTTTTCTTCCTCTTTATGATGCAAATTGAGTTTAATGAGTATAAATGCATGTTGGGTTCTAATGAGTCTGGTTAAAAATTTCCTTAAGCAAACATGAGTGTGGTTAGAGAATGAATAGAAATAAAAACTAAAAATCTTAGTGTTAAGCAAAGGTGAGTTTGATGAATTTAAAGTATATAAAAGAGGAATAGTATTTTTTATTTATAAGAAAATTATAGCTTGCTCTAATGTGACATATTTTTTAATAATAAACATAACTTATTGAAAAATCTTTTTTACAATAATTAAATGTGCTATAAAGTTCTAAAGTTTTAAAATATAATCAACCCAGTAGAAAAATTTTTCTGCTCTAACTAAAATACCTCAAAATTTCTTAATTTAAAATTTAGAAAAACTCAAGTTCAAAAGAATGTCTCTAACAAAATGTATTTTCTTATATAACAAATATTTCTTTCAAAAATACAAAATCACTCAATATAAAGTAAAGCTCAAAACTAAGCTCATTTTCAAAATTGTTTAAAGAAATCATTTTAAAAGTTCAATGTGTATTTGAAAGAACTTATTTTAGACTTTTCCTAAAAATCTTTTCAAAATAAAAATAATCTTTTAAGAAATTTAAAAATTTTCTTGTAAATGCTTCCTAAGATTCAAAGTTCTTTTCAAAACTTAAGTACAAACGTAAAAGACCTTTTAAAATTAAAACATTCACTTTTTCAAAGTTTAAAATTAAGAGGTAACATAGACCTCACTCCTGGTGATATCTTTTAGCTTAAGTTCTGTTGCTTTGACGGTATTGGTACAAAATGGTGCACGCAATGTACAATCGCATATCTAAAAATGATCTCGTTTGATTCTCAAGTTGTTGAGGATTATGGTAAAAAAAAATGATTTTAAGGTATAATGAATATTTGTTCTCAATTTTCGTCTAAGAAACTAATGATGTTATAAATATAACCCGGAATTCAAAGATTTCAAAAATGTCCTCCCTATCATTGTATGTTTGATCTTTTACTTACCAAGATAATATTAGTAGGGGTAGGAATCTTAATAGATTCAATAATGTTAATGCTTTAGAAGTAGAAACAAAACATTTAGGGTCTGTTCGGGGCAGCTGCAGTTTATCCAGTTTATTCAGATAAGCAGTTTATCTTGATAATCTGCTGATTAGCAGCCTATCCTGATAAGCTGGCTAGCTGTTTGATTTGTGTGTTTAAAAAATAGCTGATTATGGATAAATGATCATTCTGCATCTGTTTCAAAAACAATTCTCTTTTCACTAATTGTTTTGAAAAATCACAAACATCCAACTGTGGTTGTCCTACATTCATGTTTCCTTATGATAGCATACCTAAATTAGCTTACACATTTGTTAGATCCATCTTAATTGAAGGAGAGGAAATAACAAAAATAAAAAATAAAAATATAAAAATTGAAGCAGTTTACCAACCTCTTGCTCGAGTTGAGAGGAATGGGGGTAAAACGCAGGCGAGTCGGTGGAGGAGAGGAGGTGGCGGCGATGTTGGATAAGGGCGAGGAAGAGGACACGAAGGCGGAAGCGAAATGAGAACTGTATGAAATAAATATGAGGAAGAGGAGCAGGGAGACTAATAGGCGGATAAGGATGCGAGGGCAGGACGAGGATGTTAGGGATTGGCAGAGGAAACTGGTGGAGTTCACTGGCATTTTGGAGTTCTTCGACCGTGCGAGAGGAGGAGGAGAGGAAATAGTCATTCGGTCGAACCCTTAGGGCAGAGAGCAAGGGCGCAAGGGCAGCGAATGCCTTTCGCTCCACTGAAATGTGGATCGCGTGGTCCTCTTGCGATCCGCATCTAATAGAAAATACAAACTGTTTTTTCAAATACGCCCGTAAAACGCAGCATCCAAACAATCAGTAGCGTTTTCCAAAACGCCACCGCTGTAAATAAGCTCTCCCAAATGCACCTTTAATATTATTAGATCTGTATTAGGCCTAATGATATTCTGAATGCTGATTTGAATGTTTCTGCTCCTGCGTTATCGGGCCTATTCTGTATCATTGCGTTGCTAATGAGGTTTCTATTATCGTGAATCATTATGTTGCTCAACTGGGGGATGAGAATTTGGCTCATCATGTTTCTAATAATGAAAATCTTGGTATTAGTGATAATGAGACTATTGTTCCTATTTATACTGTTGGTGTAAATAATTGTATATTTAGTTCTAAGTTCCTGGTGTGAAAAAGTCGAAGATTACATTATGTAGTCGATAATAGCGTAAATTTATCGAGTAATAATGAAATGAATCCTTTTAATCATTGTGTAAATGCTTAGGTGTCCCTTGGATGCGACATGTATGTTCTGAATATTGTCAAAAGTGTCTTAGGGCTGCTACATTCCACCCGGATGCAGTGTAAAATAAGCAAGGGTTCACACATTACAAATTGATGCAGGTAAAGAAGTTAGTACATGAATTTAATATTAGGATATGATGTTAGAATATATGTACTCTAACAGGTAAATAAATGAAATTATTTTATATTATGATTCATAGAAAGATAAATATCTTATGTATTCAAGAATTTAAATGAGTTGGAGAAAAAGATCAAGGACATTGATAACTTAGGTTTTAATTTTTGATATGCAGGTAAGAGTAGCACTAGGAATGGAGTAGATGTAATTGTAGATAAGAGTTTGAAAGAAACTATTGTAAAAATTAATAGAATTAGAGATAAGATTATAGTCCTTAAGATTATTGTTGTTATTGAGATTTTTAATATTATAAGTATTTATGCTCCTTAAGTAGGATTAAATATTGGTTCTAAAAATAAATTCTAGAATGACTTAGACAGATACCTCTTGAAGAAAGAATTTTTATTGGAGGAGATTTAAATAAACATATCAATAGTGGTAATTTATTTAAGAAATATTCATGGTGGCTACGGTTTGGAGTGATTAATGAAGAAGGTGGTCATATTTAATTTTGTTTTAGCGTATGATTTTGTTATTCTTAACATTTTATTCAAGAAAAGAGATAAGCATATTATTACTTATAAGATTGAATATAATAAATCATAAATTGATTATTTTCTTATGAGAAGAAAATATCGTCGAGAATATAAAAATTGTAAGGTCATTCTAAGCGAGGATTTAAACACTCAACATCGATTTTTTATTCTAGATTTTAAGACGAAGAGTTGTAAAATCAAGAATACTATGAATCATTATTGTAGAATTAGATTGAGGTGCCTAAAAGACAAATAAAATTATTTATATGAGTAAGCTTCAAGATTTAAATATTTTGGATGTTGATGAAGAAACAAATTCTATGTGGGATAAAGTAAAAAACACTATTAAACAAGCGATAAAAGATGTACTTATAAAATCAAAAGAAAAAGTTTCTATAAATAAAAATGGTGGTGGAACACTAATATGCACGAAAATATAAAATATAAGAAGTTATATAATAAAATTGATGTAAATGTAAACGCTTAGAGAACAATGAAAAAATATAAAATTGCTAGTAGAGAGTCTATGAGAACAATCTGTGATGCTAAAAATTTTTATTTTAATGATCTTTATAATATATTAGATATTAAAGTGAGTAAAAAATATATGTATAAGTTAGCTAACCAAATAGAAAAGAAATGTAAAGATTTAACTCAAGTAAAGTGTATTAAATTTGAAAATAAAAACAAAATCTTAGAAAAAAGATATTTAACACAGGTGGGTGTGTTATTTTAGGGTTTAAGTAGGGTTTTGATAAACATTTTGATGAAGTTTCTGAAATACGATCGATCATAGTGGTCTTAATATTACTACTAATAATAAAATGTTTTATTTTAACCGTTACATTAATAAAAAAGAAGTTGAGAAAATTTTAATGAAAACTAAGGGTGGAAAGTTTGTATGACTTGATGATATCCCAATTGAAGTGTGGAAATATATAGAAGATTTGGAAGTTTCTTGGCTTAGTAAACGCTTTAATATTATTTTAAAAACTAAACAAATGCCTGAGTAGAGGAAGAGTATTTTGGTCTCCATCTTTAAGAATAAAGGGGATGCACAAATGTGTGCAAATTATAGAGGAATTAAATTGATGCGTCATACTTCAAAAATTATGGGAGAGGGTAATTAAACTTGTTTAAGACACATTACAAAGATTTCTCATAATTAATTTGGATTTATGCCGACCAGACCCACTATGGAAGTCATACATTTATTGAAAGGTTTGATGGAGAAGTTGTGAGAGAATAAAGACGATCTATATATGATTTTTATTAATTTAGAAAAAGCTTACAGTTAGGTTCCAAGTGATATCCTTTAGAGATTTCTAAGGAATAAAGGTGTTGATATGACTTATATTCAAGTCATTAAAGATATGTACACTATAGTTGTTGCGTTCGAACTGAAGAAGGATTGAGTAAATATTTTTCTATTTCAGTTGGATTTCATTAGGAATCGAATTTAAGCCAATATCCTTTTGCTTTAGTTATGGATGCTCTTACTGGACATTTATAGGGGATGTACCTTTTTGTATGCTTTTTGTCGATGATATCCTTCTCGTGGATAATACTAGAGAAAAAAGCTAGGGAAAAACTTGAATTATGGAGGTCTACATTAGAGTCTAAATGCCTTTGTTTTAGTAGAACTAAAACTGAATACATTTAAGGTAAACTTAGTAGTAGTAGCTCTAGTGACGGAGTTGTAACTATGGGTGATCAGATTATTAAAAGGGGTGAATGCTTTAAATACCTCAAGTTTATTGTTTAAAGTGACGGTGATACAAATTTGGATGTTATTAGTTGAATTCAAGTTGGTTGGTTAAAAGTGGAGGAATGTTTTGAGCCTATTTTGTGATAGAAAAGTACCGTTTAGACTGAAAGGAAAATTTTATAAGATCAATGCTCTATGGCACTGAATGTTGGCCTTTAAAAGAGAAGCATAAAACTAAGATAAGTGTTGTCGAGAAGAGAATGCATAAGTCGATGAGTGGTTTTACACAGAGACAAAATGCGAAATGAATATATCTGTGATAGGGTTGGTGTAGCTCCAGTTGTGGACAAAATTAGAGAGAGTCATCTCAGATGGTTTGGTAACATTAAATGTCGACCATTAGATGATTTGATTAGGAGAGTAGATGTTTTATATTCGACTTAGGTTAAAAAAGACAGAGGTAGACCTAGAAAGACTTTGGCATATTGTATAAAAATGATCTTAATTTACTACAATTAAATGAACATATGACACTCAATAGGATGCAATGGAGAAAAAATATTCATGTTGTTGATATACCTAAAATATATATTATTTTATGCACATTTTTATACCTAGTATTTGTGTTTTTCTTTCAAGTACATTTAAATGAACCAAATATGTCAAAAAAGTGAAAAAGAATCAAATTTAGAGCAACAATGAAAAATGTATTAAAATGAACTGGGGCGCTTCCAAATCTTGCACTTAAGCGCCAACAGACAGAGAAGGTTGTGCCTAAGTGCCAACCATGCGCTTAAGCTCCAGGTAGTTACTTTGCAATTTTAAAGAATTATTGGTGAATTTTGAAGAGGTGTTTGATGCATCTTATGGTACAAACGTGGGTAACTGATCAAGGGTGCCAAAAGACATTCAAATTTCACTTAAAAGGATGCAGCTCTTGGGTATATTCATTGAATATGAACACATTTTGAAAAGATACCAAGGCACCTTTTGGGAAAATATAAAAGGACTTGAAGTGTGTGTAAAAAGAGAGGAAAGAGGTTGTTAAAAACTATAATTAGTGTGTTTTTACAGAGTATAGAGAGTAAGGAGTTGTAGGATTCTTACTTAGGGTTTCTTTACACTTTTCTCATTCCTAGTGAAAGAGAAGGTGAGTAGGAATTCCTAAGTAAAAATCCATTGATGTAGAGAGATTTAAACCCTCTTGGGTTGGGCGAGTAGTCCAAGGGAGACTTGTAAGAGAAATGAAGAGATTCAAAGGAACTTCAAGAGTTTAGTGGAGAGGAACTTGAGATAAGTTTTATCTTTGTACTTCATTTGGTTTTAATTGAGACTCCATGTGTTTTCTACATGGTTTCTACGTTTAAAACTATTTGGTATTGTGTTTTTCCATGGATTCTGAGTAGTTTTCTTTATCTTTTTCCATAAAATGATAAGTAATTAAGTGTTGGATGAATGTTGTGGAAGTATTGATCTTTAATGTTGGAAGAAGTTGTATTGATTTAATCATTGTACTTCATTTACTTCTTGATTTGGCCAATTATGATGTTAACATTTGTTGTGAGAAGTTGTATTGAGTATTGTTGCTGGTAGATTTGAGGGGCTGCTCGTTTACTGTTCAATTGATATATTGATCTCCTTGATGATTATTTCTAGCAATATATCTGTATTCTAAGAGTCTTGTTGATGAAGTTGATGTCCGGTTCAGTGCTGTTTGGTTTTTTTATATTATGTTGTTTGTTTTCAGTTGTTTTTGTCTATGTATGTTTGTTGGTCTTTTCTTTGTTGTAGTTTTTAGTTTTTGTTTTTGATTATATATTAATTTTTTAGAAATAAATCTAAGCTAGAATTTCACTTTTCCAAAAAAAAGAAAATATTACTTTTTAAAAATGTGAAGAGTGGTAAAAACTCTCATTCCGTTCTAGGCGGAAGGAAATAACATAAATGGAACCTTCTGAGGATCATTTTTATTTATGCGATTAAAAATTTAATATTTAGATTGGGAAAAGCCATTGGGATTCTCTTGTTGATATGTTTCTTTCCTAATATTAATAATGGATGGCATGTGCTAAAGAACTTCAATTGCATTCCATAACACTTTGATAAGTTGGGAAATCTCCTTAGTGAATTGCCTCATAGATCTTTGTAATATGCACTATCTTTCACAATAATCAAACAAATTTTCTTAATTTGATCAAAATTTGATCAAGCAATGTGTAATTATAAATGGATGGAACTTTAGTCCTTTTTTATTTGTTCTTCCTTTCTTTTTTCTCCAATCATTCCTCTATTATTATTGATGCATGTCGGAATGTATGCAGCAGTAGAGTGATTATTTAGTGTCTTAACGTTGTAAAAGACTCCATCACATTCAGATAAATAAAGAGAAGTAGAAGGAGACATTTCGATTTTTATGTGGCTGGAAAAGGAATAAAGATGTCACGGGACCTAGTCCGATTGAAATAATCCACTATGAATGGTGTAATGAAAGATGAAGTTACAAAACTAATTAATGTAAATGTACAATAGTGGTTCATTGATAATGAGCATGGTCTGAATGTAATGAAAGTATTTTTTCTGTGATATTATGTTACAATAGCCGTAGTCGATTGGGATGGAGAGAGTACTCCACTGTGAATGTTGTAGGGAATGCTCGTGGCGCCAGCTTGTCGATAGGCTGTAGTTGAAGGTCGTGATAAAAGTTGGCTGTGTGGGACACAAATGATTACAAAAAGTTGTAGGAGCTGTGAGCTATGTAGATCGTAGTTGGTCACATAGACTGTATTGACTAGTTGCGATAACGTCAAGAAGCTATAATGACCTTGTATTGGGGACTATGTGAGCTATGGGCTGCATAGGCCGTAGTTGGTCATATAAGCCGTAGTGGGGGTGCTGCGATGATATCAGTAGGCCACAGAGGCAGGAGTCGAGAGCTGAACTAGCGGTAAGCCACTTTAGCCATAGTTGGTTACATATTTCATAGTGGTTAGTTGTGATGATGTCTGTAGGCCGCAGAGACCAGAATCACGAGCCCCATGAGCTACAAATTGTGTAAGATGTAGTTTGTCACCTATGTCAGTAGTAGAACTGCGATGGCATCCATAGGCCATAGAAGAAGTCAAGGGCTACGCTTATTAATTGCAAAGATAATTGCAATGGTAGAATAAAATATTAATTATGTCAAATATCCAAATGTAAGTTAAGTTTTCAAAATGAGTTTAATTTGTCATTTTATGTCGGCTCTTTATTTAAAAAGGTAAACAAAATGTACAAATGATATATTTGGAGAACGGGCATCCGAAAAAAATAAAATTTAATTGTTGTTTTACATCTTGTTGCTTTCTTCTATATGAGAATATAAAAAACAAAAATGATTAAAAATTAACAACCCCTCGTTTTCCAAGTTATATATATATAAGCTTTGCAGTTATTTGGATTGTCTTCATCATCTTGAGCTTCACGCTTCCTTAATAGAAATGGTCAAATGATCCTGAAATTTTTCATGAATAAAAAAAAATAAATTTATCAATCATGTATTTATTAAATTCAACTAGTTTTCTTCTTTTGGCATCCAAGATGAATTATTCCAATTTGAGCAATCCGAAATGATTTATAAAATAACAATATTGAAAACTAAACTTTGAAACTTGTAGATACAAACAAAATACTTTGATTGAGAATGTTATTAGAGGATCATCACTTATAAGATATAATTAACTATAGGAGCTTCAACTTATTAAAATAAGTCATAATTTATCTAAATTAGATTGGAGAAAATCTCTGGTCGCACGGACATGCACGATTTTTAAAATAATTTCTTTAGTGATGAAATCTATCATGAAAAATATTTTCTTATTTCGAGATAATATATTATTCTTAATGTTACTTACATATGTTCAATCATCTAAATAATAATAATAATAAATTATAAAATTTATGCGGTATTATATTTCTCACAAAGCAATGATAACGTGATAATTTAATGCATCGAAAAAACTTTTATATGGAAAAGAGGTATATCAAATAATACCTTAACTCCAAAATATAAATAATACTTACACAACACAATTTTTTTACAAAGTCCTCTCAATGTAATTCACTAAAAAAGTGAATGTATAGCAAATGTGTACTTTATTCTAAATTTAGAATGATGGGATTACAAAAGTTGACAATCATTGCTATATAATAGTAGTTTAGCTCTAACAATCACAACTGAGCTATAACATTTATAGTTGGTGGATATAACATCTATAGTTGACTATAAAAATCATTGTTAGTGGCTACAACAACAACTAATGGTTGTATGCATCAATTACAAGTGGTGTTCAACAGTGATTGATGGTCGTTCACTTACACTTCTCTCTTCGAGTTAATTATACTTTAATTATTAGCTAGCTTTTTTTTGTTCTCTACCCCATTCATACGAAGAATGGGGGTATTTTTATTGACTAAAAATATTTCATCAGGCGGTCCACATTGATTCATATAATCACATGAAAGTTTCTTTAACATTTAAGTGTCTTAATGACCTCAAAACTAAATGATCATGAGCTTGTTAGATTTCTCTAGTCGTGTTGCTCAATTTGACTATAAGCATGCAAAATTTATATACTATTTTTGCCCTTCCAATTAAAGCACTAAAGCCTTCAAATACACTTCAAGTGTTTGATCAATGATTATTTCAACTCAGCTTTGATCACTTTCATCGTCATTAGACTTGTATTCTTCGAGATACTCAGTCTAATTATAGATTGGTTTTAATTGGAGCTTAGATGATCCCAAATTCAAACTTCAAAAATCTCTTACGCAAAATGCATCGATCAAGATTTGTGCCTTGATTATATAAATTTATTGGTGACATATCAATTGTCAAGAAACATTTCTCATTTAAGTAATGCAGTTATTATGAAATATTACATAATACTCGCAAATGATGTTTCTTCTTTATTATTAATAATAAAGTTTAAAATATATTATGACATATTTTTGTAACAAACTTGTAGTAGGTATTAATCCCTCCATCATGTTCTTAGCTTTATGCTCTCCAATGCATTCTTCCCATTGAGTTTATTGGAAAAGTATTCTGCTGTATATTCTTGGACGCTTAAGGTCTTATAGAGCTCCCCTTCAGGATTACCGAGCCCAGGAAGAGGACATAATATAACATCCACGCTCGGTGAATGAAATGTAGCTATTGACACACGCTCTTCCTTCAAATTTATAATAGTCCTATGCTCTATGCTTTTATACTTTCCATTTGTCAATATCTGTTGAGAAGAAAATTTTAGATGAATAACAAACCCACATAATAACTATATATTGGGAAAGTCAATTTGAAGTAGTGAACCATTTCAATATTCACCTCCATCATATCACCAATGTTGATGATGAGAGCTCCTGGTTGCGGTTTTATGAGAAGCCATTTGCCATTTTTTTTAATTTGCAAACCATTTACATCATTTACTTGTAGAAGCACTGTTAATGCATTACCATCGCTGTGTGGGGAGAGACCTAACACCTTTTTAGCTTGCTTGCATGGTGGATAGTAATTTATCCTTACAGCTTGCACCTGTTCACTTCCAAAAATATCAAGCATCACTTGGGGATCAACCCCCAAGTCTTTAGCCATCAATCTATATAGACAGTCAGCAACTTTGGCAATCATTTTTGTGTATGCTTCGAGTGTATCTCTATAATATAGACCAATTAGAACTATTGGAAATTATAGAACATAGCAGAAAGCAGGAAGAAATTTCGGACAACAGGAAGAAGATGAGGAGAACTGTAAGCTAGCAATTCATTACACCATGGTAACATATATAGAGATATGAGAATCAAGTTTTGTTATGAAATGAATGGCGAGATTTGATCTGTTAATGTTGGGCTGTGCAGATTGCTCTTAGGTCGTTATTGGTGACACTGTTGCAGATTCCGTTACAGAAATATCATCTCAAAAGAATGCTTTAACTGCATTGATAATATAGAAGAAATTTTTCCCAACTAATTTGCCTTTTGTTGGATTTACTGTAAAATTATGAAGGCATAAACTCTGAAATAGAGCTAATTATTTCACTTGATCACTAATTTTGCTTAAAATAAAATACTGAATTTTCTTATGCAGCCTAAGTTCATGAGCAATATAGTGGATTTAAAGGGGACCTGAATGTGGTGGGAGTAGTGGGCCAAAATCTCATGTCTCTGTTCAAAAAAGGTTGGGTGCGAAGAACAAGAGCATCAGCCCAATCTAATTTTTGTTCATCTGAATGCACAAACATCTGACCATAACCTTCAAGATGTCCAGGTAACTGTTTTACTGCCTCTTTTTCCTTCAACGGGAGCTTGAAGAACTCCATAATATCATCTTTTGTCTTATCTATCACTTCCTCTGGAACTCCATGATTTATTAGCTGATCATAACAATAAATTAAGTTAAAAAAATTAAATAGTAATGAGTAAAAAGCAAAGAAGTGTGACTCCAACATTCATGTATGAATACCTGGAAGAAGCCCCACTCCCTGCATGCAAATCCAAGCCTTGAGAGCTCCTCCCGACTGAGCTCTGGATCGAGGAGCTTCGTTAGATCAATTACCGGGAGCTCAACATCGTCGCCGGAGGCAACCAAAGTGGCTTCCATTTCTGGCCTGAAGTATCTCTCGGAGATCTGATCGGTTCCAGCGAGCTCCTGCACATTGGGCACTGGCATGGAGCCAGCTAGCTCAAGAACGTTTACTTGGTTTGAGCTCATTTTGGCCTCTCTATCTATTCTGCTGCTGCTCTCCCCTGAAATTTGCATCACCCAAAGCTCTTATATAGACTTCTGGCCTGAAGTATCTCTCTGAGATCTGACCGATGTCTAGTCATAAGGTTGTTTAAAAAGATAACCTTCTCTTTATAAAAAACTTTGAACTTTCATATTTTATTTCTCGAAATCAAAATACAATTAAACTTTCTGCAAAATCTCATTTTAGATGAAAAGAAAAATACAGTTCGAGCGGTTTTCTTTTGATCATGGAAAAATCTGGCAATGAATTCGTAATCAAACACAAATTTGTGGTCAGGAAAGTAAGAGCAATTAACATAAAACAAGTGGATGCAATAAATAAGTATAATTATTTGAGATGTAAAAGGACAAGTGATGCGAATGTGAAAATTTTCATATAATTATTTAAGATCGAAAAAGGACAAGAGATGGAGCTGGCCAACCACAAAAATAAATGCTTTAATCTGTCTCTGGTTCAGATTTATCCAAAAAAGTGACCAAACCCAAAAAAAATTTCGATTTAATGAAATTTTGAATGTAAGTCTCTTTTTTTTTTTTTTTTATGTTTGATTGAATTTTAAGTTAAATCCACCTCTAAATCATGTTAATTATATGCTACCAAACACCACATAAGAGATTCAAGTTTAAAACTCATCTTAATTTTCTGACTATTAGTTTTTAAGCATTCGTTTGGGAAGGCGGTATTGTGCCAGTGCGGTATGGTACTGTAATTTTATTTGTTTGGGTTTTTGATTGTTTTTTTTGAAAAGCTCCCGCTTAAATATGTATTTTCCCACCAGACCTGACTCGGTGCAATTGCAGCTTTCTAACTGTAGTCTAACTTAATATATATATATATACATATATATATATATATATATATATATATATATATATATATATATATATATTTGTAATAACCATCGCAGTTTTTTGAACATCAGATAGCAGTTTCATAGCTGTTTTTTAATAAGCAACGACTGTCGAAACATTCCCTATGTAAATTGTGAGTAAAGCTTAACTTTCACTAAAAAAAAGAAAACTTATGTTAGTAATTAATTGACTTCCTCTCATTAAAATTCACAAAAAACAATTTCAAAATGGGAAAGTTTATTCAAGAAACCTTATTAATATATTATATAAATTTGCAACTGCACGAAAATGTCAAAATGATTTAATTTTTCTTTTTTTTAGAAAAATCAGTACTCGTTGACAATTGACCAATTTGAATGTAGTCGGAATTAAAATTATTTAAATAACAAAATATTTTTAATAATGACAGCTAAATGATAAAGACTTTTCACTAAACAAAAGCCTAAACTAAATCTCCAAGCCAATGAATGCATGATATATGGTATCCACATAAAACAAGTCATCTAATTAATGATCTTGATTTCTTTTTTTTTTTTTTTTATTGCTATGAATTAGGTAGCATGTGAAAATTTTGTAGTTGTTTTCTTACTTTGATTGCATGTGAATTTTTTTTTGGATCTATGCCTCCCTCTACTTGTGACAAGTATTTTCAATGCCGTTCATCAGCATCCAACGAAAAGAACCTTTTCTGACTCTCCAAAAGTTATTCTTTGCTAGCCTACTCACTCCATCCATAGTAGCACCATCATCCCATGATCCAGCTTGCTCTTTTCAATTTTGGAGTCTTTTCGATTATATGCAAGCTATATCTGGGGACCTCTCTTATCCTTAGAGCTTAGCTCTAGTGTATCTAGCTAAAGATATAACATTTATCTTCTTGATAAAAGGCATCTCCAAAATGACAAGCTTATCAACATTCTTTCTTCTGTACCAATGCACCCTAAGCCCTACACATTACTTGCCATCCAATAGCCTTTCAGGCTTCAAAACCTCTTAAGCTCGACCTTTGCCAATTTTTTAATGCATGTGATGGGCTTTCTAGTGTTCCACCTAAGGTTGTTTTTCTTTTCTTATGCTCATTGATCATTTAGTGACCTAAGGTTTGAGCCGAGTTGATATATTTGGTCAACTTTTGATAGCCCGATAGCTGCCTTATCTCAAAATTTTGCATCTACTATCATTAGATACACCAACTACTTGGTTTTGTTATGAGTGATGCAAACATAACTTATTCATTAATAACAAAAAAAATCACATGTATGTGTCACACTTTAAATCATCAAATGTAAGTTACGGTGCTAGGGCGGCCAGTCGAATTAAAGTGCTTGGTTGACTGTGTCGGGTCGGCCGGTCGAACTAAAGTGCTAATGTCGACCGGCTCGGGGCAGTTGATTAAAGCAAGGTGCCCATGCAACATGCTCCAAGCAAGACTGTTGGCATCATTTTTTAATGTCGCTTGTGTGTGATGTTCATTTGAGCGCATCTGGATCATTTTTTAGGCATATACTGTTTCCCGTAGCTCGAGATATCTATTTGAGATCCTCCAGCGCGTGTTGAGGGGCACGCAGCCAGGGTCATTCTGCTAGCATTTTGCTCGTCAGACTACTCTGATCGTGTCGACGAATATTATGCGCAACGTCGCTAGCGAAATTAACCTGAATTAGCCCGTCCTCCTGCGAGCTTCTCTAGATGACTCCGAATGACGATATGGACCGCGCGAGCATGTCTGGAACATCAATCTCACTTATGAATGACATCCATTTTGCTATGGCTCCGCGGGCGGGCTAAAATACATGAATTATCATTTTGGTCAAATCGTCAAAAAAGTTTGTCCGAACGACCTCAGATGACAAAACGAACTGCACAAAGATTTGTATCCCATTCAAGTTTACCATTGATTTAGATATTGATGATGATGGAAGTGTTTATTTTATTGATAGCAGCTTCAACTTTCAGAGGAGGTATTGTTCTTTCATATCCTTTTGAATTCTGTTGATTCCTTGTCTACTTTGGTAACTATTCTAACAATCCGACGTAATTCGTACATAGAAAAAATGATACTAATCTCTTAGAGCAACTTTTGTTCCACTTTGCTGCGAGGATGTTTACGGGCTAAAAATGTGTGAATTTATGATCAATTGAATAATATTAATTTGTTATTATTATTTTAATAATATTATTATTATCATTATCCCCTGTAAAATCCATCGCGATTCCTCCCTCCCCCTAGCGCCGTTTTCGCGAAGCCCTAGCACAAGGACCCCGTCATAGCGCCGTCGTAGCCCGACATCCCTTCCTCGCCCTCGAAACCCGCCGGCCGTCCCTCCTCTCCGGCACACTCCTCAACGCTTTCGCTCCCCTCCGCGCCATCTTCCTCGCTCGAGCATCCTCTCGCGCAGCCACCACCTTTTGTTTTCTATCTCGGCTTCCCTCGGCCAGCTGCATTCGCAACCTTATTTTCTAGCCGATGACGTCCCGTCGGCCTCCTCCAACGTTGGCGCCGAGCTCTCGCTGACCCCAGCTCCTTGTGACGCAGAACTCCTCCTCGGCTCCCCATCCCGTCAGCGAAGCCTCCTGCCGACATTCTACAGCCGGCATTCACTTTCTTCGCCCGCAGAAAACGGGGCAGAGCTTAAACCTCTCCCCTTGCATTTTTTTGTGCGTGCCGTCTACGAGATACTCCTCCACCTCGACATCCCGTATTTCCGAGTAAACCTCACCAGAGTGATCCACCGTTGACAGACAGCGAAGGTAACACTGTTTGGAGAGGCGCTATATTTTTCTTTTAAAAATCAATCTATTTTATCTTTTCAAAATAAAATTTTAAATTTAAATTTAATAATATATAATGTAGTTTTAATTTTGTAAAAATAATATTATTTAATCGTTTAAATAATTAAGCACAATACCATAAATGATATATTATCTTGAAAGATACTATTCCAGACAGAGGTCATGTTATCCATCATAGGTCTCACATGTGTATGATCGTGTGGCTGGGCTGCTCCTTTTCCTATTCCAATCCTAATTCCTACCACCTTGCACTGTTCTAAGTTCTGGTATTTTGGATTCACTTTACTATTACCGGGCAGTGCTCCTAGGGGTTTATTATTCATTGAACTTCCCAGTTGTCCTAGTTGAGTTTCTAAATTCTTTATGGCTGCAACTTGGCTCTGTATTTGGTTCCTCATTTGTATAACTAACTCCTCAATAGGTGACTTCTTTCGGATAGGTTGGGGGTTAGCTTGAAATCTTGGTGGGTACTGTTGTTTTTGGGTTTGAATCCCTTAGGTTATTTCCATGATTGAGCTAATCATTGGCAAAATTATTATGATTATGACCCCATTACTGGTGGTTATTGTTCCAAGAAAAACTTCGAGTGTTTCTTCAGCCTAGGTTGTAGGTCTGGGAATAAGACTTATTATCATGATTTCCTTTGGCGTTTACATATTCTAAAGTCAACATGTTAGGATTTACCACAAGCCAATACCCTGATCCATCATTGGGTGGAAATCCTTGCATAGGATTCATCCCCTAATTGTCTAGCTTTTTAGAGATATCAGCTACTTGGGTTGCTAAGATTGCTAACACATCAGACTCATGGAAGCTTGCTACCTTATGAGGGAGTTAAACCTTCAGCTGGTCATTGGAAATTGTTAGTGGTCATTTCCTTGATCAATTGGTATGTCTCATCAAAAGGTTTATACATTAAAGAGCCTCCCGCAGCGACATCTATGATAGACATTAAAGATCCTATTAATTCGTTATAGAAAGTTTGAATGATTAACCAGTCAGGTAGTGCATGACATGGATACCTCCTAAGTAAGTCTTTAAATCACTCCCAAGCCTCATGAATAAATTTTTTATCAATTTGATTGAATGAGGTGATGTCATTCATAAGTTTTGCAGTTTTGGATGAAGAGAATTATTTAGCAAGAAACTTCAGGGCTAAGTCATTCCAGGTTGTGATTGAGTATGGGGCAAGGGAATAAGTCATACCTTAGCTTTATCTCTCAAAGAAATGGAAAAAAGCCTCAATCTAACGGCATCGTTGGGGATACTATTGTACTAGAAGGTGACACACAAATCAAGAAAATTAGCAAGGTGAAGGAAAATATCTTCAGTGGATTCCTCAAAATGATTGTTTCGAACCATCTAGATTATGTCAGGTCGTAATTCGAAGGTATTGGCTTCAACAGATGAGTAATTTATACTCATGTGAATTTCTTCAACAAATGGATTGACATAGTGCCTAAGTGGTTTCATGGTAGGGAAATTAGGGTTAGTCATCTCTACAAGTGATTCAAAAATTAAATGGGGCGAGGACAGCCTCAGCTATTTGAAAAACACAAAATAAAATAATAACTTTATGCAACACACAAACACTCTGACCCACACAAGTCAATCAACATGTTCGCATGCAAATGCAACACACAGTATGCAAAAAAAAAAAAAATACAAATACGGAAAATAAATTAATAGTTATTACTTTTGACTTTTTGATTTTTCGGCTTTTTATTTAGTACCTGCAGAAACCAATAATAGAAATACATATGTAACAACAAAAAATGAAAAAACAGAAACATGAAACAAAAGGTGTCAAACTTAAATCCTAATTTTTTTAACTAAAGTTTCTCTAACAGCAGAAACAATTATTAACGCTTTTCCTAGGCAATGATGCCAAAAAATTGACATGCCAAAACTTATCGATGGGCAAGTCGTCCTTAAAACGCAAGTGCACGTATCAAGTAATAATGCGATTAGAGAGTACAACACATTGATCCTTATTTCGACAGAAAAATCTCTAGTTTACAAATGTGGTTTGAGATTTATCTGACCCAAACAAAGTATAAGTTCTTCCTAAGAGTATTTTTCAGCTTTGTGGTTGAACCTCTATTTTCTCACATTTTCGGTGGTTTTCTTGTCATTTCGGCATGTATAAATCTCACCTCGTTAAGCTCTACCTTTATAAGGTCATAGGACTTAGAGTTTCCTTCTTTTAACCTTAGAGCTACTGAGGTCTCTATGGACGACGCAATTCATGGATTGCTAACAAAGGTTCTGGTTGGGTTAGGTAGACTGACTTCTCAACTAGGTAGACTTAGGGTCTCCGTAGCTTGGGATGACAGATCCATGGTATCCTGACCCGATTACCTCTACCTGTTTAGAGATTCTAGTTCTCCTTTGTTGAGCCCTTTGAGCCTTGTCATTCCTTTAACACTTCGCTGATGTCATCTTGACGACCCCTATTGCTGATAGACCACTGTTCGTTTGGGATACGGTAATTCACCCTCTGCCTTATGGCCCATTTAGGTCTTGAAGCATAAGGATGTTCTTGTTGAGTCGACCCAGTTATTTCCCAGGACTCACGCATTGAGGCACGATCGCCCATTTATGGACATGAGAAATTCACTCTCTCATGTGGCTCGATATAGGCTCACGAGATGGCCAGATGCTCCTGGTTAAAATAACCATCCTTTTGGTGACCTATCCACCAATTATCATGATAATGTATGTAAGACCCTTTTTATCGAGAGTATTCCTGAGTATCTCCCAAGAATGTAATTAACCAAAGGGATATGTTCATTTAGAAGTGCTCTTGACCCCAGCACAAAAATTATCTTTTTGGTTATCGGGTTATTGGTGGCTTATGCAGGGATTCACTTAGTGGATAACATGTCTATAGGATTATGGGATTACAAAAGTTGACAATTATTGCTATGTAATTGTAGTTTAGCTTTAACAATCACAACTGAGCTATAACATTTGTAGTTGGTGGATATAACATCTATAGTTGATTATAAAAATCATTGGTGGTGGCTAAAACAACAATTAATAGTTGTATGCAGCAATTACAGGTGGTGGTTAATAATGCCTGGTGGTCTTTCACTTACACTTCTCTTCGCGAGTTAATTATATTTTAATTATTTGCTAGATTTTCTCTCCTCTACCCCATTCATATGAAGAATATGTTGTGAAAAAACGATGACAATAAAGCAAAAATGGAACGAAAAAATTGTACAAAAAAACAAACACCAGAGTGACACACAAATTTACGTAGTTCGAAAAATTTGCCCACGTCCACCAAACTGCAGAGGATTTTATTTCTTCGAGGAATTACACCGTCGAGCGCCTTGATGTTTACAAGAAAACTCTTTTTTCTTCTCTCCCTTCCTCTCTTTCTCTCTTCCTCTCTTTCTCTCTTAGAGGACTTGACTTGGCCTTTGCTTTGCTTGGCTTAGCTCTTCACTTGGCTTGACATCATCCAATAGCCAAAAGAGACTATTTATAGAATCAAGGAGAGTGGTAGGTGTGAGGTAGGTGAGCGGTAGGTAGGATGTGGTAGGTGAGCGGTAGGTGGGAAAGTAGGTGAGCGGTAGGTAAGCCCTCTTAATTAGGAAACTAATTAACATGTGGTGGACCGGGTCTCCACATTACCCAACAATTCTCTCACTTGGAGACTGAGACACTCACTACACCATCTACAGGCTGCATCATCTGCTGGTTGTATCGAACTTTTCCTCAAATACGATATCTCCACCTCTGCAACTCAAAGCCTCTGTCTTCAAGCTAGAAGACCAACTGAAGCTGCGCACAACTTCAGTTTCTCAAGAGTAACACCTTTTGTCAACATATCAGCATGATTCTTGCTTCCACAAATTTTCTCTAGTAGCAACTGTTTGTCATTTAATAATGATCGTATGAAGTGATACCCGATATGATTGTGCTTGGTTCTGAATTGAAATGCATGATTCCTGGAAATGAATATAGCGCTCTGACTATCATTGTAGAGAGTGTCATTCTGAACCTCCTTACCCAATTCTTCCAAGAAACTTTGCAGTCATATCATCTCATTTGTAGCCTCTGATACTGCAACATACTCGGCTTCTGTAGTAGACAAAGAAATTGTCTTCTGTAGATTTGAGCCCCATGACACTGCAGTGCCACCAAGACTATAAATATAATTTGTGGTACTCTTCCTACTGTCAATGTCTCCAGCTAAATCTGCATCAACATAGCCTTGTACCTCCAGGCTCTTTCCTGAGAAACACAAACAGGTTTCTAAGGAGCCCCTTAGATATCTGAAGATCCACCTCACAACTTCCCAATGTTCTTTCCTTGGATTTACTCATGTATCTGCTCACAACTCTCACTGCATTGGCAATATCTGGTCAGGTGAAGACCATAGCATACATAAGTGAATCAATAGCTGAAGCGTAAAGAATCTTACCCATGTAGTCTTGTTTCTCCTCTGACGTGGGTGACTGACTCTTGCTGAGTCTGAAATGACTGCCCAAAGGTGTGCCAACTGGTTTGGCCTTGTCCATATTGAAACTGATAAGCACTTTTTTCACATATTCAGCTTGTGAAAGCCTCAACGTGCCTCTGACTCGATCTCTGACAATCCTCATGCCAAGGACTTGTTTTGCTTTTCTCAAATCCTTCATTACAAAGTGCTCTGACATCTGCTTCTTCAGATAATTGATCTCATCAATGCTGGCCCCTGCAATAAGCATATCATCCACATGCAACAGCAGAATGATATAAGAGTTGTCAAAGTACCTGACATAGCAACAGTGATCTGCCTGACATCTGTTGTACCCTGCATTGACCATAAATTTATCAAACTTCTTGTACCATTGTCTAGGAGCTTTCTTTAGACCATACAAGCTCTTCTTCAGTTTGCAAACCGAGTCTTCTTTTCACTGTACCGCGAACCCCTCAGTTTGGTGCATATAGATGTCTTAATCAAAATCTCCATGAAGAAAAGCTGTCTTCACATCTAATTGCTCCAGAAATAGATCTTCGGTAGCAATCATAGTCAGTACCATCCTAATGGTTGTGAGTTTCACCACAGGAGAAAAAATCTCAGACTAATCAATGCCCTGCTTGAAAGCCTTTTACAACAAGTCTAGCCTTGTACCTCTTACTGCCATCAAGATCAGTCTTCACCCAATACGCTCACTTGTTGTACAATGCCTTCTTCTCTGGTGGAAGTTGTGTAAGCTCCCACGTCTGATTTCCCAACAGGGAATACATCTCCTCCTTCATGGTTAGCTCTCACTTGCTAGAATTTCCATCTTGAATGGTTTCTTATCGCTCTGTGGTTCTCCGCTATCTGTCAGCAGGATGTAGTTCAAGGTTGGTGAGTAACGCTGTGGAGAACGCCTGCTCCTAACTGACCTGCGAACGATAGCTGGAATAGTGAATGACTCTAAACCTGATTGTAGAATAATGAGAATGGGTGCCCCGGACCCACTTTCATCGTCATTCACATTTCGGTCATATACTGTGACCTCTGGTAGATCGTCAAACTTCACGAACTCCGATTCCTGAGGAGCTGCTTCAAAATTTGTACTAGCCTTGTCTTTGTACATCATCTTCTCATTGAAGATCACATTCCTGCTTCTGATGATCTTTCGATCCTGATTATCCCAGAAACGATAGTCAAATGCTTTGTCTTCATAGCCAATGAAATAACATTTCTTTGACTTAGCCTCAAGCTTGCTACGAGCATCAGGATTGATTAAAACATAAGAGAGAGCCAAAAGTCTTAAGATGAGAAAATTTGATTTTTTTGACGCTCCAAACCTCCTCAGGTAATTCGCAGTCTAATGGGACAGATGACCCTCTATTAATCAAGTAGACTGCAATGTTGACCGCATCTACCCAGAAAGCTGGTGGTAGTCCGGCGTGCAACCTCATGCTCCTGACACACTCATTGATGGTCTTGTTCATACGCTCTGCAACTCCATTTTGTTGTGGTGTCTCCGGAATAGTCTTCTCCATTTTGATACTCTGAGCTGCACAGTACTTCTTGAACTCACCATCGATGTACTCACCACCATTGTTAGACCTCAAACATTTCAGTTTTAGATATGTCTCTGTCTCAACCATAACCTTCCAAGTTTTGAACACAGTAAATACATCAGATTTATGCTTCAAAAAATAAACCCATACCTTTCTGCTGTGATCGTCTATGAATGTGACGTAGTAGCGAGAGCCTCCAAGAAATGTCACTGGGGAAGATCCCCACATATCGGTGTGTACAAGTTCTATTTTTCCTGTCTTTAGGGTCCTGCCACCTTTCAGGAAACTGACCTTCTTTTGCTTCCCCATAATGCAACTTTTACACATGTCAAAATCAACTGACTTCAGTTCTGGCAGCTTGCCTCTGGACTGAAGCTCTTTCATGTCTCTCTGACTCATGTGTCCAAGCCTGCAATGCCACATGTCTGCTGTGCTCTCTGCAACTGTAGTATCAACACTGTTAATTAAACCAATAGTCATATACAGTGCACCAGTTTTTTTACCCCGAGCCAGTACCAGTGCTCCTTTTGAGACATTCCAAGTGCTATCGGAGAACACTACTGAATGTTCTCCTTCATCGAGCTGCCTAACAGAAATTAAATTCTTTTTAAGCTCAAGAATGCATCTGACCTTTTGTAAGATATTTTTGTTTTTGTTGGGGAGTATAATTTCTACATCTCCCATCCCCACCACGTTCAAAACTGCTCTATCAGCCAGGTAAACCTTCCCAAAGTCACCTGCAACATAGTTTTGCATTAACTCTCCGTGGGAAGATGTATGGAAAGAAGCCCCTGAGTCCAGTATCCAGTCGTCAACGGAGTTGTGAACTGTAAGCAATAGGGCATCCTGAACTTCTTCAATTACAACATTAGCACTGTTGTTCTCCGACTTTTTAGGATTTTTGCATTTCTTCTTTATATGGTCAGTTTTGCCATAATTTCAGCAGGTTGCTTGCTGACCAGGCTTTGACCTGCTCTTGCCTCTGTGGTTTGATTTTGACCTTCCTCTGTTTGAGTTCCTGTCATGTGATCTCCTTCTGGAATCAACATTCAGTGCCGAACTCGAACACGAAGTCTCACCAGAATCTTTCATGCGCACCTCCTCAACCAAAATTAAATCACGAATATCATCATATTTCAACTTAGTTTTACCTGCAGAGTTGCTAACTGCCATCCTCATAGCTTCCCAGCTATTTGACAATGAAGCCAATAATATCAGTGCTCGTATCTCATCATCAAATTCAATTTCGACAAATGACAATTGATTTGTGATAGTATTAAAGTCATTCAGATGTTGTACAACGAATGTACCCTCCGTCATCTTCAGATTGAATAACATTTTTATCAGATACACTTTATTATTTGCCGACGGCTTTTCATACATACCTGAAAAAGTTGCCACGAGATCCTTAGTGGTCCTCTATTTGATGACGTTGTGTGCAACTGATCTTAACAGGGTCAATCGAATAACCCCCAGAAACTATCGATCC
Organism: Papilionanthe hookeriana x Papilionanthe teres; assembly: GCA_022702705.1. Taxonomy (NCBI): domain Eukaryota; kingdom Viridiplantae; phylum Streptophyta; class Magnoliopsida; order Asparagales; family Orchidaceae; genus Papilionanthe; species Papilionanthe hookeriana x Papilionanthe teres. Next base: position 65,330,513 of record CM040426.1, on the reverse strand, counting down.
CACAGATTTCATTCGGCCTCATCCATCTTCTCTGATCGCCTTCCCAGTAACGGAAGATGAAGTTTCTTCCCATAGAGGTAGTCCTCTATCTGCATCCTCCAGTAACCAAAATCTGTGTCGTCGAACTTCTCGATCCCCAAAACCTTTACTTCATCTCTGGCCATCGTTCTTCCTCGGATTCGAACCGGGGCTCTGATACCAGTTGTTATGAAAAAACGATGACAATAAAACAAAAATGAAACGAGAAATTTGCACATAAAAAAAACAAACACCAAAGCGACACACAGATTTACGTGGTTCGACAAATTTGCCTACGTCCACGGAGCTGAAGAGGATTTTATTTATTCGAGGAATTACACCGTCCAGCGCCTCGACATTTACAAGAAAAACTCTTTTTTCTTCTCTCCCTTCCTCTCTTTCTCTCTTTCTCTCTTTCTCTCTTCCTCTCTTTCTCTCTTAGAGGACTTTGCTTGGCTTAGCTCTTCACTTGGCTTGACATCATCCAATAGCCAAAAGAGGCTATTTATAGAATCAAGGAGAGTGGTAGGTGAGTGGTAGGTGGGAGGTAGGTAGGATATGGTAGGTGAGAAGCAGTAGATAAGCTCTCTTAATTATGAAGCTAATTAACATGTGGTGGACCGGGTCTCCACATCACCCAACAGAATGGGGGATGTTTATTGACCAACCTCTAAAAACACTTCATCAGGCGGTCCACGTTGATTCTTATAATAACATGGTAGTTTTTTCAACACTTAAGTGTCTTAATGACCTCAAATTTAAATGATCATGAGCTTATTAGATTTCTCTAGTCATGTTGTTCAATTTGACTATAAGCATGACAAATTTAGTTACTATTTTTGCCCTTCCAATTAATGCACTAAAACCTTCAAATACACTTCAAGTGTTTAATCAATGATTATTTAAACTCACATTTGATCATTTCATTGTCATTAAACTTGTATTTATTTAGATGCTCAGTTTAATTATAAATTTGTTTCGATTGGAGCTTAGATGGTCTCAAATTCAAACTTCAAAAATCTCTTACGCAAAAGGCACCGATCAAGATTTATGCCTTGATTATATAAGTTTATTGGTGACATATCAATTGTCAAGAAACATTTCTCATTTAAGTAATGATGCAGTTATTACAAAATATTACATAATACTCACAAGCGATGTTTCTTCTTTATTATTAATAACAAAGTTTAAAATATATTATGACATATTTTTATAACAAACTAGCAGTAGGTATTATATCTCCATCATGTTCTTAGCTTTATTCTCTCCAAAGCATTCTTCCCATTGAGTTTATTTGAAAAGTATTCTGCTCTATATTCTTTGACGCTTAAGGTCTTATAGAGCTCCCCTTCACGATTACCGAGCCCAGGAAAAGGACGTAATATAACATCAAGGCTCGGTGAATGAAATGTAGCTATCGATACTCGCTCTTCCTCCATATTTATAATAGCCCTGTGCTCTATGCTTTTATACTTTCCATTTGTCATTATCTGTTCAGAAGAAAAGAAAATTTTAGTAAATCACTTTAATTAAAAATATATATATCGGGAAAGTTAATTTGAAGTAGTGAACCATTTCAATATTCACCTCCATGAGATCACCAATGTTGATGATGAGAGCTCCTGGTTGCGGTTTTATGAGAAGCCATTTGTCATCTTTTTTAATTTGCAAACCATTTACATCATTTGCTTGTAGAAGCACTGTTAATGCATCACCATCGCTGTGTGGGGAGATACCTAACACCTTTTTAGCTTGCTTGCATGGTGGATAGTAATTTATCCTTACAGCTTGCAGCTGTTCACTTCCAAAAATATCAAGCATCACTTGGGGATCAACCCCCAAGTCTTTAGCCATCAATCTATATAGACAGTCAGCAACTTTGGCAATCATTGTTGCGTATGCATCCATTGTATCCCTATGATATAGAACAATTAGAACTACTGAAAATACTGAATTTTCTTAAGCAACCTAATTTCATGAGCAATATAGTGGATTTTTTAGGTTAGTAAATCAACAAAGTCATTTGTTTTAACACAAGATTTGAAATAGTTTTAATTATGTGGGATCAATTATAAGTAAGCTATCGCTAAATACATATATTTAAAGGGGAAGGGGACCTGAATGTGGTGGGAGTAGCGGGCCAAAATCTCATGTCTCTATTCACAAAAGGTTGGGTGAGAAGAATAAGAGCATCAGCCCAATCGAGTTTTTGTTCATCGGAATGCACAAACATCTGACCATAACCTTGAACCTGTCCAGGTAACTGTTTTACAGCCTCTTTTTCCTTCAACGGAAGCTTGAAGAACCTCATAACATCATCCTTTGTCTTCTCTATCACTTCCTCTGGAACTCCATGATTTATTAGCTGATCAGAACAACAAATTAATTTCAAAAAAGTTAAATAGAAATGAGTAAAAAGCAAAGAAGTGTGCGTCCAACATTCATGTATGAATACCTGGAAGAAGCCCCACTCCCTGCATGCAAATCCAAGCCTTGAGAGCTCCTCCTGATTGATGAGCTCTGGATCGAGGAGCTTCGTTAGATCGATTACCGGGAGCTCAACATCGTCGCCCGAGGCAACCAAAGCGGCTTTGATTTCTGGCCTGAAGTATCTCTCGGAGATCTGATCGGTTCCAGCGAGCTCCTGCACATTGGGCACTGGCATGGAGTGAGCTAGCTCAATTTTGGCCTGAAGAACGTTTAGAGGCTTTGAGCTCATTTTGGCCTCTCTATCAGGTCCGTTGTTGCTCTCCCCTGAAATTTGTATCACCTAAAGCTCCTGTATATATAGGATTTTAGAACTCGTATATTGTACAAATTCATTGCATTATTTAGTTATATTCAGAGCTCTTAATAAATCCTGAATGTTATTATATTAATAATACCTCAACTAATATTTTTCATTTTTTATCAAATTCTCAGTAGTTTCATCGTGGCACGCGTAAATACACCTGAACATAAAAATCATGAAATACATGTGAACATAAAAAATGTGTCAGCATGAATCTTAAATTAAACAAACAAACTGAAGAACAACAAGACGCATTACAATGGTTCCCATTAACAAAAATCGAAGAGCATTATTTCAGGATAATCAAAAGACCAAAACCTCAAACGTTATTTCCTTAGGTCGGAACTCTAAGCTGACCAAACAGAAAGATATATGAACGAAAGATAGGAGCTCAATCCAGAAGACAGTTGATCACGATCATCTCTCTCAGTCGATTTCTGAGCTTCTCACAAAATGGTCAAAGGGCCCCTCACGGAACGTCTCTCTCTCTCTAATGAGGCTCCTCGTCCAAGGATGATTGCCCTGTCACATTATGATGGTAGATGGCCTAGCTTTTTTTCAAGATTTTCCTTTGAAAAAGCAAACCGACGATCTTCCAGCCTACCGAACGTTTTCTGGCCTACCAGAGTCCTCGATACGATCATAATGATAAGGTTGTCTAGTCATAAAATCGTTCAAGAAGATAAACATAACTTTATAAAAACTTTAAATTTTTCGTGCATTATTTGTCAAAATCAAACTGCAATAAAACTTTCTGCAAAATTTCATTTTAGATGAAAAGAAAAATACTATTCAAACTGCTGTCTTTTCTAGAAGCATACGCTTTTAATCGTGGAAAAAATTTGCCAGTGAATTCGTAATCAAACACAAATTTGTGGTGAGAGTTTGAATAAACTAATTGTGGTGAGGAAATTAAGAGCATAAAACAAAGAAAAGTGGAAGCAATAAATTATATTTTTAACAACATAATATTTTTTCAGAAGAATCAGTACTCATTCACAGTTGACCAATTTAGATGTAGTCGGATTTAAAATTATTTAAATAACATAATATTTTTAATAATGACAGCTAAATGATAAAGACTTTTCACTGAACAAAAGTCTAAACTAAGGGCCCGTTAGGGACAGCTTAAAACTGTGATGGCGTTTTTGAAAACGCTGCCATAGTGTTTGTTTAGCGTGTTTCGTCGGCTTATCTGTGTTTCCTAATTCTTAAAGAAGCCGCCCGTGGCATCATCCCCGCGGTCGGCGTTTAGTTCGCATGTATTACTCTCGTGCCCTCGTTCGAAGGTCCGCGTTTCCTTCTTCCTCGCTCGTATCCTCTACCTAAAACATCACGCGCACGCTCGAATTGAAAACCCGCGAAAGGCCACAAGGAAAACCCTACCCCCGAAGATCTGCAAAGCTCTCCGGTTAGTTCTTTATGTACTTGATCTAGGGCTACGAACAACGGCTCAAGGTTATTTAAGCTCTGTCTGACCTTTACTTGAGTGATGAGCCAGTTTCATGTGTGGTGCGATGAATAAGATCTATTGGCCTGATCGAAGCTATTTGACAGACAAAAATGCCGACTGGCCTTTACTTGAGTGATGTTTGGAGTCTAGCATGAAGATCTCGACAGTGTGTCCTGATGTGTGACCGTACGTCTTTTACTTACGTAAGAATTTATGAATTTATATTTAAATATTTATATTAATTATTGTAAAAGTCACAATTTCAAATGCAAGTATACGTATTGTTTCAAGTAATACATGACTCTATTGGAGTCCTGGTTATCGATCCCACAGGGAAGGTTTTTAGAAAATTAAGAAATATTTTATATTTTTCAAATTAAAAATAATTATTATTTTTATTTCTTTTCAAATTTCAGATTTTAAATTTAATAAAATTTTTACTAAATGTAAGCAAGCAATAATTGAATAAATATTAATGCAGGTATATTTAAAACAACTTTCTCCTTTTCAACTAATCCAAGATTTTTAGAATAATTATCATTTATGGAGAATTTAGATTATGGTATTGTGTCAAATAGAAGCATTAATATTCTTTTCGCTTTGGTCGATGCATAAAGAACATCGATTAATCTATAAATCTGTTCGGGATGTTTTATTAGTAGAATGAGTTAATCTGAGCTCACACTACTAGATGTCCAAGGGTGGCTATGGTCGGCCCTACCAGTGACCCGTTCCCTTTCTATAGATCAAATTATTAGAATTTAGTCTGTCACTCTAAAAACTAATTAATTATACGCCCAATAAATCATATCTTCATATTTATTTGCACTTCACCTTAAGTAACCCGCATAAAGCCTTCGACTACCCAAGGATTCATGTGATATCTACAAGTTAAGAACTCATCTTCGGATAGGTCTCAAAATTCTTCAACAGGTTTTAACAATTTAAATGACCAGTTTAAAAAGTAAATTAAGATCATGTATTAATATCATCACAATTTTTATAAATATTTTAAGTTAAATTCTCCAACAAAATTCAATTATATTATTATATTTTCATAGTTGAAAGGAGAAAGAAAACTAACTACTCAGAACACATTGAATTCACACAACAAAGCATATTTATAAAAGTTTGAACCAAGTTACAAACACTTATTTGAAACGTTCCTTCAAGTGATCCACTGACTCCTACTGACTCCAATGCAATGATGAAAGACTTCAACAACAACAACACTAATAAACTCACACTTAACACTCAAAATAAACTCTCTAAATACTAAAGAAGGTGGCTCCCTAAAACTATTTTCAAGTGTGGAGAGCTTTGGGTGGATTGGGTGCTCTTTTCTCTGTAGAATGGGCTTCTATTTATAGAGCTATGAATTTGACCAGGGGTTGCTTAAGGCACCTCTTCAAAATTCATCCAAATACAATGTATCTTCTAGAAGGTAATCGCGCTCAGCGACGGACTGCGCCAGCGCCGAGTCCGTGACTGTGTCTTTGCACCTCTTCACTTTGGATCGCACCTCTTCGCAATTAAAACTGTTTCCCTGTGTCCAAATGCATTGTATCACATGTCCTATATATTATGAGTAACTTCCAGTCTTCTAGAAGGTCTGATAACTGCTTAACACCATCAAAATAACTGCCCAAAGTCTTCAAAAATATTATATGTTTCTGTATCGAGCTGGCACTTAGACGCCGGATTCTGGCGCCTAGGCGTCAGGCCTATAATTTTGACAACTTTGCTCTTTTAGCTCCATTTTTGCTCCTTTTTGATCATTTTTCCTTCTTAAACTCTTTTTTTATCACCTACATCCAAAAACATAAAAATATCTTTCATTAAAGCATAATATCCTTAAGAATTGAATCATAAATAAGACATAAAAATGAGTATTTTTTAATTGGATCAAATTCCCCCAAACTTTAACGTTACTTGTCCTCAAGTAACCCTTTTAATTACATAAAATGAATAACATTTGGAATGAAGTTTAAATATTTAAGATTTCTTTTAATTTTTGGTTTTATAAATGCTTTAGCAAATCATCAACTAAATTTCATTAATTAAGGTTAATTTTAAGAATTTAAAGAATACTTAACTACCAAATCATAAGACTTCCAATTTTTCATTTATTTCAAGAATAATTGTAATTTATCATATTAAGGTCACATAGAATATTTACAAGAAAAAGATTTTCATGAAACATTTTTCTAATAAAAATATTTGTTCATAAAAATTAAGTTAAAAATGTAATCAATTTTCTTCCTATAAGATAATTCAAGTGAAGCCAATTTTTGATTAGGCATTTCCTCAAGCTTCTTCTCACATTTTTTTTTCTTTTGGATTGTTTTTCAATCCTATATATTTTTCTTTTTCTTTTCAGGAATTATTTTTCAATCCTTTTCTTTTTCTTTTTTTTTTCTTTTTCAAGTGAGGATTATTATTTTTGGATAGCCTGTTAATAATTTTCAACTTCACTATCCTTAACTTATATTTAAAAACTTTATACATTTTCACTTAATAAATATGACATTCTAATAAGTATTTTTAAAAAATTATTTCAATCTTTTCTTTTTCAAGTAATATTCTTGATTCCTTAGTATTTCAAAAATATAATTCTCTTTACTATAAATAGAAAAATTATTAATCTTATTATTCTTTAAGTTAAATAATTTTATTCTTAAAATCAATCAAAATTATTGAAATTTTAGTTAAGTTTACTAAATTATTTATAAATTCAAAAATTTAAGTAATCTTAAATAGATTTTTCATTCCTTATGTTATGTTAATATTTTTAAAGAAAATATTAGTTCATTAAGGATAAATAATATTTAAATTTGAAAAATGTTTTCCCTTCCCCCAAACTTCAGCTTTAGTATAAAGAAGAATGAATCATAAAATTTTCTAATGCATGAGAGAAATAAATAAACAGGAATTTATCTAGGTACAATAATGATGTAGTAAGGAAAAACTATTTTCTACTTCTACATATGTTTTAATATGTATGTAACAGAAATGATTAAGCATATATAGAAAAGTTTGTAGAGCAGGAGTTAATTTCTACAATTCTTTTTTTATTTTTATTTTTATTTATTTTTAAAACAATCAACATTACTAACTATTTAGGAATACTAAACAGTAGGCTGAAACAGAAAAAAACATTTATCACAGAAAAATAAAAAAAACTCATCCATATCTCAGTCTATAACACATCAGATGATCTAACACAGTCTCAACATCAAAAAGTTCACACAAAGCTAATTAAACAAATCAACACTAACAAACAACAATAAAATCAAACTAATCAGTACTAACAAACAAGAAATAAACTAAAAACAGAATCAACACATCTCAAGAGGTATATTAAGCTAATAATCACTATCTGTAGCCTCGTCATCGTCACACCAAAAGAAAATTCTACATCCTTCGGATCAATATACGGTGAAAATCTTGGACACCCTTCAAGAATTTAACTAAAGACTCAGAATACTCAACATCATAATCACTCTTCCTTTGGGTGTACTCAGAAAGATGATCGATCTTCTTATCAATCGTATCTACTCTACAATGAGTTAGAAATAACTCATTCTGCTGCTCCATAAACTTATCATGCATGGATTCCCAGAAACTAGATGGTGGTTCAGCAGTAGAAGTAGAAACTCTACCAGAAGTAGGTAATAAACTAGAAGGTGCATTAAAACTCTTACCTCGAAGTCGATCATAGATACTGATGCTTTCTCTTCCTATAGGCTCTTGAGCTTTTCCTCAGAAAGCTCAGCAACTACTCCAGCACTTTCACACAGAGAATATATCAAAGATGGAAATTCAAGTCCAACAGAAGTGCTAGAACGAGCAGTGGCTTCTACAGAGTCATAAATGATACTCCCTAAATCAATCGTATTCCTCTCTTGTATGCAGAAATTGAGGATAGCTCTGTCCTTGGTAACCTCGCTCAAATGATTGGATGGAAGGAGGCGAGCAGAAATAAAATAATGTCATGCCTTTGAAACACCATTAAGCTTAGAAGATGAAAAATTTACCCTTTTTCTGTTCCTTATCTTCCAAGCTCCAGTACCATCAGTCAGGTAAGCAATAATCATCTCTAAGTCTCCCTCAGATGGAGATAATCCGGAGTAATAACACTCGATGCTCGGTGGCAGGCCGTAGAAAATGTTGATACACTCTGGAGTGAATCCTACTCCAACTCCTCTTACGAAAATCTCGTACTCTTCAACATCCACGAAATTGGCATAAAATTCCCTAACGACAGGGATAATAACAACAACAGTGAAATAACAGAATCGTTGTCAGTTGAGTGCAACGATTGTATCCTCAATCCTTCCTCCCGGATTGTTGAAACTGCGTTCCGAGATAAACTTCCCGGCCGTAGCAAAATTATTGTACCAAAAATGTGTAGCAGTAGTGACAAACTTGCTACAATCAAAATTTTCTCGTTCCTTTCCTCGCTTAGATTTGGGTGTCATCTAAACGTGAAATAAAAATGCAAAATAAATTCATAGGATCAAAGGAAATAAACTAATTTAAGCTTTTCATACTTGAAAGAGCTTAAACATCCTTGGATTTAACTCTAAAAATCACTTTTTTTAAAAATTTTAGTTTTTCCTTAATGAGAGCAAAATCCATGGTGAAAATCGAAAATAATTGGTTTAGAATGTAGATCTGACCTTGGGATAAAGAAATCGAGTGATTTCAAGCTTAAAAACTTGAAAATCCGACCTCAAATGGGATCTCTATGGTATATTTTCGTGAAAACTGGAGAAAAGGGAAGCTTAGGCATCAAAAATGTAGGAAGATGAAGTTTCTGTTTAGGCCGAACCGGCTCTTAGGCCCCGAATTCTGGCGCCTAGGCGCCAGACTCGCCTTATCAAAAATTCGATTTAAATTTTATTTTTTTCACCAAAACTTATTAAATTCGACTCCTAATTACTCTTATGAGAGTATTAATCCAATTTATATCGTCCAAACATTTCCAAAAATGATTTAAAAATGATAACGTAGATCCATATTTCAAATACAAAATATAACTAAACTCTTCAACTCCAATTCATAATTTTCATTCCAAACTTAATAAATTCCATAACAAGACTATAACAAGGTCATCATTCTATAAATAACACAAACAACATAAATTCAAAGCAAATTTTCAATCCAACAACACACATTGAACAAATAAGCAAAACACACAAACTCGATATTCGACACACTAGAACTAGACTCAATCACACCTTGAACATATATAAGATCTATTCAACACTGATCTTCAATTTCCATCTCTTTCGCAATGAAGTTCGCTAGGACCAAATGGATAGAAAACCAACGCCCTTGGAAATTCCAAAGCCGTTTTTTCATCAATCCACTTGTTCTTCTCGTACATTGCTACTTGAGCGTCTTGATAGGCCGCCATATGATCAAATTGAAGTTTTGATTGCCATTCCACATGCTCAATTTGATGATACATCTCGTGCAAACGATTCCCAATGCTTTGAAGTTCCGCTTCAATCTTTTCCAGACGACTAAATAATCTCTCCATACTAACTGCAATAAAACCATTAAAATAAGGTTGAGGATCCTTGGGGGATTTGTCTCTTAACTCATTTCCATGATTTCCTCTATCCATTGCTTCCAAACTCCTCTTAACTCCTCCAAAATGGATTGCTCTGGTCAAAATTATGGTTTCTATGTGATTGGGGACGAAGATAGGGCAATATATAAGGAGATTTCATGTGAAAAACTGAAATTTTTGGTTTTTACACGATCAGTAACCGTGGCGCTTAGGCGCCGAAATCTGGCGCCTAGGCGCCGGATCATCGATACACACAGGTTATTCTGGCGCTTAGGCGCCAACTTTTAGTGCCTAGGCGCCGGAACTTCGATCGACTCCGTTTCGCCTATCATCAAATTTACAAAGTTTCGGTCTTAAAAATAAGTCTAATAAAAGGGTGTGATCCACACACAAACACGATTAAGATAAATTCAAATCACAAACAATCACAATGATAACAAAATGGATTGCCTCCCACAAAGCGCTTGGTTTAATGTCGTCAGCCCGACCTAATCAGTTGAATTAATCGGGTAGACTCAGTTCGTAAGCCTCTTTGTAATTTTGTTTCATTTCTCCCATATAAGGCTTCAGTCTTAATCCGTTAACTTTAAATACTTTTTCAGTTTTGGGATCTTTAATATCCACAGCTCCATAAGGGTATACTTTCTCAATTATAAATGGTCCCATCCATTTAGATCTTAATTTTCCAGGAAAAAGTCTTAAACGAGCATTAAATAATAACACTTTTTGGCCAGGCTCAAATATTTTCCTTGAAATCTTTTTGTCATGCAATTTCTTCATTCTTTCTTTATAAATTTTTGCATTTTCATAGAACTCATTTCTTATCTCTTCCATTTCATTCAGTTGTAATAATTGTTTCTCTCCTACAGCATTCAAATCATAATTGAACTCTTTTATCGCCCAGTAAGCTTTATGTTCCAGTTCAACAGGTAGATGACAATGTTTACCATAAATTAATCGATAAGGTGACATTCCGATAGGTGTCTTATAAGCTGTTCTATAAGCCTCATAATGCGAATCAAGTCTATCAACACGGTCGAGTTCTTTTAGGATTAACGAGTCTTCTCTAATATTCTTTTAATTTCTTCGTTTCGATACTCGACCATTCCACTTGTTTGCGGGTGATAAGCAGTTGCAATTCAATGTTTAATTCTGAATTTTTCTAGTAATGATTGAATTCTTATATTTCTGAAATGACTTCCCTCATCTGTGATAATTACCTTTGGCATTCCAAAACTTGTAAAAATCATTTTCTTTAAAAATTTCGAAACACTTTTGGAATCACAATTAGGTAAATCTACAGCTTCGATCCACTTTGAAACATAATCAACTTCAAATAAAATATAAATCTTTCCAGATGATGGTACTTACATCAAAATTTTCAATTTCTAATATATATTTTAGAGGCATTTCATCTTTTCTGTATATATTTCCCATTCTTTGACATCGATCACAAGTTTTCACGTAATATCCAACATCTTTGAATAATGTAGGCCAATAGAATTCAGAATTTAAAATTTTAAACGTAGTTTTATCCACTCCAAAGTGTCCTCCAAATTCAGAATCGTGACTGATGGCGATGGAATATATATGTTTCGCATGTCGTCGCCGTCAATTCCTGTATCATGTCAATGTCAAGGAGTCACCACTCTCTTTCTCTATCCATTACCCTAATTCTTATTCTACTTAGACTTTTTTTCAGAAGTCTTTGGAGAAATTGAAGAATGATTAATCATGATAGATATTGAGAGAAAAAGAGATCGAATGATAATCTCACAGAATATATCTTTAGATTGTGTGATTGCGAAGTTTTCGTATAAGAAAATCACATGAAGATCTCAGGTAACCGGAGAGATCTTATAGGTGAAATACCTATCCTGAGTTTTTTATTCTCCTATAGGAGCAAGCTCTTATAGTTAATTACATCCTGAGCAATTAATACTGCTTAGGAAAACTCCCGATTAAGGTTAACATTTATCCTCGAAAAAGTGTAAGTGTTGTTGTGGCAGTGTGTTTCTGAAGAATCGATACTACCAGAAAGTTTTGTTTATGTTGGGTGAATGTCATTGTTTTGTGGTGTTTTGTTTTGTAATGTCATTTTTGTCATTTTGTATATCATGTCATATGTCATGTCGGGATGTCGTAGTTTGGATGTCGTGTTATGTCATAATGTGATGTCGTAATTTCATGTCATTTTATGTCGTGTCTTAATGTGAATCATAATGTCATATCATTTTATGTGATGTCGTAATTTCATAAGATGTCGTGATTAATATCTCGATTTGTCATGAGATATTTTATCTCCTATGTCGTTATTATTTCATGAGATACCTTCAATGATGTCAAGAAGATATCATTACTTATTTATTTTTGTTATTTTGTTTATGATTCCCTTTTGTTCTAAACTTTAGTTTTGTCATGTCATTTTGTTATGTATTTGTTTTGGTTTAGTGTCATGTCATCATTTTATTGTGGTATAGAAATGTCATTGTATGTTTTTGTTAATGTTGATGTTATGTTGATGTCAATGTTAATAATTTTGTCGTTTTAATTCAGATTTCGTGACTAACCTAAAAGTCCAGTTGTCTTTGTTGTCATGTCATTTTTATTTTGTTGTTTGTAGAAAGTTTAAGTTTTGTGGCTATCCTAAAAGTCATGGTTTTGTTGTCGATGTTCGTCGTCGACGTCTCGCAAAACGAGTTAGCACACCCTATAACATGCAAAGAAAATCTAAACGAAACTTTATGTCTTCATCCTGCAAGGAAAATAAAGTTAGAAACAATGTCATATCAAGATATTTAGATTACCTGGTCAAAGTGTCTGTTGATCCAGAGTTGTGGGATGTCCGAGTTTGGTTGAAATGTCGATTTAGGTTTATGTCAGTTTATGTTTAAATTTTTATTTGTCTTGAATATTGATTTGGGTTGGATTTTTTATTTTTAATTTTATGTCGAGTTAAGTTCAATGTGGGTCGAACTTTAAGAATTATGTCGTTTTTTGTCGAGATATATTGAGTTTAGTTTGAAATGTCAATTAATGTCATTTAATGTCGGTATTTATTAAATTTGGTTTAAAATGTCGATTAAAGTCGGTTAATGTCAGTGTTTGTCGAATTTCAGTTGAAATGTCAATTAACGTCGGTTAATGTCAGTGTTTGTTTAATTTGATTTAAAATGTCGGTTAATGTTAAATTATGTTTAAAATGTTAATTAATACAAATTATGTTTGATTATGTTTGGAATGTTGATTAATGTCAAATTATGTTGATTTTCGTTTGAAATGTTGGATTTTTGTCGAATTTGTTGATTAAATGTTTGGAATGTCAAATTTATGTCGATTATGTCGATTTTGATTTAGAATGTCGATTTTATGTCGGTTACGTTGATTTTGGTTTAAAATGTTGATTTTATGTCAGTTATGTTTGAAATGTCGAATTTATGTCGGTTATGTCGATTTTGTTTGAAATGTCAAATTTATATCGATTTTGTCGATTAAATGTTTGGAATGTCAAATTTATATCGATTTTGTCGATTTTGGTTTAGAATGTCGATTTTATGTCGGTTATGTCAATTTTGGTTTAAAATGTCGATTTTATGTTAATTTAAACTTAAATCTTGAGTTCATGTCTGTTTGCACTTAAGTTGAATTAACTTGAGTTCATGTATGTTTGAACTTAAGTTGAATTAGATTAACTTGAGTTCATGTCTGTTTGAACTTAAGTTAAAAGGTTTTAAAGTTAGATTCAATATTGATTGAATTAACTTGGGTTCATGCCTGGTTGAACCTAAGTTTGATTTGACTTAAGTCTAACATGCGTTAAACTTAAGTTAGGTTTAGGTTAGACTTAGGTTCATGTCGGGTTGAACCTAAGTTTGGTTTGACTTAAGTCTAATATGGGTTAGACTTAAGTTAGGTTTGAGTTAGGTTCATGTCAGGTTGAACCTAAGTTTGGTTTGACTTAAGTCTAATATGGGTTAGACTTAAGTTTAGGTTTAAATTAGGTTTGAATCTAAGTGTAGTTTGACTTAAGTCTAATGTGGGTTAGACTTAAGTTAGGTTTAAGTTAGGTTCATGTCAGGTTGAACCTAAGTTTGGTTTGACTTAAGTCTAATATGGGTTAGACTTAAGTTAGGTTTTAGTTAGGTTCATGTCAGGTTGAACCTAAGTTTGGTTTGACTTAAGTTTAATGTAGGTTAGACTTAAGTTAGGTTTAGGTTTGACTTAGATTTAAGTTGAGTTAAACCTAAGTTTGGTTTGACTTAAGTTTAATGTAGGTTAGACTTAAGTTAGGTTTAGGTTTGACTTAGGTTTATGTTGAGTTAAACCAAAGTATGGTTTGACTTAAGTCTAATGTAGGTTAGACTTAAGTTGGGTTTAGGTTTGACTTAGGTTTATGTTGAGTTAAACCTAAGTTTGGTTTGACTTAAGCCTAATGTAGGTTAGACTTAAGTTTGGTTTAGGTTTGACTTAGGCTTATGTTGAGTTAAACCTAAGTATGGTTTGACTTAAGTCTAATGTAGGTTAGACTTAAGTTTGGTTTAGGTTTGACTTAGGTTTATGTTGAGTTAAACCTAAGTTTGGTTTGACTTAAGCCTAGTGTAGGTTAGACTTAAGTTTGGTTTAAGTTTGACTTAGGTTTATGTTGAGTTGAACCTAAGTATGGTTTGATTATTTAAGGTTAATTAAACCTAATTTAGGTAAGGTTTAATTGATTTAATTAGACTTATTATGGGTTAAGTCTAATTATTTAAGGTTAATTAAACCTAGTTTAGGTAAGGTTTAATTGATTTAATTAGACTTATTATAGGTTAAGTCTAATTATTTAAGGTTAATTAAACCTAATTTAGGTAAGGTTTAATTGATTTAATTAGACTTATTATGGGTTAAGTCTAATTATTTAAGGTTAATTAAACCTAATTTAGGTAAGGTTTAATTGATTTAATTAGGCTTATTATGGGTTAAGTCTAATTATTTAAGGTTAATTAAACCTAATTTAAGTAAGGTTTAATTGATTAATTAGACTCATTATGGGTTAAGTCTAATTATTTAAGGTTAATTAAACCTAATTTAGGTAAGGTTTAATTGATTAATTAAGTAGGTTTAAATGATATTCTAAACTTAATTAAGTCTAATTTTATTATTTTGGACTTAATTAATTGAATTTTGGGTCTAAATGGGTTTAAATGATATTTAAACCTAATTAAGTCTAATTTTGTCATTTTAGACTTAATTATTTAAATTTAAGATTAAATAGGTTTAAATGATCTTTTAAACCTAATTAAGTCTAATTTTGTCATTTTAGACTTAATTAATTAAATTTAGGATTAAATAGATTTAAATGATGTTTTAAACCTAATTAAGTCTAATTTTGTCATTTTAGACTTAATTAATTAAATTTAGGATTAAATAGGTTTAAATGATGTTTTAAACCTAATTAAGTCTAATTTTATCATTTTAGACTTAATTAATTAAATTTAGGATTAAATAGGTTTAAATGATGTTTTAAACCTAATTAAGTCTAATTTTGTCATTTTAGACTTTAGTAATTAAATTTAGGATTAAATAGGTTTAAATGATGTTTTAAACCTAATTAAGTCTAATTTTTTCATTTTAGACTTAATTAATTAAATTTAGGATTAAATAGGTTTAAATGATGTTTTAAACCTAATTAAGTCTAATTTTGTCATTTTAGACTTAATTAATTAAATTTAAGTTTTAATAGGTTTAAATGATGTTTTAAACCTAATTAAGAATTAAGTATAATTTTGTCATTTTAGACTTAATTAATTAAATTTAAGTTTTAAAAGGTTTAAATGATGTTTTAAACCTAATTAAGTCTAATTTTGTCATTTTAGACTTAATTAATTAAATTTAAGATTAAATAGGTTTAAATGATGTTTTAAACCTAATTAAGTCTAATTTTGTCATTTTAGACTTAATTAATTAAATTTAAGATTAAATAGGTTTAAATGATGTTTTAAACTTAATTAAGTCTAATTTTGCCATTTTAAACTTAATTAAATTTTCCATTAGCCTATCATAGACTAGATTCATTTCAAACTTAGATTATTAAGGAAAATAAGCTAAGTTTATAAAAAGGTTATTTTTAGGATTAAAAATCATTTAATTAATAAAGAATCTTAATCCTAAATTTTAAAATGTCACTTAAAGTTATTTTTATGACTTAGAAATGATTTTATTAGGGTTATTTTCTGTTGCCCTAACATTTCTGGTCACTTCCATTTTTATTTTTCTTAATTTTCAATTTTTTATAATTATTATTTGAAATAATTACAAGATGTCTTGAAAATTAGAAAAAAATGTCATAGACATGTTTTCTGTCCTTGGAAAAATCATGAAAGATCCCTAAGAGCATAAAGATAAATGCCTCAAAGTTTCATATTTTTTTAATTTATAAATAATTTTTAATAATTAAAATACTCCAGAGAGTATTTAATTAATTAAAAATTAAATACTGAGAATAAAATTATGGTTTTGGTTTCATAATTTTCTTCTCTTCAAGAGCTTTCCAGAGGTATTTTTATTTTATTTTTATGACCTCTGGATCAAAAGATATGAATTTTTGAAGTTTTTAAGGTTTCCTTGAATTAATCCAGCCTAGAAAAATCCAGGCGCTGCCGCGTGTCCTCGTACGATCGCTGGGCGGGAAGATCCGTTGCGCGGATCCGAACACCAAACACGGCGCGATTTGATCTGGGCCGTCTGTTACGAAACACGGGATCAGACGGCTGGATTAATCCAGATAATTCAGAAAATTCCTGAACCGTCCAACTTCTAGGGTCAATATCTCACTCATTTGTCAACAAAATTGAGTGATTTTTGAACCTATGGAATCATCTGAACGTGTAAAATGTATCTATACGGCGATGATACATTTCTGGGCTAGTATAACCTATGATATTTCGAAAATACGAATTATTTTGTGAAAAATAATTTCATACCTTTGCCACAAGCAAATCAAGCTAGATCAGACCTTGTAGTTGTCTTCTAGGACCCCAATGGAAGATTATTGTTGCAGAAATTTGATTCAGAAGTCGGGCTTAAAGGAGAATTTTGAAGAAGTGGCTGGTTTGGGTTGTTTTTGAAATTTGATCAAATTGGCTCGATTGGGCTTAATCTATGGCTTGGATTTGATCCTAATGGATTGCTAAAACTCTTAGGAAGAGTTTTTATGTTGGGAGCAAGGAGATTTGAGCAGCCTATAGGTATTTCTAATTTTTTTTTCTTCTTGGATATTTTGGCCAAGGGGGTATTTATAGCCATGAATGGCTATGGATTAACCTTGGTTGGCTTGGATTTGACCATGGTATAGTGAGGGCTGTAGAGTACAACCTCCCCCATGTAAACCAAGCTTCACCTCTTCTTCATCCATGAGAATTTTGCCACTTAAGCAAGTGCACATTTCATGGCAATTTTGGCTTAAATCTTGTCATGATGGATTTTAGCCTCTTTGTTTCCATTCCATTGGCTAAGTGGGAGGTTCATGGTGACTCAAATGGTTGAGACCCTCTCCTTGCAACACCTCATTTACCATTTCATGAGGTCGTGACACATTAGCCCCTCTCTTAGTATTTTTCATGAAATATCATTATGGTTTTAACCATGGTGTGAAGGATGGTTAAAACTTTGTCTCCTCACTATTGGATGGCTAAGGAGGTGGCTAAACTAACCTCACCATGGCAAGACACCTCACACTTTAAATTACCATGATTTTGCCACCTAATTTTTCATGTCATGACGGCCTTTACCATGGTTAAATGTGAGTGATTTATGAATTGATTTTTCTTTAATGGATCATGTGTGATGTCATAAAAGAGTTTTAGAATTTTTAGAAAATCAAATTTCATAGGTTTTAAAAATTCCATTTAATGCCCTCTTCATTTTAATTTCCATATTTAATTAATTATGTCATTAATTAATCAATAATTAATTGGAAATAATTCCAAATTAATTATTTGATTAATATCCATGTCATTAAAATTGATTTTTGTCTCTTTTCATGACTTTCGATTTAATTTTCATTTTAATTAATTATGTCATTAATTAAAATATGAAAATTAAATTATTGATCAATTAATTAATTAAAAATAGTTTTAGAATCAATTATTTGATTAATTCCATTATTTTTAATCAATTTGTGGATTTTGTGATTTTATGGCTTTTGAATTTAATTTTTCAATTTAATTAATTATGTCATTAATTAAAATTTAAAAATTAATTCATTAATCAAAATAATTTTGAGATCAATTATTTGATTAATTTTGTCATTTTATAACTTTTAATTTAATCTTCATTTTAATTAATCATATCATTAAAATATTGAAAATTAAATTATTAGTCAATTTAATTAATCAAAATAATTTTTGAAATCTATTTGATTAATTTTTGTTATTGTGGGGTTTTAAACATGTCACTGGTTATTCGATCAAAAATTGATCATTTTAACCAAAATCGACTTTTTAGGTCATGTGTTGACCTATCGGGTTAATAAGGTTGGTGATTGGATCTCGGATTGGTTATTTTGACCAAAATTGTCATTTTAAGTCAAAAGGTTGACCTATGGGGTCAACAGGATTGGTCATAGGGTCTGGATTTACCATTTTTACCAAAATTGTCATTTTAGGTCAAAAGGTTGATCTATGGGGTCAACAGTGTTGGTCATTGGGTGTGGATTGACCATTTTGACCAAAATTATCATTTTAGGTCAAAAGGTTGACCTATGGGGTCAACAGGATAGGTCATAGGGTCTGGATTGACCATTTTGACCAAAATTGTCATTTTAAGTCAAAAGGTTGACTATGGGGTCAACGAGGTTAGTCATCGGGTCTAGATTGATTATTTTGACCAAAGCTGACTTTTTAAGTCAAAAGGTTGACTTATGGGGTCAACGGGGTTGGTCATTGGGTATGGATTGACCATTTTGACCAAAGTCGATTTTTTAGGTCAAAAGGTCGACTTATGGGGTCAACAGTGGTTGGTCATCGAGTCCGGATTGACCATTTTGACCAAAGTTGACTTTTTAGGTCAAAAGGTTGACCTATCGGGTCAACGAGTGTTGGTCATCGGGTCCGGATTGACCATTTTGACCAAAGTTGACTTTTTAGGTCAAAAGGTCGACTTCATGGGGTCAACAGGGTTGGTCATCAGTCCGGATCGACCATTTTGACGAAAGTCGACTTTTTAGGTCAAAAGGTCGACTATGGGGTCAACAGGGTCGGGTCATCAGTCCGGATTGACCATTTTGACCAAAGTTGACTTTTTAGGTCAAAAGGTCGACCTATGGGGTCAACAGGGTCAGTCATTAGTCCGGATTAACCATTTCGACCAAAGTCGACTTTTTAGGTCAAAAGGTTGGCACATGGGGTCAATAGATTGGTCATTAGGTCCGGTTTGACCATTTTGACCAAAGTTGACTTTTAGGTCAAAAGGTTGACTTATGGGGTCAACGAGAGTCGGTCATTAGGTCCGGATCGACCATTTTGACCAAAGTTGACTTTTAGGTCAAAAGGTCGACCTATCGGGTCAACAAGTGTTGGTCATCGGGTCCGGATTGACCATTTTGACCAAAGTTGACTTTTTAGGTCGAAAGGATGACCTATGGGGTCAACAGGGTTAGTCATTGGGTCTGGTTTGACCATTTTGACCAAAGTTGACTTTTTAGGTCAAAAAGGTGACCTATGGGGTCAACAGGGTTGGTCATTGGGTCTAGTTTGACCATTTTGACCAAAGTTGACTTTTTAGGTCAAAAGGTATTAACTCATTATAGAAAAAAAGGTTAACAGTGGCATTTTTTTTTGAATAATTGCAAAAGTTTCTTTATAAGGTACACATCTTCGAATCACAGAATCACTTCCTATTTTAAATAAATGAGGATCTTCTCAAATATATGATTTACAATCGTTCTTGAATTTCCTAATATGTTTGTTATTCAACCCATATGGTAAAATATTGCTAACCAAATAGTTAACTATATCTGCATACCAAGGCATTTGTAATCCTTTAAGAACATATAATTGTTCATCAGAGAATTTCTCATTTATATTTTTTTTATAAATTTTCTCACTATTATTTTTAATTCTTGATAAATGATCAGCAATTTGGTTGTCAGTTCCTTTTCTATCCACAATTTGAAAATCAAATTCTTGTAAAAGTAAAACCCATCTCATCAATCTAGGTTTAGCATCTTTTTTAGATATTAAATACTTAATAGCAGAATGATCAGTATGTACGATACATTTCGTCCCAAGAAGATATGATCTAAATTTATCAAAGGCATATACTATTGCTAAAAGCTCTTTTTCAGTAGTAGTGTAATTTATTTGAGTTTCATTTAGAGTTTTACTAGTGTAATATATAAAAATTTTCTCATATTTTTGTCCCAATACAGCTCCAATTGCATAATCACTTGCATCACACATTAATTCAAAAGGTTTACTCTAATCAGGTGCAACAATAACAGGTGCAATGATTAATTTTTCTTTTAGAATATTGAACGCATTCAGACAATCTTCATTAAATTCAAATTTGGCTTCTTTTTCTAATAAATGACAAAGAGGTTTGGCAATTTTAAAAAAACTCTTTATATATCTTCTATAAAATCCAGCATGACCCAGAAAACTTCTCACATCAGTAACGGTAGTAGGTGGTTGAAGTTCGGCAATAATTTTCACTTTTGCCTGATCAACTTCCATACCTATTTGTGAAATTTTATGTCAAAGTACAATTCCTTCTGTGACCATAAATTGACATTTTCCCCAGTTTATAACCAAATTTGTTTCTTCACATCTTTTCAGAACTTTCGTTATATTTTTTAAGAAAGACTCAAAATAAGTTTCAAAAACTGAAAAATCGTCCATAAATACTTCAATTCCTTTATCAATTAAATCACAAAATATTGATATCATACATCTTTGAAAAGTTGCAGGTGCATTACATAAATCAAAATATATTCTTCTAAAGGTAAATCTTCCATAAGGACTTGTAAATGTTGTTTTCTCTTGGTCCTCAGGAGCAACGGGTAATTGATGATAACCAGAATATTCATCCAGAAAACAAAAATATGAGTGTCCAGCTAATTTATCCAACATCTGATCCAAGAAAGGTAGCGTTGTTTAATTTTCGATAATCAATGCAAATTCACCATCCAGTAACTTGTCTTGTAGGGATCAATTCATTTTTTTCATTAACAATGACAGTTACTCTTCCTTTCTCCGGAACACAATGAATACCCATTGACTATCCGAAATAGGATAAATAATTCCAGCATCTAACCATTTTAAAATATCTTTTTTTACAACCTTTTTAATAATTGAGTTCAATCTTCTTTGAGGTTCAACAGTGGGTTTGTAATTTTCTTCCATTAGAATCCTATGCATACAGATTGAAGGGCTTATTCCTTTTATATCTGCAATAGTTCAACCAAAAGCTTTCTCATAATTCTTCAGAACTCCTATTAATTTTTCTTCTTGATATTTGATTAGTTCTGAAGATATAATTACAGGTAAAGTTAATGAATTTTCAAGAAATGCTTACTTTAAATGTGCAAGTAACATTATTAATTCCAGTCCAGGGGCTTTTTCAATTAAGGGTAAAAGTATATCATTTTTAGTTGTGTCTAAAATTTCCCAGTTTTCATGAATATAATGAGTTTCTTCAGATAATTTTTCTTCATTTTATTCTTCAATTTCTTCAGTTAATGACTCATTATATAACACAAATTCATCATTTTTTTCTTCAGAAATGACCTTAAATTTTTCTTAATAATGTTTTTCAATTATATAATCAAAAATATCAATCTGATAGCATTTTTCTTTATCAGGATACCTCATTGATTTCCGAACATTAAATGTTATCTCTTGATCATTAAATCTCATCGTTAATTCTCCTTTTTGCACGTCAATCATACTGACCCGATATAAATATATGCGTACTAAAATCTTCTTCCCCGGCAACGGTGCCAAAAACTTGACCCGAAGTCCTCTGAAGATCAACGTACTAATTAATGCTTTCAAAAATATATGTTATAAATAATAATAGCGGCTATGTATATAAATATAATTTTATGAAAAATATTTTACACACTAGGGGTTCTACGCAAGTATACGTATCGTTTCAAGTAATATAGGGCTTTGAAACAAAGACCCCAGTATCGTTCCCACGAGGAGAGAGTTATAGATCTTTAAATATTTTTATTTTAAAATATTTCTTTTGTAATCAAAAATAAAATATCTTTAATTTACTGGATGCAATAATAAAGCAGAAATAAAATAATTGATGTAAATAGCAATAAGAAAGAAACTTTCTTCCTTTCAATTAATCTAAGATTTTCCAAGATAATAATAATATTCATGGAGAATATAAATTTATGGTATTGTGCCAAATAGAAACATTCATATTCTTTACCCTTTGATCCAGGTGCAAAGAACATTGGCTAGCCTATATATCAGGTCCGGATGTATTGTTAGTAGAATGGGTTAATCTAGACTCGCACTACTAGATGTCCAAGGTGGCTATGGTCGGCCCTACTAGTGACCCTTTCCTTTTCTATAAACCAAATCATAAGATTTTAGTCCGTCACTCTAAAAACTTATCAATTCTACGCCCAATATATAACATCTTCCTATTTATTTGCACTTCACCTCGAATAACCCGCACAAGGCCTTCGACTACCCAAGGATTCATGTGATATCTACAAGTTAAGAATTCATCTCCTTCTAGGTCTCAAAACTCTTCAACAAGTTTTAAAAATTTAAATGGCCAATTTAAATAGTAAATTAAGAACCAGTATTAATATCATCACAATGTTTTGAAAATATATGATTTTTAATTCTCGGACGAATTTTGTATTATCTTATTTATCTTTTCATAAAGTAACTACTCATAACACATTGAAATTAAATAACAAAACATAATAAATAAACTTTAAATCAAAATAAAAATACTTATCTTAGATGTTTCTCCTACTGAACTTCTGATTCCTACTGACTCCACGACAGTAATGAACTACAGATGCACCAACTCTTTCAAACTCTAAATACAAACTTTAAAATAAACTCACTAATTTATGAAGGAAAGTAAAAAGGTGGCCCTAATATGATCTCTCTAATTATCTCTCTAGATTGGACTCTAGATAAGGGAGGTAGATGTGGCGTTTTTCTCTGAAGGAATACCCTCCTATTTATAGGCTTCAAATGTTGCCTCAAGACACCTCTTCAAAATGTGTTCACATTCAATGAATCTTCTAGAAGGTGTGTCTGACGCCTTGGTGACGGACACCGCGTCCAGTTCTTCGCACCTCTTCACTTTGGATCACACCTCTTCGCGATTAAAACCATTTTGAAGCGTCCAAATACATTGTATCACATGTCCTATAAACCAGGAACAACTGTCAGTCTTCTAGAAGGTCCAATAACCGCTCACACAGTCAAAATAACCGCCCAGAAGTCGTCAAAAAATTAACAGTTTTCTGTATCGAGTCGGCGCTTAGGAGCGGACTGCGGCGCCGTGCCGCTAATTTCGACAATTTTGCATTTTGGCTCTATTTTTGCTCCTTTTTGCTCCTTTTTGCTCCTTTTTCATATTTTCTCCTTCTCGAACATTTTTGCATCACCTACATCCAAAAACACAAAAATACCTTTCATTAAAGCATAATATCCTTAAAATTTAATAAAAATCAAGGCATAAAAATAAGTATTATTTTTTTGGATCACATACCACGTCCGGTAGCTAGAAAATATCTTCCTAAAATAATAGGTATTTCTTTATCTTCTTCCATATCTAACACAATGAAATCCACAAGAAAGATAAATTTATCTACCTTAACAAGAACATCCTCTATAACTCCTTTAAGATAAGTGATAGATCGATCAGCTAACTGAAGGGTTACAATGGTAGGAGAAATCTCTCCTAAATCTAACCTTCGAAAGATTGAAAATGGCATGAGATTAATACTTGCTCCTAAATCACATAAGGCTTTTCCACAAAATTTTTCTCCAATAAGACACATGGTATAGTGAAACTTCCATGATCTTTAAGTTTCGAGGTAATTTCTTCGAATTATCGCACTACATTCTTCACTTAATGCAACAGTTTCATAAGCTTCAAATTTCCTTTTCTTGCTAAAAATATCCTTCATAAATTTTGCATAGCTTCGGCATTTGTTCCAAAGCTTCAAAGAAAAGGAATGTTGATGGTAAGTTTCTTAAAAATCTCAAAGAACTTAGAAAGTTGATGGTCAAGCTTCTGTTGTTTTAGTCTTTGAGGAAAAGGTGGTGGTGGTCTTTCAACTTCCACATCAATAGAAATTACAATCTGATCTTTACTTGGAGAAAGAGTTTCTTTAAGTTTTTCACTCTCTTCTACCTCTCTCTCTTTTTCAATTTCATTCCGAATTTTCTCTTTTAATTCCTTTCCACTTCTAAGTTGTACTACTTTTGCTTGTTCATGTTCTTTCCCAGTTTCTTTAGGATTTATTTCGACGTTGCTAGGTAGTGTTCCTTGAGGTCTGTAATTAATAAAATTAGCAATTTGACCCATTTGATTCTCAATATTACGAATAGCAGTGTTTTGACTTTGTAGCCGATTACCTAGTTGCAAGATCAATTCTTCTATAGATAACTTTTTCTGCTGATTGTTAAAACCAGGAGGATAAGTTGGTCTAAAGTTTGAATTTCCTTGATTGTTCCAATTTCCGGTTGGATTAACTTGATTATTACTCCATTGTTGATGTCCATTATTCCAATTAAAACTAGGATGATTTTTCCAACCTGGATTATAATAATTAGATTAAGGGTTTTTAGTTTTACTAGCAATAGCTTGCAAAGTTTCTATTGTTTGAGAATCATCAATATTTGTAGAATTATCATTACTTATATGCGACATATTAATTGCAAAATTATCTAATTTCTTAGATAGCGCAACCACTTGTGAAGCTAAAATAGAAAAGGCTTCATTATCATGAATACTTGCCATTCTTTTAGGATTAACCCTTTCAGAAGGCCATTGAAAACTATTATTACCCATTTCTTCAATTAAAGTATAAGCTTCTTCAAATGTCTTAGCCATTAAAGAACCACCAGCAGCAGCATCTATAATAGATCTAAGTGATCCAATAAGTCCATTGTAAAATTTTGAATAATTAACCAATCTGGTAAAGCACGATGAGAACATTTTCTTAATATTTCTTTAAATCTTTCCCAAGCTTCATAAATTGTTTCTCCATCAAATTGCATAAATGAAGTAATATTATTTCTTAATTTAGCAGTTTTAGAAGGAGGAAAATATTTAGCAAGGAATTTTTGTGTCATATCTGCCCAAGTTTTAATTGAACAAGTTGCTAATGAATTAAGCCACATCTTTTCTTTATCTTTTAAGCAAAAAGGAAAGAGTCTAAGCCTAATAGCATCATCAGAAATATTATTATATTTAAAGGTAGCACAAAGTTCTAAGAAACTAGTAAGTTTAAATTTGGATCCTCATTTGGTGTTCCTCTAAATTGATTATTTTGAACCATTTGAATAATAGAAGGTTTAAACTCGAAAGAATTAGCATCTACAGCTGGCATTTGAATACTAATATGAAGTTCATCAGCTGTAGGATTTGCATAATCCCTTAATGGTTTATAAACATTTTGTTCATTGATTTTTATTGGATTTTGATTATTATTATGTAAGTTAGTCATTTCCTGATATTTTTGAATTTGTTTTCCTTTTCTAATTCTTTTAACTGTTCTTTCTAATTCGGAATCAAAAGGTAATAATCCTTCAAATCCAGAACTACGCATAAAAATAAATTAAAATCTTTTTGATATATTTTGTTTTGTTTTTTTTTTATTTTTTTAAAATGTTTTTGTATTTTTATTTAAAGAAATAAAAAGTGTATAAATTATTTTAGTTTGAGAAATGTAAAAATTGTCTTTTTAACTTAATTCCTTATTTTCCTCTTTCTTCCCCGACAACGGCGCCAAAAACTTGACGTGTGACCGTACGTCTTTTACTTATGTAAGAATTTATGAATTTATATTTAAATATTTATATTAATTATTGTAAAAGTCACAATTTCAAACACTAGTATACGTATCGTTTCAAGTAATACAGAGCTCTATTGGAGTCCTGGTTATCGATCCCACATGGAAGGTTTTTAGAAAATTAAGAAATATTTTATATTTTTCAAATTAAAAGTAATTATTATTTTTATTTCTTTTCAAAATTCAGATTTTAAATTTAATAAAAATTTTACTAAATGTAAGCAAGTAATAATTGAATAAATATTAATGCAGATATATTTAAAACAACTTTCTCCTTTTCAACTAATCGAAGATTTTTAATTATCATTTATGGAGAATTTAGATTATGGTATTGTGCCAAATAGAAGCATTCCTATTCATTACCCTTTGGTCAAGGCATAAAGAACATTGACTAATCTATAAATCAGTTCAGGATGTTTTGTTAGTAGAATGGGTTAATCTAGGCTCACACTACTAGATGTCCAAGGGTGGCTTTGGTCGGCCCTACTAGTGACCCGTTCCCTTTCTATAGATCAAATTATTAGAATTTAGTCTGTCACTCTAAAAACTAATTAATTCTAAGCCCAATAAATCATATCTTCCTATTTATTTCGCACTTCACCTCGAATAACCCGCATAAAGTCTTCGACTACCCAAGGATTCATGTGATATCTACAAGTTAAGAACTCATCTCCGGATAGGTCTCAAAATTCTTCAACAGGTTTTAACAATTTAAATGGCCAGTTTAAAAAATAAATTAAAATCAGGTATTAATATCATCACAATTTTTATAAATATTTTAAGTTAAATTCTCCAACAAAATTCAATTATCTTATTATATTTTCATAGTTGAAAGGAGAAATAAAACTAACTAATCAGAACACATTGAATTCACACAACAAAACATATTTATAAAACTTTGAACTAAGTTACAAATACTTATATGGAATATTCCTTCAAGTGATCCGCTGATTCCTACTGACTCCAATGCAATGATGAAAGACTTCAACAGTAACAACACTAATAAACTCACACTTAACACTCAAAATAAACTCGCTAAATACTAAAGAAGGTGGCTCCCTAAAACTATTTTCAAGCGTGGAGAGCTTTGGGTGGATTATGTGCTCGTTTCTCTGTAGAATGGGCTCCTATTTATAGAACTCTGAATTTGACCAGGGATTTCTTAAGGCATCTCTTCAAAATTCGTCCACATACAATGTATCTTCTAGAAGGTAACTGTCGCGGAGTCTGTGACCAGGTCTTCGTACCTCTTCGCTTTGGATCGCACCTCTTCGAGATTAAAATCGTTTCCCTGTGTCCAAATGCATTGTATCACATGTCCTATATATTAGGAGTAACTTCCAGTCTTCTAGAATGTCTGATAACCGCTTAACACCGTTAAAATAACTGCCCAAAGTCGTCAAAAATACTATTTGTTTCTGTATCGAGCTGGCGCTTAGGCGCCAGATTCTGGCATCATGCCTATAATTTTGACAATTTTGCTCTTTTAGCTCCATTTTTGCTCATTTTTGCTCATTTTTCCTTCTTGAACTCTTTTTTTATCACCTACATCCAAAAACATAAAAATATCTTTCATTAAAGCATAATATCCTTAAGAATTGAATCATAAATAAGACATAAAAATGGGTATTTTTTAAGTGGATCATGTCCCTCAACACACGCTGAAAGATTTCAATGGATGTATTTCACTACGACAATCAATACATGCATCAAGAAAGGCTCTATAAGGCTCGAGCGGACATCCTACACTTGCGATATTAAAGATTGATGCCAACAATGAATCAACTCATACATGTTGCCCTCATTTGGTTAACCATATTTTCTTGGCATAAGCTTAACTAAAATTTATTTGAGCTTGGTCTTAAACAATCCCCAATTTAAGAAAATTGAATTTTTAACTCAATATAATCAAAGGAAATTAAGACTATATCTTCAAAGCACCATCAATTCTAAACAAACTCAGAGATAACTCTAAGAACAACTTTAATTAGTTAAACCCTGAGATTATTGTTCTCTCCCTTGATATGATTTTAGAATCAAATCTTCACTTTAAAACTTGCAAGAGTCTTATTATCACTTATAAATATCACGCAAACAAGTTCGATCAACATTTGAAATAATTTTTATGAAAGATTCTTCAATTCAAATTTTCATGCATGCACATTACCCTGATAAAATTATTATTTTCTTCCACAAGTCAATCCAGTGATTCAAATTAAATTTTGTAAGTTGTATGATTTTTATTATCACAAACGGAAATAATGCAAATCATTTTTGGTAGTCATTGAAAGCTATTTTTTACGTAAAATTGTGCACTTAAGGTTTCTATGCACGAAAAATTCTCATATATTAAAAATTTTCAATGAGTTATTATTTTTTAAAATGGACTTGTTGTCGAAACCTTTTAAATGAGGCCATGCACACTCAAATCCGACTTCTTTTAGAGGTTTGTTGAGCCGACGTTAATAATTTCAATAATAAAACGATAATTTGACCATAACTACCTCAAAATGACTTCATATCAACTTGGGAATTCAATTACATTTGATTTAAATTAAAAAATACACAATATGGACCAATAAATTCAATTAAAAATTCATATTCAAAATTGACAATTTTCTCTCCCAAAGGGTTTGCGCCCACTTTAATCTATCATATCTTTTTATAAAGCTTGAATAAGCCAAAAATATTTATACCATTAAATTTCTTGTATTTTTCTCCATAAAATGAACTTAAATCAATTTTTAACCATAACCAACTCCCAACTACATTATAACCACCCTCCCAACCACCTATTCATTTTAAACGCTTATATCTCGAGCTAAAAAACTTTATCTTTAAAATGATTTGAACCATTAGATTCCTTGTCTCGTCCTCTTCAAAATGAGCTATACTTGTATTTTTTTCATAGTTACGTTTTCCAAAATAGAATACCCCTCTCTTTTTTTAAAATTACAATCCTAACATATTAGTCCTCTATTTCTTCAACAACCTTCTCTTCTGAGCCCACTACCACAACAATCTACCTCTCTCTTCGTATTGGTCCACTTCATCAAGTCGCCCCACACACACTCTCTCTCTACCCCCCACCCCTCCCCCTCCCCCACATCATCAAATCCTCACCTTTCATTTCAAAATTCTAACTCCTTCACTAATCATAGCTGGTCCCTTCCCTTTAACCACCTTTTCCCCCAATTTTGCCCATCAAACCATGACTTCCCCACTCCTCCATAATTTTGGTTTCCTCATCTCTCCTATTCCATTCTCCCTCTCAAGCCAAAAATTGATCCCTCTACTCCTCTTCTAAGAATCAAACCGAGAGAATCCATTAATTTCTCTTCAAGTCATGAGCAAAGGACTAGAGATCAAGGTAAGGAGAACACATCAAGCCATGGAAATCAAACATCAAAAGGAAGGTAAGGATTCTGACTTATTTCCTTGACTTTCTTCCATATAAATTTTCAAATTCATCCATGTGTTAGGTTAGTTAAGTTAGCCTAGTTTAAGTTTATTTCTATTTTTTTTCCTTTCATATAAAATGCAATGTATATGTAAATGTATAGAGAAAATAAAAGATGAGAACATTGTGAGATGTGATTAGTGTGATTGTTGTTGCATGATTTGCTTGTTTTTGATGATTTATGTGCATGGATGAATGCTTGAATCATGCTTTTACCTTTTCTTCCTCTTTATGATGCAAGTTGGGTTTAATGAGTATAAATGCATGTTGGGATCTAATGAGTTTGGTTAATGTGTTAAGCAAAGGTGTATTCGATGAATTTAAAGTATATAAAAGAGAAATAGTATTTTTTATCTATATATGAAGTATGAGACCACTGAAACCCCTATGATGAGGAATAAGAACACTTTATAGAGATAAATAAATTTTAAGAAAAACTACGATTTGCTAACGATGACCGATACCCTAGGAAAACTGAAATAAGAAAACATTATAATCTCTTTGATTTATCAACATAAGTAAAAAACTTAGGGATCAAACAGATCATTGCTTAAATAAAGAACCCTTAAAATATTTAAAATCAACCAACTCTAAATTTTTATAACGAAACCCTAGGATAGCTGTAAATTGTGAACCTTATATTATTCAACATAGAGAAAAAACTTAATTCACACACCCTAGAATAGTCCAATCTAGAAACTTAAGTTAGTTTACTAGGTACCCAATAGATTGAATTAAAAATTTTGACATATAAAACAAATGACTTATCCCCTTGGACTATAAGAGTATCCCCTTGGACTCAACTAACTCAAGTTGCATGGCTCGGTTAAGTCAACCATCGTCCAAGCCTATTCTTCTTTATCTAAGTTTTCACCTTTTATCATCTTTATTGATAAACAAGAGCGATAAAATGTATAACTTTATTCGAGGGTATTCTCAGGAGAAATTCATGAGATAAATAATTTTGAGAGAGTCTCCTCATGGGGATACCGAACCCCAAAACAAAATAAACCTTATCTTACATATGTAAGTTAAGGAGAAAATCCTATTTCGTAGACCAATGAATGACGAACATTTCATCATCTGAATGATTACATCCATTCTAAGTTAACATTTCTATTCTTGGGGATTGTGTATTATTCCTTAAATGCCACATATGATCATTTCGATAGAAATCTTTCAAGATCTATGGTGGCTACAATAAATAGAATTCCCACCAATAAAACTCCCAACTCCAGCTTTTACAACTTACATACATTGTTTCAACATCATGTTATTGTCTACGTGACCAATTATGATCTACGTTGCCACAACTCACGCAACTCTCAACTCTGTCCTCTGCAACCAACGAATGTTACTCCAACTTATCACTACGGCTTACATGACAAACCATGGCCTATGTGGCTCAAAACCCACGCAGTTCTTAACTTCGACCTCTACGACCTAAGGATGTTATTATAACACCCCACTATAGACTATTTAATGAACTACAAGCTATGTAGCTCATAGCAAGTGGAGCACTTAACTTTGGACTCTGTGGCCTATGAATATTATTTCAACACACCACTACACCTACAAGACCAACCATAACTTACGTGACTCACAACTTCTGTAAATCCCTACTACGACCTCTATGGTTAATCAATGCTCCTGAAGCAACCATTTACTACCCACATGACTAACTACTACCATAACTTTCAACTACTATTTTTTTAATGATAAGTTGGCGTTAAAGCCACAGTCTATGATATTGATTGGGGGCTACTATCTTCATAACAATTGATTATAACTTTTTGGGCATGTTACATCTATTATTGATTAACTACAGTTGTACTTTCATCTCTAATTCAAGAGGATAGTGTGCACTTACAATTACAAAGTGGATTATTGTAATTGGGCTAGGTCCACCATTTTTACCCATTTTCAGGTTTTCTAAATAAAAGTCGGGGTGCCTTGTGCTTATTTCTCTTTTATTTGTGTTTATGCTCGATCTTTTTCCAGTACTAAGACGCTCATTTCTTACTCTGTCGATGTGAATTGTCAGGTAGCAACAATTATATAATATAAATCATCTATGTCTTTCATTTATTAAATTTGGAGCTTAGTTCAACAATTCAACTTTGAAAAGGTAGTGTTGAATTTTTTTTGCATTTTACTTCTTGAAATTAAATTACATTAAAACTTTCTGCAAAATCTCAAACATCAAAATTTAATTTTAGATTAAAAAAATACAAATTCAAAATGCTGACGTTTTTTGAAAAACATATATGCTTTTAAATAAGGGAAACTCTGCCAATGAAAATGTAATGTAAGACAAATATTGTGGCGAGCCTTTGAAGAAAAAAATTGTGGTTAGAGAATTAATAGAAATAAACATAAAATAGTTGGTGGAAGGAACGAGTACAATTAAATTCATTTTTATAGAGAAAAAATCACTTTCATAATGACCGTTGGATTTAGTCGAACAAATATTATTTAAATAACATTATATTTTTAATAATGAAATAAAATAAATAAATTTTCAAGCAAAGTCAGGAGTGGATCCTACTACGTACAACAAACATCCAAATATATTGCAATGCGCACCTTTTCAAAGAAGTAAGCTAGCATCTTCTATGTCTAAGACGCAATTTTAATTTATAATATTGATTTCGTTTGATTTCATTTAAAACGTCCAAATGGCTAGAGCCCCAACCCATCGAATCGGCCACCAAAAGAATGCCTATCGAAAAAGGCAATCAACCTTTCGGTAGATCAGGCCTGAGAATAGTCTCAACTCCTCGGTACGATCAATCATCCCATGAACACCATAGAAGCTTCTTATCAAGGATCGAAATGTAACCAAGTCACAAGAAGTCTAAATCATCTCTCCGGCTCTTTATATTGGGGAGTGAGCTATTTATCGGGTTACAAATATTCACCCTTTATTTGATAACCTAGCATTGCTCACCTAACATGAGCTCATCACCAGTGATCAAAGGTTGACAGTTAGACTAGATATACCGATTGACAAAGCATAATCAATCGAGTTTGTCTTACCGATCCAAAGTCA
Source organism: Papilionanthe hookeriana x Papilionanthe teres (assembly GCA_022702705.1). Taxonomy (NCBI): domain Eukaryota; kingdom Viridiplantae; phylum Streptophyta; class Magnoliopsida; order Asparagales; family Orchidaceae; genus Papilionanthe; species Papilionanthe hookeriana x Papilionanthe teres. Next base: position 65,298,113 of record CM040426.1, on the reverse strand, counting down.
ATCGAATGTCGACTGACAACCTTGACTCAATACAACTGATCGAGCAGGTCTTTCCTAACTAAGGCCCACCGAGCTAGAGTTAGGTAGCTGAGCTATATGCCCATATATGTAGAAATACCTAAATATATATATATTGTAACATCCCTTTAAAGCAAATGCAAACATTTAACTTTACATATTATATCTCCTACCCTATAAATAAGGTATCATTTTATGGAATTGAGATGATGTTTTACTGTTAATTATTGTGCACTTCTCTCTATGTGTCTCTTTCTCCTTTCTTACGCTCTAACTCCTGAGGCGTGATTCACACAAATACTTGGATTCAAAATCCATCCTTTCAAAATCTAAATTGACTTCTAAATGGTTCTCATTTTTGTATGACTTCTATCATATTTAATTAATGGGCATGTCTTGATGGTCTTCTATGCTAAAAACATCTTCATAATGATCTAAAAGGTGTAAATGTTGTTCAAAATCCTTTAGAAATTTAAGAAGCCATATCAATCGGCAATGACATGATTAATGATTTATCATCTCACAGTTATAAAAAATTGATCTTTCTGTTAGGAAAAGGGGAAACCAAACTGTTAGGTATAGCTCATATACCAGATAAGAACAGATGCTGGAGCGGAACGGAGCAAGCTAGCGGAGCAAGTGAACGCAATGGAGCTCATAATAAATTCTGAATGTTATAAATATTAAGCATGTCTTGAGCACCAACGCTCAATATTTAGCCATAAATCTAATTTGGCAAACAACACTACTCCAATCTATATTACCCAAAGCTCCAAATCAAGCTTTTCAGATTCACATATTGTACATTACATTATTGCATTATTTGCTGATATTCAGAGCTCATAATAAATTCTGAATGTTATCATATGAATAAAATGTTGTGAGGAGATCATTTTTCATGTCACCATCGAATACTGTAAAGCCTCGCTCAATGATGGCCGAAAATTTGAAAAAGATGGTTGGAAGTTTTCGATGTTTGTAGCTCATGAATAATTGAGCATAATATGAATGTTCTAACAGGTGTGAACATTCAAATTGTGCTTCTAAAGTGGTAGAAGGTTAATTTTAAGAATCGCCAGAGCACCACAACTCAAAAACTAACTTTTGTGTTGAAAGAACTTAACACGATGGGAAAATGGTAGAAGAAATAAATTAATGATTCTATTAAAATCCATAGTTCAGTGAGAAAATATATTACATAAATTTACTAAATTGTCTAAACTATAGAAGGAAAAAAGTATTCAATTTGACTATTTATATAGACAAATTACAAATTCATAGGGGAGAATTGCTCATGACAAACATAAACTAGTGATGCCACTACATAGACCTAGTGTTGGGTTTGGGCTTTATAGATTATATTATTTTGGCTTCTATTAATTTTTAAAAATTTCTTGTTTTAGTTGAGTAAGCTGTCCTTAAAGAAACATGTTTTATAAGAGTTTGTTGTTAGTTCCATAAATTAGTTCATTTATTATTAATTAGTTCTATTTTTATGAGGATGATTGCTATAACTACATTGTATACCATTCGGTTAGAAAAATTATTGCGTGTAAATGTTCGAATGTTCAACTAATGGTGCATGGAGGGGTCACACTACCACAAATTCATATATATGTGATAGATGATAGCAGCTAGGGCTGTCAAAAAAGCTCATTATTCGCGAACATTTCGTGTTTGGTTCGCTAAGAAGTTTGTGTTCTATTCGTTTGATAAGTGAACGAGACAAACACGAAAAAAAATTTTTCGTTCGGTTTGTTAAACGAACCAATTATTGTTTGAAATATAAAATAATTTAAAATAATTATATATAAAAATTTTATGATATTTTAAAAATAATTATATATTATAAAAATTTATCATATTTTAAATAATTAAACTTCTATAAATTATAATATATGATAAATTATTAAAAACAATAATAATATTATAGTATTAATTATATTAATATAAATATTATAATATTATAATTAATATACTATACTATCTATTAAAATAAAACCCTAAACAAAACTCTAAACTTCTTATTCGGTTTGCTTCGTTTTGAGAAAGTATGGATTACTTGATGTGTACGGAATATATGATCAATTTGCTTCATTTTAAGAAAATATGCTATCAAAACTAGGGCTGTCAAAAAAGCTCGTTGTTCGTGAACACTTCGTCTTCAGTTCGCCTAGAAGTTCGTGTTCGATTCATTCGATAAGCAAATGAGACAAACACAAACAATTTTTTTTTTTCGGTTTGTTAAAAGAACCAAACACGAACAGTGATGTGTTCAAATTTTTCGAGCACGAACATTAGCTTTGTTCGTTCGTGTTCGGTTCGTTTACACCCCTAATGGCAGTCTAATTCTTTTGCATTCTTTAGAAATTTTTGGTATTTGGAAAAATAAAGAGGTATTTTAATAAGATGTCTTTGAAAAACTATTGAAGTTCACTTTCGTGAAGATTAATGAGCCAAAGTCAATTGATTTGACATCTGTTGTACTTCATTGCTCTCAGATAATGATTTTAATTTTTCTATATAGATTTTATGGGTTATAATGAAGCTGAATTTTATTTTCTATATAGAAAAATCTTCGTTTGAGAAAATAAATTGTATGATAGCAAAATTTTCATGCGGAAAAGTCTTAATTTTTGGAAGTCCTATTTTTCACGGCTACTCGGATAATTTGTTGACCTATTCTTCTAGATACCATTATGGGTGTAAGTGAGAAACCAATTTCGTGAGTCAAGTTGTGCTCGGCTTCATAAGTAGTTTGTGAGGTGAGAAAGATGAGCTAACAAGTCAAACTCATGCCAAGTCCGACTTGATTTATTAGCCCTTGAGCCAATTAGCTCAAGAAAGTATTAATATTATCCACTGCTCTCATTTCAGCCAACTTATAGTTAAACTAATCAGCTCGATGATACGAACCCAACGATACCCAAATTAGTCTAATCCAAACCAAATCAAGCCCGGATCAAGTCATTTAAAATGCTATTGGATGATTTTCGGACATTTTTGGAAGTTCAAAGGGATTCCGAATTTGGTGAGCTCAAAATCAAATTGAGCATTTTGACATGATAAATCCAACAAGCCTAAGATTGCTCAATTTTGACATCATTAAGACACTCAAATATCCATCAAACACCATCTGATCGAAGGAATCTCATTAGGTTGTCAGATCATGGTAGTTAAAATTTATTCCTTAATTGCAACTAGGACTCTTCAAATAGAGTCCTACCACTCTTTTGAGGGAGGACCTAGAACTTGAAGCCTGAAGAAGACTCTAAAGTATGTATCACTTCTGTATCGATGATTTGCTATCCTCCAGCCAACTCCGGTTGCCATTGGCTTCAGTCAACTAGAGCCACCGTTGCCTCCAGCTAGTTCCGGTCTTCATCACCTCTAGCACCTCTGGTTGCCTCTGCCTCCAATAGTCACCATTGCTGGCATCATTAACCATCATCAATTGCTGCCTACTCCTCGTGACAATGCTCCATACGAAGCGACACCATCATCCCGAACATCATACTGATTCTGAAGATGATGCATTGAAGCCCCAACTATCGCTCCATCATTTGATGGCTCCCTACCACAAAATTATAAGTCCTTCCACGCACCAATGTTGAAATTTGAAAGACTGTAACATTTTTCTGTCTATATAAGAAGGAACTATATCTGTAATCACCAGTTTGTAGTGAATCTCTTTAACTGAGCCTGACCCTGTGGTTTTTTCCCTTTTCGAGTTTTTCACGCAAAAATCTTTTGGAGTTTCTGTCCACCATTTCTATTTTCTAAATATGTGATGGTGTTCATGCAATGTCAAGACGTTAATTAATCACCCTATCGCCACAAATTCACTTGCACGCATCAAATATAAATTATACTCAGAATATATTACATATGTATTTGAAGATTTTATTTTTAAATTATTAAAAATATTTAAAATAAAACTTATTATGTTTTGTATTAAATAATTTCTTATTCTTTATTTCTAATTGTCCGATATATTTATGATTTTATTATAACACTAGCTTAAATAAATATTATTGTCCATCTTTTATAATAAACAAGACGACTCGTGAGCTCACTCAAACTTATAGACTTATGCTCAAGCCTGAACTTTATTAAATAATCAAACTTATACAGGGGTGAAACTAGATTATGTCTTATGAATTTACATATCTAACACCTCTATTTTATTTTTTTACATTTATATCACCTAAGTAGCTAAATCTTTCCTATCGCATAAAAACTGCCATCATGTTAACTTATAACAGCAAATACACCATTAGTATCTATGTAAAAATATAAGTTTAAGTGTCAGATATGTAAATATTGGAATTGAGTAATATGCATAAAAATCTTCCGGAAAAAAAAATAGTAATAATAATAAAAACGTTAAAAATCTATCACTTTATTGCAGATTTTTCTTATTTCTAGATGATAATATATATTTGTAAAGATCTTTAGTTCAATAATATTTGAAACTTTGCAGTCATCTTTTTCGATGTCAATTTTAAGGCCATTATTACAGATTAATTCTCTGTTGAATCATTGGTGAATTATCTACCACCAGAATGAATATCTGTAAATAATGCAATTTAATGTACAGTATACAAGTTGTAAAAGCAAATATATGTGAATTGCAGGGGAGAGCAGCAGGACAGATAGAGAGGCAAAAATGAACATAAAGCCTATAAGCCCTCTGGAGTTAAGTCACTCACTACCAGTGGCCAATGTGCAGGAGCTCGCTCGATCCGGCGAGATCCCAAAGAGATACTTCGGGCCGGAAGCCGAAGCCAATCCGGTGGCAACGAACTCCCAATGATCGATTTAAAGAAGCTCCTCAGTCCAGAGATCAACAATGAGGAGGAGCTCTCTAGGCTAGAATTTGGATGCAGAGAGTGGGGCTTCTTCCAGGTATATATATACATGCATACCTCATTGCTCATTAAAATTCAATTTTGATTTTAGTTTTCTCATGTTAGTTTACTCTTAATTTTATTAATTCTTTTTTTTCGTTTTGCTTAAAATTATGCTCAGCTTATAAATCATGGAATACCAGAAGAAGTGATAGAGAAGATGAAGAATGATATTAAGAAGTTCTTTGAGCTCCCACTGAGAGAAAAAGAGTAGATAAAACAGTTGACTGGGCATGTTAAAGGCTATGGCCAGATGTTTGTTCATTCAGAAGAACGGAGATTAGATTGGGCAGAGATAAAACATAATTACTATGTTGCTTCATATTTATAAACTAATTATTATATACATAGGGTTTCCTGATGACAAATTTCTTCCTTATTAATAGTTGGGTAATGTGGAGATCTGGTCCACTATATGTGAATTAGCTTCCTAATTAAGAGGGTTACCTACCGCTCACCTACCACATCCCATCTACCGCTCACCTACCTACCACCTACCGTTCACCTATCTCCCACCTACCACTTTCTTTGATTCTATAAATAGCCTCTTTTGGCTATTGGATGAAGAACAAGCCAAGTTCTCCAAGAGAAAAAGAGAGGAAGGGAGAGAAGAAAATAGAGTTTTTCTTGTAAATGTCGAGGAGCTCTACGGTGTAATTCCTCGAAGAAAGGCACTCTCTACAGTGATAATCAGAGCGCTATATTCCTTGCCAGGAATCCTGCATTTCAATCCAGGACCAAGCACATTCAGATCAGATATCACTTCATACGATCATTATTAAATGACGAACAGTTGCTACTTGAGAAAATTTGTGGAAGCGAGAATTCTGCTGATATGTTGACAAAGGGTGTTACTTTTGAGAAACTGAAGTTGTGCACAGCTTCAGTTGGTCTTCTAGCTTGAAGACAGAGGTTTTCAGTTGCAGAGGTGTTCGGTACATCCAGCAGATGATGCAGCCTGTAGGTGGTGCAGTGAGTGTCCTAGTCTCCAAGTAGAAGAATTGTTGGGTAATGTGGAGACCCGGTCCACCACATGTGAGTTAGCTTCATAATTAAGAGGGCTACCTACCAAATTTCACCTACTGCTCACCTACCTCCCACCTACCACTCACCTACCTCCCACCTACCGCTCACCTACCTCACACCTACCACTCTCCTTGATTCTATAAATAGCCTCTTTTGGCTATTGGATGCAGAACAAGCCAAGTTCTCCAAGAGAGAAAGAGAGGAAGAGAGAAAAGAGAGGAAGGGAGAGAAGAAAATAGAAATTTTCTTGTAAACGTCGAGGCGCTCGACGATGTAATTCCTCAAAGAAATAAAATCCTCTGCAGCTCCGTGGACGTAGGCAAATTTGCCGAACCACGTAAATCTGTGTGTCTCTCTAGTGTTTATTTTCTGCGTGCATTTTTCGTACCATTTTTACTTTATTGTCATCGTTTTTCGCAACAATATGATTTTTAACCTTTAACATGTGTGCACACATCTGCTATTTTGTTACAGGGCTAACCTTGATGCATATACAAGGAAGGTTGCAGAAGTTGCTGATTGTTTATATAGATTATGGCTAAAGATTTGGGCATTGATCCTCAAGACATACTTAATCTATTTACCAATTAAATACAGTCAGTAAGGACAAATTATTATTCTCCTTCCAAGCAGGCTAATAAGGTGTTGGGCCTTTCTCTGCATAGTGATGATACTGCATTAACAGTGCTTCTACAAGCAAATGATGTTCACAACTTGTAGATAAATAAAAATGACAGGTGGTTCCTTATAAAACCAAAACCAGGAGCTTTAATCATCAATATTGGTGATATGATTGAGGTCATTATTTGGGATGTTTTATTTCTTTAAAATAACTACTTAAAAGTTCTTTTTCATTAGTTTACTTTCCCATTTTTCTAACTCATACATAACATTAGTCCTTATTTATAAATTGAGTATTAGTAGTTGTCATCTTTCCATCAATTAATCATAACCACTTGATACTCAATATTATAAGGATATCATGTCTACATTATCAATTGATGTGCCTTTTATATTTTCATAACTCTTTTTTAACAATATTTACACCTCTCAATCATTGTGAACACGCTCATTTAAATATTATATAAGTCATGCTAAAATGGGAACAATATGGATTTTCAAAAAAAAAGGAATTTCGTCTGTGTGTGTGTGTGTGTGTGTGTGTGTGTGTGTGTGTGTGTGTGTGTGTGTGTGTGTGTGTGTGTGTGTGTGTGTGTGTGTGTGTGTGTGTGTGTGTCTATATATATATATATATATATATATATATATATATATATATATATATATATAATTCAACTTTGCTTCTCTATGTTGAACTCAAAATCTTTGAACTTTCATAAAGAGGCAAAAATTAGGGTTCATCATAACGAAAGTATATATTTTGTACACCTATTATTTATGTGCTTTTCTATCTTCTCAACAGATAATGACTAATGGGGAGTACAAAAGTATAGAGCATAGAGCTATTATAAATATGGAGAAAGAACGAATCTCAATAGCAACATTTAATGCACCAAGCATTGATACTATTTTGCATCCTTTTCTAAAGCTAGTTAATTGTGATGGGGAGCTTTATAAGACGTTAAGTGTCAAAAGAGTATGCAAAGAAATACCTTTCAGAAAAAATGCATGGAAAAAGTGCCTTAGAGAGCATGAAGTTGAGGAAGTGATGGAGGGTTCCTACCTGCTAATAATTTATGATCAAAATATTTTGTATGCTATTTTGTTATTGCAATTACCTATGTTTTTGCTTGATGAGTATTTCATTCCCCAAATAAACTTCTGACATACTAAATTTATTTGGTGTCAACATACTTTTCACCATTGTAATAGGAGACGTGTGAATCAATCATTTTTCTAAGAATTCCTATAATTTTTTCCCAGAGGTTTTTCAAATGTGTTGTTCCTGATAGGAATGACCAAATGATAACTTAGGAACTATTTGAATATTTTTTTATATTTTTTACTATTTTTTTAATTTGTTATGGGAAGTTAAAAAAGATTACAAAATCACTTAATTGGATATAAATTTTTTTGAAGGAACTCACATACTTAAAGAGTGACCGAGTGAAATAATTTGGTGAATTTGAGGTCAATTGGATTTGTATTGATCACGTAATTTCAATTAGTATGGCTTGTTTTCTATTTTCTGATTAGTGTATTTTTACCCAAAATAAATTGAGGTTTCTATTTTTCTTATATTCTCCTTTATTTGCTAAGTTTATGGAGTATTTATTAATATTTTTTGCTTATATTTTATTTTTTATGATATTTTAAAAGCTCTGTACATAATAATTTTCATTCATGCTTATACAGTCAACGACTAATTCGATTATATTATACACAGGGCGTTGTTTTATTCACTATTAAGATCCATAGAGGGCCCTAACACAAACTAAGATAAAGTTTAACAGTTTGATCAGAGATTGAACAAGTTTAGATTTATCCAATGATCTCACATATATGTGGATGGTTCTTTGAGAAGACTTGATCAAAGACCTCCATTTCAAATTAAAAAAAACAAAATAGCTGAATTTGATTCCATTCTTAACCTTTTGCCAAGAAACATATATCGTCCATATAGAACTGTTGAGCCAAAGGATCTGATGGTGACCTTCTAAACCTCCTGCATTCTAAAGGATTTTCTTAGGATTCATGTTTACTTCACACTTTTTCAAGTTGGTGTGCTTAAGAATGTTTGTTTAATTGATATGATCAAATTTGTGAGAAGCTTGTTGAAGCTCTTAATACTATATCTAATTGTTATAGAAATGGTTGGAAAAGTAAAGGAGGTGTCGTCGAAGATGCGGTGAAGCTACTATAATAATGATATGATGAAGGGAGAATGCATCGCCTGGAAGTCTATTACTTTGCATGAGGGTTATGGGGTAATTATAGAGGTGGTTATTATTGTTGATGTCACTTTTGGTGAGGTCCATCCTCCTTCCTCACTCTTGTTTTGAGCTTAAGATCTAGTCTTATAACTTTCTTAAAAGGATAACCTAGCAGACTAGTGGATGATTAAGACTAAAATGTAGAATTCAAAATTAAATTTGACTCCTTTTAGTTTGAAATACATTTGACCTTAATCCTTAATATATAGTTTGAATTTATCAGCAACACAATATCAACACTTAGTTTCCATTGCACCATCCTTATATTATAGCATGCAATCATTAACACAAAAATATATCCTTTTAAATATTAATCACAACTTTGATACTAACGTTTTAGCTCTATAAAGCTCATCTAGAACTAAATTCTCCATATGTAATGTTGCTACTTGATTGAATCATTCTCTTTGCATGTTAAAATCAGATTTGATGCTCAACATTCTCAGCACTACCAATAACACCGCATGCATGGTGCAACCTTCGCATAAAGATTGTTGTGCTGCATTCAGTAAATCATAGAAATGTTGCGCTTTATTGTTCGATGCTTGATCTTTATTAGGAACACTCCCAATAAAATAAGCCCTGCAATAATCAAAAATCATTTCCTTATGTGTGTCAGGATCGCATGTCATTGGAAGGGCATAACTTGATGAAAACATAAGCATCTAGTTCATATTTACTAAAATATTATGAAAGAAGCCAGCAAAGTTTTTTGCTATCAGTTCATGAAAGAAGGGCTCATCCAACCTGACCAGAGAAGCATCAAAGCAACCCAACCCAGCGTAAATCATCGATGACAAAAGGCAATTTTAAGAAGAAGTAACAAAAGCTTTGTTATCTATCATCAAGTTGATTGTTATATATTTACATATCTAACCCCTAATCATATTTACATGCACACCATTCGAATCTTTAACATCACATCAAAGATATCATCAACGCTATCTTTTCAAGAGTGAAATACACCTTTCCATGCACTGATTTAGGTTTGTAACACCAAGCGATTACAAGTGTAAATATTAAACTTTGGGTGTTAGATATGTAAATGCCTAAGAATTGTGTGGTATGTATGTAAATCTTCCTTCTTTTATTGTTTAAACTAATATGCTTTTTATAATCTATTATTTCATTGATTGTTCAAACTCATGAAAGGATGTGATGGAGTTTTCATAACTTAAAAATGTAATTTCTAAAAGAAGAGCTAATGTTCTTTATTGATTTATGGCACAATAATTGAAGAAAGTTGAACTCATTGACCAATCTGTGGTTGAGAAATAGACAACATTATGAGGAGAGAGCAAAATTCCAAATTACAAAACACATTTAAGTGTTGCACATGCCACATTTTCCCTATTTAGGACTTTGAATCTTTTAAGCATGTCATTTTGTAAAGTGGCATTTACATACATACCATCCAATTCTTATGTATTTACATATCTAACAGCAATAACATTACATTCTATATTTATGTCACCCAAATTTTTCATAACGCAACAAAAAAATCATTATGTTAACTTTTAAAAAGTGAAATACATCATTTCATACGTAGATAAAGTAATATATATATATATGTAAAAAGTACAATATAGGGATTAAATATGTAAATACATAGGAATAAAGTGGTATGTATGTAAATCTTCCAGTTGTCAATTATGAAAAGAGAGAGAGAATGAGAGAAATAGAAAGACAATGGGTGCAGTTGATAAATCAACCAAGTTTACTTGTTCAAACTTGGGTATATTGGGGCGATGAAGTTGGCCAAGATTTGAATTTGATTGATGATAAGGTTCAATTAGATTTTGTGAGTTCGGCTCATTTATATATCGAGTTACAGAAATTTGTTCATGTTCAGCTCATCTGTTAAGCAAAAGAATCAAACACGAGTTACTTAACGAGCCGAACATGAACTGTTCACGAACAACGAGTCAATTTGATAGCCCTAGTTTCACGTTTTATGATGTATACACCTTAGAATAATTTGTTTGACCTATATAAATCTCTTAAAAGAAAGAAGAAAAAGAATAGACAGATTCAAATGCAAATCTTATTTTCAAACCCCAAAAAGTCTAAAGATTTTAAATAATGGAGGTTTGATCATCCAAACATAGTACACTGCCTATCTAACCAATTTTTTGAGAAATCACATGGTTCATTGAAAAGGGATCAATTTGGATTTAGGTGGAGTTAAAATTATTTAAATAATAGTTTATATATTTTTATTAGTAATATAGTTGAATGATATTAAACAAATAAAAACATTTAAATAAAGTAAAATTAAAAAAAACACAAAAAATGAAGTAATTTTAGCATCATTTACCAAATTCAACTTCTATTAAAACAAACAATATGCTAATAATTTTTGTCTTGGTAAAAGTTTAATAGCATCAAGTTTTGTACGTAAAAAAATGTTTTGGCACAAATTTTGAGAAATCAGACAATTCATATTATATAATGAGGACCCTTTGAAGAAAGATCAGGAGGCCTCACTAATCTGACCGACCGGCCGACCGACGATCCCACTCAAAGACCAACCAATAACTTGTCTAAAAGTCAACCGAACAAAAGTCTAGCTCCATCAACACTCGAATCGTGCTAACACAAAGCTCCCCAAAGGATGACCAATGATCGACAATCAGAAAAGCCTACAGGTCATCTGGAGCCTACCGGTTGCCTCGCCTAAAAGTCAACTGAAAAACTTGACAAATAACAGACAGAGTATAGCTCAAGCAACCAAGATAGAGAACGTCATGGCCCTCGACCCACATAGTTATAATTCCCAGAATAATTTGTACAACCCTTCTTGAAATAGGGTTAAACGTATTTTTCCTGTATCGCTTTACCTCTACTATAATTTGAGGGATCATTTTCATGTAATAAGACTTTTAGCCTCTATTCCCCCTCTTATGTAATAATGGACTTTAGTCTCTTCCCCCGAGATGGGTACCTCATAAGAGCTCGAGGATGCTCTATTTTGATCCGGAGGGGCAAGTATTTGTGCACTCCTCTATCTAAATTTCTCTCTCTTTCTCTCATCCTCTCTTGGTTAAAATGCTTTAATCTGATGGGTGTGCCTCCCACATAAATCTGCATTCAACAAGTTTAAAATAAATGATACAAACAATCCTATTTACTTATTTTCTTAACAAATTAAGGAAATGTGTTTATTTATTAAAATGAAAAAGAAAAAAAGAACCTTAGTTCAAAAAAAAAGGAAGAAAAAATGTAATTAAAATAATATCAAAGTCAAGATATTTCCAATTAAATACCAAATATCAGGAAAATAAATAAATAATACTTCGAAATAATTTTAATATTTGGTTATAATTATATGTTCAACTATATTATTCTTGAATATGATAATGTTATTTTTCAAATATTATTACTTGATTTATAATATAGAGATATTTGATTCATAAGGGGAAGCTACAACGGTCAAAGTATTATGTTTGATGGAAATAAATGACTCCTTTAGAACAAAACAATTGTAACAAGAAAAGGCAACATACTTCTTTCAAATTTTGTGTTGTCAGCTTAACTATCTATCATAAAATTTATAAAAAAAAATTATTGGTGAGATTGCATCTAACTTTTTTGGTGGATTAGATCTAAAAATTAAAAGTGATTACTATATGGATGCAACCTAGTGAATTCCTTTAACTTCATTATTCATAACTACTAGTGTGGGTATTCTTCAAATCCACTAGTTATAGTTATTAATTATTATCACAACTTATTGTGGTTCACAAATTTTTATTAAAAAAAAAGTATTTGAGCTTCTTATGCCTTAACACATCAAGTCTACGGGTTTGTTTGGGATAGTTTTCTGTAGAAAGTGTTTTGGATTGTCGCCATAATTCTGTTTTGGGAATCTTTCTCTTTTTTTCTTTTTTTTTTTTTTTGCTTTCAATAGTTTTTTTGTAATAGGAAGCTAAATTTTGTTGCAAGATCCATTGAATAATAATAATAATAATATATTATTATTATTATTATTGATTTATTTATTTATGTTGGGTTTTAATTTACTTTTAAGATACTTTCATTAAGCAAAATGATTCTTTGGGCTCAAGTTTTCTTTTATTATTATGGTATTTTAATCCTTTGAGCCTAAGTTAGGTTTGGTTAAACTTAAAAACCCTCCACAAGTTTAATCAAGGTTTTAGGTCATAATCTTGCTTATTAGGCTTAATGATAGCCCTGGCTCAGCTTAAATCGAAATTCATATTTCAAATCATTCTTCCTTAACCACACTCTTGTTATAATTAGTATCAAACTGATATCTTATACACTTTGATAGATAGTTTAATTTATTCACTAATCAAAGATTATCCATCTTATTGTAGAAATTTATAATGTTCAGATGGATTTAATTATTCATATGGAATCAAATTATCAAGTTATATAATGGATCTATAAGCAAACAAAATATTGAATCATGATTTCCTCTATAATGGGTCGCCCTTAAGTTCAAGTAACTCTTAGTATTTGGTAACATCAATTGGGTTGGCCCCTCTGCTCTCCTAATGCGAATTAAGTTGATTATAATGGTAAAAATTTTGATCATATCCTATGAAGTGGATTAGCAAGATGGCTAATGAAAGTGGATGCTTGAGTTTATTAGAGGTAAATGTTTATTGAAAATGATGCTCCAATATCATTATATGGAAGGATGTTCTTATGTTAGGATGTAGTAAATCTAATGAAAATCAAGTTTAGTGGTGGAATATCCCCATGTTAGTGTCGATTCGTCCGATGCTGATTTGCCTAAATCTTGTAATGACATTTGGATGACTCTTGAGAAGTGGTTGATGGATAATCTAAGTTGCATTCATATCTCTATATATCTCAATTTTATGAAATATCACATCCATGCTCTTGATGAACTTCTGATTTTGAAAGTCCCAAAATTTATACATAAATTCATCTGAGTAATATCCAGTGAAAGTGCATTTGAGAGATTTTGGGTAGAGCTTACTCTCGGATCCGACATTAACATGAACATTGATTGAGCAACCAAATATCTTCGGGTGAGATGTATTTATATCCTTGTCATTGTAGGCTTCTTTAGATATGCCATCATTCAAAGGTACCGACAGATCAAAATTGATCGGATAAACAGTAGTGTTTACTGCTTCTACCTAAAATTACTTTGGCAAGCCTATATGCAACTCATACTCTCGGCACGCTATGGGATGGTTCTATTCATATGCTCAACCACATCATTTTGTTGCAGTGTCATTGAAATTGTGAACCCATGCCTGATCCATTTTTATGAGCAAAATTTTATTCACCTTTGATCACAATACTCATCACTATTATCTGATCAGGGACACTTCAAACTTAAACATATCTCATTTTCTAGCATGACATTTCACTTCTTAAACAACTCAAATATATCAAATTTATGCTTTAAGAAGTAAACTCATACATTTTTGGTGTGATCATCTATGAAAGTGACAAAATAGTGAGAACTTTTAATGGAGTTAACTGGAGTAGAACCTCATACATCAATATGCATTAAGTAAATATTATATTTCACCATTACAAGAGAATTCACTAAAATCTACACTTGACTCGTAAACACCACTCCACACAACTTCACATTTGTCATGCATGTTGTCGAGAGACTCCCGAGGGAATCATAATTCCTAGAGAAACTAGGGCTTAAATCCTTTAGTAGAGAGAAGCATCCGCGGTGTCAAAGCCCCACTTCCTTGCACTGCCTTTCCACACGTTCAAGTTGAAGTCACAATTTGGGCACCACCACACCCCTCCTAGTCATTGGAATGTCAACTGGTCTATTTTTTGGGACTAGAAAACAGGCAACTCACGGTGCAACTACACTATAAATGAGCTTTGACTTCTCAGTACTCGATACAGTTGGCGCCTGGGTGCCCCTATGGCACCTGAGTGCCACTTTTGAGTGCAGGAGCGCCCAATAGTTTGGACTAGATACTAGAACGCTGGAAAGGCCACAGCAACTACAACACAAAATATATCTTCTGATCAATGTTGAACCTTCAAAAAATGATGATAAAGCAAATTATATTCTTTTGGTTGAAGGAGTTCAATATAACGAAGCATTTTAAATCATGAGAAGCCTCCAACATTGAAGATTATGAACATCAGCATCAGCATTCTACTTTGAATATTCGTCCAACTTCCCCCACTTCTTATAAAAGAAAATAAATATAAGAACTTCATAGATGAACTACCTTCATCTCTGATATAATTATTAAAGCATTATATGTCAGCATTATGTAAGAGATGCTTTTAAAACTCACATATATATATATATTAAAACTTGAATCTGTGCTCTATTCTAGACAGGTTATTTGAATAGAATGTTAGTCTATTGTTATTTTTCCATGTATGATGCGATCTTCAGTATTTGGCCCAAGACGGCACCTTATCCCATCTGTACATCTGCACAAAATTTAATAGCGTAGAATTGGATTTTCTTCCTTGTACCTGAATCGATTTTCTTAGAATATTATCACTAAATTTTTAAAAATAAACCTAAATTACAAACTAATCAGAATTGTTTTGCATTGTATTATCACTGAATAATAAATATATTGACAAATTAGATAATAAAAAGTGTTATTTCGTGAATATTAATGAGTCAAAAGTCAATCAAAATTTGTCAGTAGTCCTTTTCTGAATATTGATTTTGCTCATTACATTATTGAATAGTATATGAATGAATGAATGGATCTCTAATAATGCATCATGCATGGCTCCTTCTTCCACATTTGCGTGCCGTCCGTGTAATTAAGCATAATGAGAGTAAAAGTCTTCCTAAGAGATCTGCAAAGAGAAGGAAATAATAACTAAAGAACAACGTACGAGCCGAAAAACTTAATCGATTTTGATTACTATTCTAACCATCAAGTTGAACGCATTAAACGGCCTGCCTTTGTTATATGTGCTTTCGACCAAGAGCTAAGTAGCTCAGCTTTCACTATAAATAGGCTTCAGAATGAATAGAGAAAGCAACTCGAACATAATAAGGTGTAAGTGATCATAGGGCAGCAGGAAAGTAAGAAATGGCTCCGGAGTTATCAAGTCATCTTGAGTTAGGCAGCTCTCTCACAGTGCCAAACGTGCAAGAGCTTGCTGCATCCATGCCTCCCAATGAGAATATTCCGGAGAGATACTTCAGGCCGGAAGCGGATGTCGGTCTTGTTGACACAATCGACGGCGATGAGCTTCCGGTGATTGATCTAACGAAGCTGGTCGATGAAGAGAACAATGATGGGGAGGAGCTGTCCAGGCTAGGATTGGCATGCAGGGAGTGGGGCTTCTTCCAAGTATATATATATTAATATTATTTGTTTGTAATCTTTATAGCTAGGGTGATTTTTTAAGTCTATTTTTATATATATTTTGTTCTCAAAATTTTGTGCAGCTGATAAACCATGGAATTGCAAAAGAAGTGATTGAGAAAACTAAGAATGATATCATGGAGTTCTTCAAGCTTCCGCAGAAAGAAAAGGAGGCAGTTAAACAAATTGCTGGACAAATAGAAGGTTATGGTCAAATGTTTGTGCATTCAGAGGAACAAAAGTTAGATTGGGCAGACATGTTAACATTGGTCACCCAACCTCATAAGGACATGAGATTTTGGCCTAACAATCCTGCATCCTTCAGGTCCCCCTTAACTTAAAAATTGATTAATTATAACAAGATGGATATTGATATATTATATTAAATATGGGAAATATATATATATATATATATATTTATTTATTTATTTATTTAAAATTCACTTACCTCTTGTTCTTGTATTTACATATGTTAATTTGTTACAGGGATACACTCGAGACATATACATTGAAGATTAGACAACTTGTTGATTGTTTGTATAGATTGATGGCTAAGGATTTAGGGGTTGATCCTCAAGCTATGCTTGATGTTTTTAGTGGGCAGATGCAGTCAATTAGGATAAATTACTATCCACCATGTCCACAAGCTAATAAAGTGTTGGGTCTTTCCCCGCACAGTGATGGCATTGCATTAACTGTGCTTCTACAAGCAAATGATGTCAATGGTTTACAGATTAAGAAAAATGGCAAGTGGTTTCTTGTCAAACCAAAACCAGGAGCTTTCATCATCAACATTGGTGATATGTTGGAGGTAATTATATGTTAAAATATTTCCCCTATCATCAAAGTAATTTTCTGATTTTCTTCTTAATTAGTTGTGTGTGTGTGTGTGTATATATATATATCATTAATTTTGAAGTTTAATATAAGAAATTTAGTATGTTTATTAGTTATTTACTTATTTATTTATCTTCTCAACAGATACTGACTAATGGAAAGTATAAAAGCATAGAGCATAGAGCAATTATAAACATGGAGGAGGAACGATTATCGATAGCCACTTTTCATTTACCAAGTACAGATGTTGTGCTGCGTCCTTTTCCAGACCTTGTTAATGTTGATGGGGAGCTCTATAAAACAATTAGTGTTAAAGAGTATACAAGAGAATACTTTTCAGGAAAACTAAATGGAAAAAATGCTTTGGAGAGCATGAAAATAAGGAAATGAAGTATGATGCTTTATAATAATTTGTGATCAAAATAAATTAAAAATATATGACTATTACTACTATTGAAATAAAAAGGTGGAGAGATCACATTATATCTTTTGTTTGTACTATGTAACTTATTCACTAAAGGAATGTGATGGTGCAAGAATTCAAAGTTATTTAAAAGTAATGCATTTTCAATTTTAATGTTGAAATATTGCTTGCTCATATTATGTTGGTTATAACATGTCTTCTTTATGCTAAAGAAATGTTTCTGACACTTGTACAACATTGTATCTATCATGTACTTTTGCTTAAAAAATATGTGTCCCCAAATCTATATGAAATGTTTGTATATTATTCGAGCACTGGTAAAGAGAAATAAGATTTTCATAGCAATATTATTTGCTAAAAATATATTACAATTCAAATTAAAAAGTATTTTTGTTGGATTTCTAGTACCCTACCATCCATTGAAAAAGCCCCAGTTGGAAACATATTCTCACTAGATAGAAAGGCATCCAAAAATTCTCTAACATCTTATCACAATCTTATTTAACAAAATATTTAGGACAAAAAACTCAGCATTTATTGGTTGCCACAAAAAAAAATCCAAGCAAACGAATCGCACGATCTTTTAATTTTATGCAAACTTTAAAACACCATAACAATATTATAGATAAAAAAAAATTTATTTGTCTTTTGGAAAGCTTAATATGAATAAGAAGTAAGAACCTTCTTATTGATAGTAGTGCTAGTACAATTAAACCATAATAACAAAAAATATGCTTCGTTGAAGTTTGGAAATAATTTGAAATGATTATGAGCTATTAAGTTTGAAATATTTTAGAAATCATCCAAATTATGATTTCAATAAATTTATAGTTGAGATAAAATTTTTAACAGGATAAATCTAATGCGAACAAAATTATTTAAATATATGAAAATACTTATAACCTTAACTACGCGTATTAGGTTGATAAATGCCAAATTAAAATAACTCAGACTATACAAAGGGTGATTGACCAGTCCTCTATTCAATAATGCCCTTATGTTTCAGGTAGAAGGGATCCAGACCTTTGGGACAATAGATGCTAGAGGTTGCTGCCAATTCATTTAATCGTTCAATTATTAATGATCTTCTCAAATTTATGAATACAACAATTCAATTTTTCCCTTAGATTGTAATAAAATACTTCAATTTACACATAATTAGCTGGAGAAGACTTCTAGATAAAATTTTTCTTAAAGCAATAATGATATTTGAAAGGAGAAAATCATAATTTATTAAAATTTGATTGCTTTGAGAAGGATAAATATTACGAAAAAGTTGTCCAAGTTCTATGAACTTTTATGTTAGCCCTAAAATCTAAATACACAAACTCAACCTCAAAGCATATATGCCCTCATCATAACCTAGGAATTCATTTCCTTGTCATGATCTAGCTTTTTTTCCTTGATCATCACCAATTAAGAAAGTAGGCATAATTAAAAATTAGGCCCTTAGCATGCTCAAACGTCACTTTGGCGTAATCGCCTACCGACTAACATATTTGGTTATTCATTGGGCTAGTTTCTTTACACTCATTAATTTTTTATATTAAATATTCATTTAAGTTGAGCTTCCATGCATCCTTAGATGTAAACACCCCATGTATTCAAGGCTCTACTTATTATAGACCCCTGGAACAGTCATCTCTTGAACGCTGATGTTTGATTTAATCTACTGTTCAAATTTCTAATGTATAGATACCTTGTATTCTTGATGAGATTCAAATCCACCATTAGTTCATGTTTTTATTTTTTATCAATGAGCCCCTTGTTCTATTTATTTTAGGTGCTCTATTGAATCTTGCTCTACCTTTTGACACTTCTTATTTTTCTCCAGATTCATTGATGTTTCCATAATAGCCAAAGACATCTAGTGAGAACTCTAATAGTTCACCCTCTCTCCATAAAGCTTACTTTTACTTTCTATTATCCATCTTCATTGGATTCTATCCTCTTAGGGCATACTCACAACCAGTTTCAAATGTCTTCAATTTAGTAATATTTGGTTTGTTTTTGTTTCACTGTTGAAATCATCTACTAGTATTATAGGTCGAGTTCACATTCATTCTCTCCTTCTATAGTTGTTTTCAAGCTTCATATCCCAACATTATTCTAAAACAACATTCAACTTTGTCCATTATCCTCACATAAATGTTTTCCAACTTTGTGAATCCCAATTATGAGATTAATAATTTGATAGCATGTTTTAGCACTCTTTGATTGCCTTTTTTTTTTTTTTGAAAGTTCTGCTTTCAAGTTAATTGGGCCATATTTGATGGCCCATATTTTTTGACAGAAAGATTTTTATTTCATTAATAAGCCTCAAAATGTATTGTTAAAATTTAATATGGTGGAAGATTACGCTAAGATGTTTATGAAACAAATCTGGAGAATAAAATATTTTCATTTTGATTAGTAAAAGGACTCTAAACTCCAATTTATTTAATGGATATCTAAGTACATGTATTTGGGTTTCAATTCTAATTTTTATCTTCTTATATCTCACAATTATTTTTCTCTAGATTCCTTTTAGAAAAAAGAAATTGTATGAGTGCTTTATTACTACACTAACTAAACCTTTTATTACTAGAGATTTTATTGAAGCTGATAATAGCAAGAAATTTCTCAATTATATACATATTTTTTTAATAGATCATAAATGCATATAAAGGATGGTGTTAAAAACTTTTAAATTAGTTTTGTTCTAAATGCAATATTTGAGTATAATATCTCTACTTCTAGATGTCCAAAAAATTAAATTGTCGTTACAACCACTATTACTAATATCTTATCATCAGTGCAACAAAAAATTTTATGTTAAGTGGTATTAACAAATATTATAGCTTCAAAGTCCTCTTTTTTATCACCTAGTCGGTATCCCCATCATAAAGAGTTAATATTTAGGTTAATATGCTCAATGTCATTAATAGAACCTTTTGCAAACACATGTTATTCAAATATTTGATTTCATTTTGTAAGTTGTTCTCTCTCCTCCCTCTCCTAATCAACATTTCTCTTAGCTATGAAGAATCTTTGCTTCCACTACTCATAATCATGTAGATATTGGATCTATTTATGATTACTATCCTTTAGTTCACATTTAGTAAAGATAAGGATGGTGCTCCACTCAAGGACTCTTAACTTTTTCATTTTAATTTTTCATTAACACTATGGCAAATTTTAAAGAAAGGTATTATGAAGAGCCCTTGGATTATTTTATTTTCATATAAAGTTATTATATTATAATACTCTTAAATGAGAAATAGAATATGTCTTACTTAACATTTTCGCTTCTTAGCTAGATTCAATTTTCTCGTCTTACTTTTAAAAAAAAGTTACCTATTATGTGTCAATCATTAGCGATCATTTTTGTGTTATTGCCATTTTATGAGCAACAATTGTTTTACTTAATTAAAAAATTTTTGGTTCATATTATTTAATCCATTATTTAATTTTCAAATGAAATAATAAGGAACTATATAATGAACAAAAATTTAATATATTTTCACCTCTTCATATCATAAGAAAATCCTTCTTTATCAACCCAAAATTTTAAACATAAATATAGTCTTCAATTCCATTGTTGTGTTATGTATTATTTTAAAATTAATAGTTTGATTATTCTTATTTGTAAGTGTTCATTCATTGTTTGATTAATTAAAGTATAAAATTATTTTAATCAAGAAATGTAATTTAATATTATTTTTTAGGGGATAATGATATCAAGCTCAATAAATCAAATTATAAAAATAAAGAAAACGGAAGCAATTATTTTAAAAATAAGTAACAAATAAATAACTCTAATTATAAGCATAATTATACGTTATTGGAAATAAAAATGAGCAAATTTTACATTTATAATAAAACAAAATCATAAATGCAAGAAAAATAAGTTCAATATAAATATAGATAAAATGATCATTAAACTATATATTCATAAGAGCTAAAGGGCTATTAAAAATACAATGCATTCAAAGGATGATGATAAATGTTGTGGAAAAAATTGCTTGAATAAATTACTTGCAAGAGAGAGGAAAAACAACATAAAGGAATGCAATCACAAGAACACAATAAGATTACGTGGTTCGGTCTTTTGACCAACATCCACAGGAGGGAATCGAAATAATCCACTAAGGCAAGAAACAAAAGGAATACTTAGCTTTATATAGATGAGCCCTCATCTTCCATGGCCTCCCTTCACATCCAAGGCCTCCAAGATGCTCTCCTCACTCTTAACAAGCTAGCCCCCACTCCTTGAGTTCTTTTCACTCTTACAAAACCCACACCAAAGCCTCCCATCCTCTCATTTATTTATACTAGATTAGATTACATTATAATATTCTATTTTATAGATGAGGTGGAACCTTCGAGGGTCGCATGGCTTCCACATGTCCTTCCACATGTCCCCCTTTTAGAGTCCTCCATCACATGGCTTCCACATGTCCTCCTTCTATCGCATGGCCTCCACATGTCCTTCCACATGTCCTCTTCTATGGTCTTCCATAATGAGGTGGCACCTTCTAGAGTCATGTGGCTTACTTCTCTCCACATGTCTTTCTCTAGAATCCCTAAGCCTCCCCTCTCCTCATTTATTTATAATAGATGAGGCCTAAACAATAGAGGCTTAAAGTACGAGGAATTTACAAGAGTGTCACTTGCCTTAGTGACTAATTGGGGGTCAAAACAAAAAATCTCCACCTTGACCCTCAATTATGAGATTCTAAAGTAGTGATTCCCTCCACTGGCCCCCGAGGAGCCCTCGGCCCGGTGGAAAGTTCACTAAGTCCGGACGAGTGTCCGAACTTAGGCCGTAGGGCAACGCCTTGGTGAGCATGTCAGCAAGGTTCTCTTCGGTTGGTATCTTTTCTACCACTATTGAGCCTTTAGTAACGACGTCTCTTACAAAATGAAGCTTCTCATCTATGTGCTTGGATCTTTCATGAAATACTCGATTCTCGGTTAGGTGAATGGTGCTTTGGTTGTCGCAAAACACAGTTATCACCTTCTGATGTATCCCAAGCTCCTCAGTCATGCCCTTTAGCCACATAGCTTCCTTGATTGCTTTAGTCACAGCGATGTATTCAGCCTCTGTTGTTGAGAGGGCCACAACTGATTGGAGGTTATACTTCCCACTGAGTGCAGTACCGAAGACTGAAGATGAATCCAGTCAGTGACTTCCTGGTGTCAATGCTTCCTGCATAATCGGAATCCACGTAACCAACTACCTTTTCTTCTTTATTTTCCCGCGCTTTCGAAGAGTAACCCTAAATCGATGATACCTCTTAAGTATCTTAGGATCCATTTTAGTGCTTCCCAGTGAGCCTGTCTTGGGCTTGCCATGAACCTGCTTACAATACTGACGGTGTAGGACAAATCTGGTCTGCTGCATACCATACCATACATGATGCTACCAACCCCACCGGCGTAGGGGACACCCTCCATGTACCTTTTCTCCTCTTCGGTCTATGGTGCTTGAGAGTTCGATAGTCCGGAGTGTTAGCCAATAGGTGTTGCAACTTGCTTGGCCTTGTACATATTGAACCTTCTTGGAGCCTTCCGAATATATGACTTTTGAGACAAGAATAAGTCGTCATTTTTTCTTGTCTCTAGTAATCTCCATCCCTAGGATCTTTGTAGCAGGCCCTAGGCCCTTCATGTCAAATTCAGAATTGAGCATACATTTGATCTTCTAGACTTTCTCCTTGCTTCTGCTGGCTACTAACATATCATCCACATAAAGGAGCAAGTACGTACCGATTTCACCATCTTGCCACTTCATGTACACACAACTGTCGTAGCTGCTTCTGACAAAATCGATATTTAGCATGAACTCATCAAATTGTTTGTACCATTGTCTTGGGCTTTTTTTCAGTCCATACAAAGCCTTCTTCAGCAAGCAAACTTTGTTCTTTGTCTCAGGTGTGTTGTACCCATCAGGCTGGTCCATGTAGATGGTTTCTTCAAGCTATCCATGCAGGAACGTGAGTCTTTAACATCTAGCTACTCTAATTCTAAATTGAATTGAACTCGCTAGTACTAAGACTATCCTAATGGAGAGTGCTTCACCACGGGTGAGAAGATTTCGTTGAAGTCTTCCTTCAACTTGTGTGAATCCATTTGCGACAAGTCCGACTTTGTACTCGATCCTCTCGGTCACGGCGTCGCTATCCTTCTTCTTAAAGGTCCACTTGTAACCGACTACGCATTTGTTCGTTGGTCGATCCAAAAGTTCCCAGGTTTTGTTCTTCATCAGAGAAGCCATTTCCTCATCCATTGCCTCTTCCCACTTGTGTCTTTCCATGCTCTCCATGGCTTCCTTGTAGCTGCTCGGTTCTGTTTCTTCTATCACTTCAGTAACACTCAGAGCATAGGAGATCATATCTGCATGGTCGTATCTCTCCGGCAGTCTGATAGTTTTTCTTTGTCTATCCTTTACCAAGTTGTAGTCATCAGATCTTCTTTCTGGTTCAGTCACTTCATTGGTCTTCTGCCACTTCATCTGGATCGTTCACAATTGTCCTTTGATCAGTCAAAGTTTGTCGTTGTTGCAGCTCCACCTCAATTGATGAATCTTCCTTAGTGACACTATTCCTGGTAACATAGCTTTGCAGATTCCCCATTTTGGACTCATCGAATGTCACATCCCTACTGATGATGCATTTTTGTTGATCTAGGCACCAAAGTTTGTAACATTTGGTTCCGGTGGGTACCCGATGAAGATGCACTTCAAAGCCCTTGCTTCCAGACTTATCTCGTCTAACACGAGTGTATGCAATACATCCAAAAACTTTAAGATTATAATAGTTACCTGGCTTTCTGTACCACATCTCCAAAGGAGTCTTCATATCAATAGTTGTCGATGGGTATCTGTTGATAAGGTAGCAGGCGGTTGACACAGCTTCACCCTGAAACTTTTGGGTAGACCTGCATTTAGCAACATGTGCCTCACTCTCTCTAGGAGAGTCCTGTTCATCCTCTCATCTAGGCCATTCTGTTGAGGAGTGTTCTGGATTGTCTTGTGCCTTGTGATGTCATTCCTCCCGCACAGCTCCTCAAACTGCTCTGAACAATACTCCAAGCCATTGTCGGTTCTCAAGTGCTTCAACTTTGCTCCCATCTTGTTTTCGGTGAGAGTTAACCAGTCCCTGAATCGTTGAAAAGCTTCATCTTTTGTTTTTAAATAAAGACTCATACCTTCCTGGTGTAGTCATCGATGATAGACATGAAGTATCTTCCTCCTCCATGAGTCCGAGTTCTAGGCCGAGCCCCGTAGATCACTATGTACATAATCAAGAGGTTTCTTTGATGTATGTATTCCAGTGGAGAACTTCACCCTGGTGGCCTTCTCCAGTACACATTGTTCACAAAATTCTAGTTTGCTGACCCGATCTCCACATAACAGGTTCTGCTTGGACAGTTCCTGTAAGCCCCTTTCACTTACGTGCCCCAGCCTCATGTGCCATAGTCTGGATCTGTCAGACTTTGATTGAACTGCATTTGAGAAGTTCTCGATCACAGTTCTTCCAACTAGAAAGTATAGCCCATTCTTTTTGACTCCTTTCATGACTATTAGAGAGCCCTTAACTACTCTGATACAACTATTCTCTGCCTTGAATGAGTATCCATTCGACTTTAGCGTCTCTAAAGAAATCAAAATTCTTTTTTAAGTTCTGGGATGTACCTGACATGCTGCAGTATCCGTTCAGCTCCATCAAACATCTTTATTCTGATCGTCCCGCTGCCGATTACCCTACAGGCTTTATTGTCTCCAAGTAGAACGAATCCACCATTTGCCGATTGTAGTGTCTCGAACTAGTCTTTGTGAGGAAACATGTGGAAGGAGCACCTCGAGTCAAGGATCCACTCATTGCTAGATTTAGATTCTGTGATCACCAAAGCTTCAGCTGAATCATAGCCGTCTGAGACTATGCTTGCTTCTCCAGAATCTTTAGGCTTCTCCTGAAAGCCTTTCTTTCTATCCTTTAGTTCACATTTAGTAAAGATAAGGATGGTGCTCCACTCAAGGACTCTTAACTTTTTCATTTTAATTTTTCATTAACACTATGGCAAATTTTAAAGAAAGGTATTATGAAGAGCCCTTGGATTATTTTATTTTCATATAAAGTTATTATATTATAATACTCTTAAATGAGAAATAGAATATGTCTTACTTAACATTTTCGCTTCTTAGCTAGATTCAATTTTCTCGTCTTACTTTTAAAAAAAAGTTACCTATTATGTGTCAATCATTAGCGATCATTTTTGTGTTATTGCCATTTTATGAGCAACAATTGTTTTACTTAATTAAAAAATTTTTGGTTCATATTATTTAATCCATTATTTAATTTTCAAATGAAATAATAAGGAACTATATAATGAACAAAAATTTAATATATTTTCACCTCTTCATATCATAAGAAAATCCTTCTTTATCAACCCAAAATTTTAAACATAAATATAGTCTTCAATTCCATTGTTGTGTTATGTATTATTTTAAAATTAATAGTTTGATTATTCTTATTTGTAAGTGTTCATTCATTGTTTGATTAATTAAAGTATAAAATTATTTTAATCAAGAAATGTAATTTAATATTATTTTTTAGGGGATAATGATATCAAGCTCAATAAATCAAATTATAAAAATAAAGAAAACGGAAGCAATTATTTTAAAAATAAGTAACAAATAAATAACTCTAATTATAAGCATAATTATACGTTATTGGAAATAAAAATGAGCAAATTTTACATTTATAATAAAACAAAATCATAAATGCAAGAAAAATAAGTTCAATATAAATATAGATAAAATGATCATTAAACTATATATTCATAAGAGCTAAAGGGCTATTAAAAATACAATGCATTCAAAGGATGATGATAAATGTTGTGGAAAAAATTGCTTGAATAAATTACTTGCAAGAGAGAGGAAAAACAACATAAAGGAATGCAATCACAAGAACACAATAAGATTACGTGGTTCGGTCTTTTGACCAACATCCACGAGGAGGAATCGAAATAATCCACTAAGGCAGAAACAAAAGGAGTACTTAGCTTTACATAGATGAGCCCTCATCTTCCATGGCCTCCCTTCACATCCAAGGCCTCCAAGATGCTCTCCTCACCCTTAACAAGCTAGCCCCCACTCCTTGAGTTCTTTTCACTCTTACAAAACCCACACCAAAGCCTCCCCTCCTCTCATTTATTTATACTTAGATTAGATTACATTATAATATTCTATTTTATAGATGAGGTGGAACCTTCGAGGATCGCATGGCTTCCATATGTCCTTCCACATGTCCCCTTTTAGAGTCCTCCATCGCATGGTTTCCACATGTCCTCCTTCCATCGCATGGCCTCCACATGTCCTTCCACATGTCCTCTTCTAGGGTCTTCCATAATGAGGTGGCACCTTCTAGAGTCATGTGGCTTACTTCTCTCCACATGTCTTTCTCTAGAATCCCTAAGCCTCCCCTCTCCTCATTTATTTATAATAGATGAGGCCTAAACAATAGAGGCTTAAAGTACGAGGAATTTACAAGAGTGTCACTTGCCTTAGTGACTAATTGGGGGTCAAAACAACAAATCTCCACCTTGACCCTCAATTATGAGATTCTAAAGTAGTGATTCCCTCCACTTGGGCCCCGAGGAGCCCTCAGCCAGTGGAAAAGTTCACTAAGTCCAGACAGTGTCTGAACTTAGCTGTGGGCAACGCCTTGGTGAGCATGTCAGCAAGGTTCTCTTCGGTTGGTATCTTTTCTACCACTATTGAGCCTTTAGTAACGACGTCTCTTACAAAATGAAGCTTCTCATCTATGTGCTTGGATCTTTCATGAAATACCTGATTCCTGGTTAGGTGAATGGTGCTTTGGTTGTCGCAAAACACAGTTATCACCTTCTGATGTATCCCAAGCTCCTCAGTCATGCCCTTTAGCCACATAGCTTCCTTGATTGCTTTAGTCACAGCGATGTATTCAGCCTCTGTTGTTGAGAGGGCCACAACTGATTGGAGGTTATACTTCCCACTGAGTGCAGTACCGAAGACTGAAGATGAATCCAGTCAGTGACTTCCTGGTGTCAATGCTTCCTGCATAATCGGAATCCACGTAACCAACTACCTTTTCTTCTTTATTTTCCTGCCTTTTGAAGAGTAACCCTAAATCAGTGATACCTCTTAAGTATCTTAGGATCCATTTTAGTGCTTCCCAGTGAGCCTGTCTTGGGCTTGCCATGAACCTGCTTACAATACTGACGGTGTAGGACAAATCTGGTCTGCTGCATACCATACCATACATGATGCTACCAACCCCACTGGCGTAGGGGACACCCTCCATGTACCTTTTCTCCTCTTCAGTCTATGGTGCTTGAGAGTTCGATAGTCTGGAGTGTTAGCCAATAGGTGTTGCAACTTGCTTGGCCTTGTACATATTGAACCTTGCTAGAGCCTTCTGAATATATGACTTTTGAGACAAGAATAAGCTGTCATTTTTTCTTGTCTCTAGTAATCTCCATCCCTAGGATCTTTGTAGCAGGCCCTAGGCCCTTCATGTCAAATTCAGAATTGAGCATACATTTGATCTTCTAGACTTTCTCCTTGCTTCTGCTGGCTACTAACATATCATCCACATAAAGGAGCAAGTACGTACCGATTTCACCATCTTGCCACTTCATGTACACACAACTGTCGTAGCTGCTTCTGACAAAATCGATATTTAGCATGAACTCATCAAATTGTTTGTACCATTGTCTTGGGCTTTTTTTCAGTCCATACAAAGCCTTCTTCAGCAAGCAAACTTTGTTCTTTGTCTCAGGTGTGTTGTACCCATCAGGCTGGTCCATGTAGATGGTTTCTTCAAGCTATCCATGCAGGAACGCAGTCTTTAACATCTAGCTACTCTAATTCTAAATTGAATTGAACTGCTAGTACTAAGACTATCCTAATGGAGAGTGCTTCACCACGGGTGAGAAGATTTCGTTGAAGTCTTCCTTCAACTTGTGTGAATCCATTTGCGACAAGTCTGACTTTGTACCTGATCCTCTCAGTACCTGGCGTGCTATCCTTCTTCTTAAAGGTCCACTTGTAACCGACTACGCATTTGTTCGTTGGTCGATCCAAAAGTTCCCAGGTTTTGTTCTTCATCAGAGAAGCCATTTCCTCATCCATTGCCTCTTCCCACTTGTGTCTTTCCATGCTCTCCATGGCTTCCTTGTAGTCGCTTCGGCTTCGTTTCTTCTATCACTTCAGTAACACTCAGAGCATAGGAGATCATATCTGCATGGTCGTATCTCTCCGGCAGTCTGATAGTTTTTCTTTGTCTATCCTTTACCAAGTTGTAGTCATCAGATCTTCTTTCTGGTTCAGTCACTTGCTGGTCTTCTGCCACTTCATCTGGATCGTTCACAATTGTCCTTTGATCAGTCAAAGTTTGTCGTTGTTGCAGCTCCACCTCAATTGATGAATCTTCCTTAGTGACACTATTCCTGGTAACATAGCTTTGCAGATTCCCCATTTTGGACTCATCGAATGTCACATCCCTACTGATGATGCATTTTTGTTGATCTAGGCACCAAAGTTTGTAACATTTGGTTCCAGGTGGGTACCCGATGAAGATGCACTTCAAAGCCCTTGCTTCCAGCTTATCCTGTCTAACACGAGTGTATGCAATACATCCAAAAACTTTAAGATTATAATAGTTACCTGGCTTTCTGTACCACATCTCCAAAGGAGTCTTCATATCAATAGTTGTCGATGGGTATCTGTTGATAAGGTAGCAGGCGGTTGACACAGCTTCACCCCAGAAACTTTTGGGTAGACCTGCATTTAGCAACATGTGCCTCACTCTCTCTAGGAGAGTCCTGTTCATCCTCTCATCTAGGCCATTCTGTTGAGGAGTGTTCTGGATTGTCTTGTGCCTTGTGATGTCATTCCTCCCGCACAGCTCCTCAAACTGCTCTGAACAATACTCCAAGCCATTGTCGGTTCTCAAGTGCTTCAACTTTGCTCCCATCTTGTTTTCGGTGAGAGTTAACCAGTCCCTGAATCGTTGAAAAGCTTCATCTTTTGTTTTTAAATAAAGACTCATACCTTCCTGGTGTAGTCATCGATGATAGACATGAAGTATCTTCCTCCTCCATGAGTCTGAGTTCTAGCTGAGCCCCGTAGATCACTATGTACATAATCAAGAGGTTTCTTTGATGTATGTATTCCAGTGGAGAACTTCACCCTGGTGGCCTTCTCCAGTACACATTGTTCACAAAATTCTAGTTTGCTGACCCGATCTCCACATAATGAGTTCCGCTTGGACGGTTCTGTAAGCCCCTTTCACTTACGTGCCCTGACCTCATGTGCCATAGTCACGGATGCATCGGACTTTGATTGAACTGCATTTGAGAAGTTCTCGATCACGCTTCTTCCAACTAGAAAGTATAGCCCATTCTTTTCGACTCCTTTCATGACTATTAGAGAGCCCTTAACTACTACGATACAACTATTCTCTGCCTTGAATGAGTATCCATTCGACTTTAGCGTCTCTAAAGAAATCAAAATTTTTTTTTAAGTTCTGGGATGTACCTGACATGCTGCAGTATCCGTTCAGCTCCATCAAACATCTTTATTCTGATCGTCCCGCTGCCGATTACCCTACAGGCTTTATTGTCTCCAAGTAGAACGAATCCACCATTTGCCAGTTGTAGTGTCTCGAACTAGTCTTTGTGAGGACACATGTGGAAGGAGCACCCTGAGTCAAGGATCCACTCCTTGCTAGATTCAGATTCTGTGATCACCAGAGCTTCAGCTGAATCATAGCCGTCTGAGACTATGCTTGCTTCTCCAGAATCTTTAGGCTTCTCCTGAAAGCCTTTCTTTCTATCCTGACAGTCCTTTTTAAAATGACCTTCCTTGTGGCAATGGTAGCAATTTTAAGATCTCTTAGAAGATTGACTTCTACCATTTCTTCTAGACCTTGATTTGCTCTGATCACTTTTAGAACCTTTCTTGCTCGATCTTCCTCTAACCATCAGACTGTCTCCGCTGGTTTCCTCCTTCATGTCGTGCTTCTTCTGAAGCTCTTTGGCTCTGATCAATGATTGAACCTCTTCCAGAGTAATCGTCTGCGCCCTTCCATAGAGCATCGCATCCTTGAACTGCTCGTAGCTCTTAGGATTAGAGTTCAACAGCAGTACCTTGTCCTCGTCATCTATCTTGACGTCGATGTTCTCAAGATCATCTATGATCTTGTTGAACTCGTCGATCTGCTCCGAGACTGATTTGTCTTCGTGCATTTTGAAAGAGTATAGGCGCTGCTTCAGAAAGAGCCTATTAGCCAGGGACTTGGTCAGGTAGAGTACCTCGAGTTTGGCCCAAAGTGCTTGAGTCGTTGTCTCCCTCGACACCTCTCTCAGAACCTTGTCGCCCAAGCTCAAGATTATCAAACTATGAGCTTTCTCCAGCATGTCAATCTTCTCTTTCTCTGTCAAGTTGGTCGGCAGTGCCGCCGGCCCTTACAAGGCTTCTGCAACACCCTGCTGAACTAGTAGAGCTCTCATCTTTACTCTCCACAAGCCGAAGTAGTTCTTTCCCGTAAATTTCTCGATGTTGAATTTGGTGGAACCCATCGTCCTCGCCAAACACCACTTATTCCTTCTTGCTGCGATTTCTTAGGTGTGATCCCTCCGACCAAGATGTGTCGAGATTTTCCCACAGTCGGCGCCAATTATTGTGGGAAAAATTGCTTGAATAAATTATTTGCAAGAGAGAGGAAAAACAACACAAAGAAATGCAACCACAAGAACACAAGAAGATTATATGGTCCGGCCTTTTGACCTACATCAACGGGATGGTATCGAAATAATCCACTAAGGCAAGAAACAAAAGGAGTACTTAGCTTTACATAGATGAGCCCTCATATTTCCATGGCCTCCCTTCACATCCAAGGCCTCCAAGATGCTCTTCTCACCCTTAACAAGCTAGCCCCCACTCCTTGAGTTATTTTCACTCTAACAAAACCACACCAAAGCCTCCCCTCCTATCATCTATTTATAGTAGATTAAATTACATTACAATATTCTATTTTATAGATGAGGTGGAACCTTCGAGGGTCGCATGGCTTCCACATGTCCTTCCACATGCCCCCCTTTTAAAGTCCTCCATCGCATGGTTTCCACATGTCCTCCTTCCATCGCATGGCCTCCACATGTCCTTCCACATGTCCTCTTCTAAGGTCTTCCATAATGAGGTGGAATCTTCTAGAGTCATGTGGCTTACTTCTCTCCACATATCTTTCTCTAGAATCCCTAAGCTTCCCCTCTCCTCATCTATTTATAATAGATGAGGCCTAAACAATAGAGGCTTAAAGTAAGAGGAATTTACAAGAGTGTCACTTGCCTTAGTGATTAATTGGGGGTCAAAACAACAATAAAAGAGTTTCAAATTAGTTCTGTTCCATTTCTCATAATCATGTTGATATTGCGTTCCAAATAGTTTATCTAGTGATGATAACGTTCTTATAGTTTTGCTTTCAAATTATTAAATATAAGTAGGGGTGTAAATGAGCCGAGCTTGAGAGAGCCTAAGCTTTGCTTGTGTTTAGTTCATTAAAAAATATCACTGTTCGTGTTTGACTCATTTATATATCGAGCTCAAAAAATATATTTGTGTTCGGCTCGTTTGTTTAACGAGCCGAACACAAGCTCTTTGAGAACAAGTGATTTTGATAACCTTAATTACGCGATCCTAGGATGTTAGAAGTAAGGGCGAGATTTAAATCTTATTTTAAATTAAGATATTCATTTAATATAATTCAGTATATATTTATTTTATTTTTTAATTAATAATTCTAACTAATTATAAATCTTTGTAGTCTTGTAGCCAATTAAATTATTTAAAAATAACAATCATTAATTATTTCGAGCCAAAACAGGTTGAACACAAATGAACAAAACATTGTTTGTATTCGGCTCTTTTATATATTGAGCACAAAAAACCTGTTCATGTTCGGCTCATTTGCTTAGCGAATGAATTGAACACACACTACTTAATGAGTTGAATATGAGCTGTTCACAAATGAGCTATTTAAACAACCCTAAATATAAGGATGGTGATCCTCTTAGGAACTTGAACTTTTTTATTTTGGTTTTCCACTGACATCAAGGAAAAGGCAAAAAATGATATAGATAAAGAGCCTATAGATTATTATATTGTCATCTAAATTTATGATTTTTATAATACTCTTGAATGGAAAACCTAATATGTGTCCCTTATTATTTTTGCTTCTTAACTATATTCAATTTCCCCCGTTTACCTTGTAATAAAATTTTTTCCTATTTTTGTATCAATCATGAGTGACCAATTTTTTTTCTTGTCATTTTATGAACAACAATAATTTTACTTAATTAAAAAATTCTTTATAGGGACTATTTAATCCATTTTTTAATTTTCAAATGAAATAATAATGAGCTAAATAGTGAAAGAAATTTTAATATTTTTTCACCTCCTTGAATCATAAGAAAATCTTTTCTTTATGTACCTTATATGACAAAAATACGAGTGTGAATCTCAAAGGGATCGAATGACCATGGACGAAGACCAAGGCAATAGAAATTCTGAAGAGAGCGCAAGTATCGACAGATAACTGTCAGCCGATCAACTCGAACAGATCGACTGATGTACACGACATCCGACAGTTTCGGTGATCGGTGGACCCATCTAGCAAGATGATGTGATGCAGTGATCGAAGGATTTTCATCAATCAATTGGATCTTGCAATGGAACTTATTCGGTCGATCAATTTGATTGATCGATCCGGAGTTTTCGACGACCGACATATATATCATATTTTTCTTTCTATTACGATGTATTTCTCATTCGACATAATTTAATTATTTGGGTAGTTATCCTAACTATTCCCTTCTTTTTGTATCTGTATTTTGAGCCCAAAATAAATAGTCTCTCCACTCACCTCTAGTAGTAATATTAATTTCCTTAAAAATGCTGCAAGAAGCATTAAGAAAACCGCACCAACCTTTTTCTATCTCTTCCGCCAAAAACCACCGCCTTTGGTGAGCGAAACCTCTCACATTTCCCATTTCCCATTTTCCCTACCCGGTCTTCTTCTCATCTCGCCCAAAGCCATAGCTTTGGTGACCGAAACCTCTCGCCCGTCGCATTTCAGATTTCCCCTCCACAGCCCTCTTCTGATTTCGCCCAAAACCATCGCTTTGGTGACCGGACTCTCACTTCAGAGGAATCTGTGGGAAGACAACAACTGGATCGTCGTAGTGATACAACAGTGTCCTCCTTTCGCTTCTTCTGCTCCGCTCGTATCCGAAACCATTGTTGAAGGTAAGCTTGTTCGCACCTTTTTTTTTCTTTTGCAAGTTCATAGTTTTTCCGTGTTGGAGATGGGATTGGATTTGCCATTGTTGAAATCTAGAATAATGAAAGTTGGATGCTTGCAGGGATTTGTTTCACTTCGATATTGAATTGAGTCCAGAAAATTTTTTTTGATATTGATGGGATAAAAATTTTTAGCCTATCAAAGTACCATTTAATATTGCACGCCTTAAAGATTCTAACAAAGCAGTCATTTGATAGGAATGTGCCCTCTTGGTAGCATTGTTTAAGGCTAGTCGGAAGAGAAATGGGACTTAAGATTCTGTAGGCTTTATAGTTGTCGTTTTTACTGTTTGGCAGGACTTGTGTTAAATACTGTTTAAATCCTGCTTTAATGCTGCTGTCAAACAGCCCCTTTATGTGTGAATTAAGAGTGAAATCTCATTTTCTGTTTTCTCTGTGATGGTTATCATCAAGCGGTGTGTGTGCTTCTAAAAATTATTATTTTTTTTGTTGGGGATTTGCTTTGCATCTACATGCATATGAAGTAGCATTTATAATTTTCTAATAAATAAATCATTAAAGGGCTCGTTTTGTTGCTTGCAATTAGAAAGCTTGCTTCTGTTCTAGTTCCAATTATGCAAGTATATGATAAGTGAATGTAACATGATAATTTCTATCATAATTTTCTTTTAGAAGATTTGCATGCATACCACTCAATCCCCATGTATTTACATATCTAACACCTGAACATCAATTTTTACATATATGTCACCTTACCTACTATATGACTTGAGATGAGCTTTTCTCATAAGTATATGATTGCAGTTCAATTACAAACCCTTGGTTCACTGAACCATCATTATTCCTTACTTCAATGAGTTCTATAAATTTTCTGTTGCCATATTGTGTTTGTTGTTGTTCAAGGAGGTGTTTATGGATTAAGCTCCACCCTTTCGCTCATGGAAATGCTGAAAATTTTAGGGCTCCAAATTGTTAAGGTGTTGGTTAATAGCAATATGGCCCAGAGTTGCATGCACATAAGAATTTTCCCATTTTATGCTTCCTAGCAATGATGATGATGATGTATAAATGACAATGATGATCAATCAAGTGGTCTTTTTGAGGCCTTCCTTGTTGAATTTCTTAAAGAAAATCGGTCTGTCAATGCATAATTTTCTCTCAAAGAAATTTCATGATGCTTTTTGTACATAACCTAATTCCTTGCTGCAGAAAGAATAAATTGATTCAAAATGAATAAGGCAAGAAGAATATTTGATATATAGGAAGATTAAATTTTAGGAAGACTTACACACATAACACTAAATTCTTATGTATTTATATATCTAACAGCTAAACTTCAGTTTTTACATACATACCACTATAACTTTGCATGAAAGGATGCATTTCCCTTTTAAATGTTAAAATAGTGGTATTTTTTATGTGATATGAAAGATTTGGGTGGTATAAATGTAAAAATATTAAAGTTTAGGTGTTAGAAATGTAAATGCATATGAATTGGGTGGCAGGTATGTACATGCTCCTAAATTTTATATGGAATTACTATGAAGGAAAGGCTATTAGCATTTCACTAGTAACATTTGTGGAAACAGTCACTAGAAGCCTCATAATAGTAAGTTGTGGTTTGCTAGAATCCATGAAGGGTCTCGTGTGGCAACAAATTTGAAAATCAATAAAGCTCCTCAAACTTGTCATCTCGAATGAACTCCTCTCAAATTATTAAAAGATGGTTTATGCCTATACTTTCCCAACCCTTCTATGACACTTCATTTCAAATATCGAGGGAACTGAAGATGGGGAAAGAAAGTGGGAGTTGGACAACTGAAGAGGAGGAGAGGTAGCGATGAGTCGGGCGGCCAAAGAGGGGGGAGATGAAGTGAGATGGCCGGAAAGCCAAAGAGGTGAGTTCGCTTTATATATTGTCGCAATCGACTTACCTGAATATTGAGCGGCTCTATTGGAGGAAAGGACCGCGACACCCTGGCCGATTGAAGGAAGAAAAGGGAAACAAATATGAGGTTTGATAGCAATAGATAAACATATAATAACAAGAAGTAGGTTACATATCTCTTAGCAATACCTTCTTTTAAATTCAAATTTTCATTTTTGCTTAATAGTTTTGCTTTGAACAAAAGAATAATTAAATTAAATTAGAAATAACAACAAACCAAAGAAGTATTAGAAAGAAAAGAACAATTCTTTGTTATTTCTTGACTTTGGAAAGACAACTTTGTAGAAAATTTTTCAAATCTAAGATTTTTATTCAAGGAAAAGCTTTGTTGTACATAGCTGAAGAGCAGTTCTCACCAACCATTCCAAATTATCCATTAATGATAAAAATCTTAGAGTCACAAATTTAGAGTTTACTTAGGCAGAAGAACTCAAGAAAGTTGTTGTGTTAACCTTCATTTAAGGTGTTTCAACAGGAAAAAGAATTGCTTCCTTCCAAATAGAGGAACTTAATTGTTTATAGTTAATATATATGCTTCAGCACCTTACAATCTTTCATAGCTTAAAAGGTCAATAACATTTATGATTGTTATGGCATTCAGCATGTTATTGGGTTGAATTAAATGTGAAATACAATGAAGAAAAAGGGTTGGGCAAATACTTAGAACTGCCTAAAAGATCTGTTCAAAGTATGTTTAAAACAAAATAAAACAAAATAAAATAGAAATAGTTTTATAAATATAACCGAAATAGTTTGGATGAGTTTAATCATGTTGATAATTGATAATGATGCTCTAATTTCTTCCAAAAATTATACGACTGCGATCTAACCTAATCCTCTCCTAGTATCACAGCTAAAAAGTTCAAAATGCAAGTGTGCACAGAATTATATATATATATATATATATATATATATATATATATATATATATATATATATATAGAGAGAGAGAGAGAGAGAGAGAGAGAGAGAGAGAGAGAGATAAATACTTATATATATCTCAAGAGTGAATAGATTAAAGGATATACCCATAGCAAAACACCTTCTTGAGTGCCATCAAGAACGCAAATCCAATCTTTTTTAAGTTTTAGTGAGCTCTTTTTGTGAGGAGATCCCTAACATGCAGTAATTGCCTAAGAATAGAGAGAAAAAATCCTACAAACGTTTGCTTGCTAGCAAAGAAAATATGCCATTACAATTTACAATAAGCCATCATCTTTTGAAAAGAGAAAATCAAACATTCCTCAGATTAAATAAAACCAAGACCGGGACCGGGAACAATATAGATGTTCACTACTTGCAAAGTGTTCTCAGAAGTTTCAATTCCCAGCTATCTCAGACCTGTGGTAGCTTGCACAAATACGAAAATACAAAGTTAATAAAAGTTTTCCTGGACAACTATTATGCGTTTCAGCCCATCATAACAAGAAAAGTATATTGTAAGCAATTATAAGTTATACCGCAAGGGGTGGTTTCCTCTCAGTTATTCAAGAACTGCACTTTCAGCTTTCTCTAAAAAAAAAAAAGAGAAATAAAAAATTCCGCAGCCTCTTTAGGGTTCTTGGCATAGGAGCTATAACCTGGTTTTTTTCTAGATGTATTAAGGGAAAAAAAACATAGAATAAGATGAAGATTTTCAATGTCACAAATTTATTCCAAGCTAAATTTTTAAAAAATTACTCCACGCAATGAAAGAGTTAAATGAACCCGTTGATGCAAGATAGATCAGAGTTTAATACTATTTCAACATTAAATACTCCACATACCACCAAAACTTAAGGCCCATTTGAGGCAGCTTAAAACAGCGGCGACTTTTTTGAAAACGCCGCCGTAATGTTTGTTTTGCACGTTTCAATAGCTTTTTCAAAAACGGAGTTTCAATTTTATTAATAACGTCGCCCGCGGGCCGCTTTTCTTCGCTGTGTTTTCCTCCATTATTACTCAGCTGCCCCTCGTCACATCACGGTCGAGCTCTGCATCTTCGGCATTCCTCCTCAGCCGCTCCCTGCATCTTCGACATTCCTTCTCTTCGTAGGTATACTCATCTTCTCTTTTAGTTTCATTTCTTCTGCTGCGTTAATGGGAGATCCATTATTGGTTTGTTATGCAACCGCAGCCTGCTCCTCTGGTCGCACCTTTTAGCATCTGTTCCTTTTTTTTCTTCTGCCCCTCACAATCGCACCATATGTTAGGCTGCTTGTTTTTTTTTTCTCTTCTGCTATGCCTATTCCTCCTCCGCTTTTATGCTCCTCCGTTTCTTATAATGTTGCTGGAAAGTCCTTATAAAGTTCTGTTTCTGCTGTTTGGGGACCAAACTAAAAGCTCAGTTCTCTTTTTTTCAGCAAGTTCATGTTCATTTCTGTGTTAGCCAGGCTAATTTTAATGTGGCTGTTCTGTAATTGCTGTGATTTCAGACAATGAGGCAAAAAGGGCAACTCCTGCAAATTTGGGCAGTCAGCAAGGAAGGAAACAGTCATCTCTGCTGCTCCTCTTTCATCAAACCAATCCTCCAATAATTGTTGTCTCTTAATTTATGTTCCCTCTAGTGATGCAAACACGCAAGCCTTGTCATTCCTATGGAATTTATAATCAAGCCGCTATGCCTTTGGCATGTTATGTAGGTACAGAGAGTTGAGGTGGGGAAAATGCCCAAAAGGTGGAGTTTCCCACTCTAAACACCCATCTAGACGGATACACTCTAGATTGTTGATCAAATTCGCATTGTACATTCATTTTGTAGAGCTTACTCTCTCCAATGCAACTATGGATCTCTTCAGATTTTTGTATGGTTTAAGATTTTCATGCACATTCACATTTATAATTCAGAATTGTTTTTGCATACCCTTGCAATGGTCTATTTAGGGGGTTTGAAAACTTCATTAGTTATTTGGTTAGATAAAGAGGATGCAATTTCTATTAAGGCTGATGGGGTAATTGCTCTTCTTTCTCATTTTCTGTTTCACTACAAAGGTTTAGGTGTGAAATGTATAAATACATTAGAATTGTGTGCTATGTATGTAAACGCGCTTTTGTACACAATACATGAAGAATTCGCACATCAAGTTTGAACATAGAAAATTATTATCAACTTTGCATATTGGGGCATCTGAATACATTACACCAAATTATTTACATATCTAACTCCTAAACTTTACTTTTTTTCCTTCTCATTTTTATCATGCTTCATACTTATTGCTAAGTGATGTTTATATCTCTTTTTTGTACTATTATGAAGTCATTTTTTTGCTTCTCAAGTATAAAAATATTTCTATGACAGTTCTGTTTCAAACAATAATATTTTGTATATATAATGACATAATTGTCATTTATCCAGAAACAGCTACAAATCAGTTGTTTTCCAAACGCACAAACCAAACAGTCAGTAGGTTATCCAGGATCGTAGTGATAAGTAGGCTTATCGGGATAAGTTCAGCTATCCGAATAAGTTGGATAAGCTGCAGCTGCCTCAAACAAACCCTTAGTGACAATTTTTATATGTAAACTAGTAACTTAATAATAGAGAAGGCACTTCATAGTCTTCATTATAATGAGCGAAATTTCCCATAAGCTATTTTCTGTCATTTATAAATTTATGCCAAAAATCTCATCAACTTCCATAATTACAGTAATTAACTTGGGAAAAGTCCTCGTTAGCAAATGAAATTTAATGATTGTCAGGATTTTGGTGCCTCCTATTAAAATAACCTCATAATGTTCTACCTTAGTTTAGTAAAGATGGAGCCTTAGTCTGTTATGATGCATGTTTTTTATTCATATTGTATGATTTATCTAGGTTAATTTGAAAACAGTTTGAGTTATGCAAATTCTAATGCACTATTTAAAATCTTATTTGACCTAGTAGTTTAATGACAGCTTTTATGTTTAATTTTGATATGTAAATATTTATTTTGGATAAGCTGCTATGTTTTAAATAATATGAAATTTTTTTTGTTTGTAACTCAATCTTGCTAAAGCCTAATAAAGCTGCCAAACTTATTTTACATACATCAATTACTTATATCTCATCCACTTATATTTCAATATTTTAATTGACTCATCTAATTGTCTTAATATCTTATGTATGTGCAGTGAGTTTTGACTTTTTTTTTTATCTTATCATGGATTAAAGTCGGATGCAAAGACCTAGATGGAGATTTGAGCACAACAGAGGTTTAGAAATTTTCTTGGAGTTTGCAACTATGAGCAAAAATTCAACAACTAAAATTTTATGTCTTTGTAGAATTTGTATTAACTGATTTTTCTATATTATAGAAGTTGTCAAAGATCATTTGATATCTAGAGAAAATTTTCCTGGTTATGTCGTTCGGAAACAACCAGGGAAGAGTATAACACTATCATTGAAGATGCATAATTTAAAACAATAAACAACATGTTTGATATTCAACAATCAGAAATTCAAGCAGAAGATCCAAACATGAATGATATAGAAGGATTAATAAGGGACACTTTTAGCGCATAAAATAATTCAAATAATCTAACTATCAATTGTAAAATATCTCATTCTCATTCAACAAGTGATGAGCAAAATTTGAAGAAGTTGTTAGAAGATGCAGAAGTAGAATTATATCCAGGGTGCCAGGCTTTCATAAGATTATCTTTTATATTGCACTTATTTCATTTGAAATGTGACACTCATGGACTGCAAGATCTTTTGATATGTTACTGAAGCTATTACTAAAAGCCATTCCTAACAACATTTCATTGCCTAAGAGCACATATGAGATTAAAAAAAATGATGAGAGCGTTTGATCTTGGTTATACACAGATAAATGCCTGTCCTAATGATTGCATGCTATTTTGGAATGCGAAGTCTAATCAGGAAGTATTTGATACTTGTAGCTCATCGAGATGGAACGTTACTCAGACAAAAATTAGTATTGAAGGAAAGAAAGTTGTATGAAGGCAGCAAAAATTATTCGATATTTTTCATTGATTACAAGATTACGAAGGTATTCAAATCAAAGAAATCAGCAGTAGACATGGTTTGGCATGGTAAACATAGAAATGAAGATTGTAAGTTGGACATCCGACAGATGGAGAAGTTTGGAAATCATTTGACTTACAGTATCTTGAATTTGCTTCAGACTATCATAATATTCCATTGAAGGTTATGAGTACTGCGTATAGTATTTGGCCTGTGATTTTAGTTGCTTATAATATGCCACCATGGATTGCTATGAAAAATTGCTCGTTCATCTCACCAATAATTATTCCTGGAGAACAAAACCCTGGAAATATTATTGACGTTTATCTTCAACCACTAATTCAAGAATGACTTGAGTTATGGCATGGAGTTTAGTGTTTTGATGCTGCAAGTGGACTGATTTTCACCATACTGCTTTTTTATTATGAACCATTAATGATTTTTTTGCTTATGGAATGTTATCTGGATGTAGTACAAAAGATAGGCTTGTTTGTCCTTGTTATGCTGAAAAAACTGCGTCCTTATGATTTTATAAGAGTAAGAAGTTCTCTTATATAGTCACTGACGTTGGTTACCATTTGATCATATATTCCGCAAATTATTTTGATAACAAAGAAGAAATCAGAAGTGCAACTCAGAGATGTAATGAAATTACTATTTTATCTTAAGTTGAAAATTTGAACTTCAAATTAGGTAAACCTTCAAAGTCAATCGTAAAAGGTTTGAAAAGATTTCATTCTGGAGCAATAGTTGGACAATCAGACATTACTAGTAAATGGAAGAAGAAGAGTATTTTTTTAACTTTTCATATTAGAAGACTAATTTATTGCCTCACAATTTAGACGTCATATATATAGAAAAAATTATTTGTGACGATATTGTTGACACTTTATTAGGTCTTGATAAATCTATAGATAACCTCCAAGCACATTAGGATTTAGTTAACATTAGTATAAAGAGAGATTTAAATCCACAACACTTGGAAAATGTTGATTACTTCTTGCCTCCAGCCTACTTCACGATGTCAAAAAAGATGAGATTAATATTCTGCTCGGCGATGATGAATATGAAACTTCCAAAAGGTTATTCATCAAATATTTCTAGGTCCGTGAACGCTATTAATTGTAAAACATTGGGATTAAAAAGTCAACACTGTCATGTTCTTATTGAAGATCTTCTTCCTATTACTCTCAGTTCTTGTGCACCCTGAGAAGAGGTTATGAGCATTATTGTGGAGATAGCACAATTTTTAAAATTGATATGTGCTAAGGTTATTAATCCAAGTGAGTTAAGTAAATTATAGTCATAAATTATAATGAAATTATCCAAAATGAAAAAGTACCTTTTCCCATCTTTTTTAACAATTATGACTCATTTATTCATTTAGTTGAGGAAGTCAAATTCAGTGGTCCAGTTCACTACAGATGGTTGTACCCATTTGAAAGGTAAAGTTAATTTTTAATGTATTCTAAAAATAATTTAAATAGTAGTAATGTTCGGGTTCTTCTATTTATTAAAATATTACTTTGGTAATAAAACACAACCGGAAGAATCAATTGCTGAGGTTACATTGCTAAAAAAAGGAATAATGTTTTGTTCTCAATGCCTTGAAGGAACTGAATTTTCACATATTGCATCGATTTCAAAATTTTTATCAAATAATGAAAAAGTCCATTATAAATTTTCAAGCACAAGAACTCCTCAAGGCAAGGTAGTATCATATATATTAGATGAGAAGTCTTTAATACAAGCTCATAGATATGTACTTCGTCATTACGATAACAATGCTACGTACAAAAATATT
The DNA here is from genome assembly GCA_022702705.1 of Papilionanthe hookeriana x Papilionanthe teres. Classification (NCBI taxonomy): domain Eukaryota; kingdom Viridiplantae; phylum Streptophyta; class Magnoliopsida; order Asparagales; family Orchidaceae; genus Papilionanthe; species Papilionanthe hookeriana x Papilionanthe teres. The sequence goes on along the minus strand of CM040426.1, from coordinate 65,255,634 downwards.
TTCATTACTCGTGAGAAGAGAAAAAGACAACGTCATACACATCTCATATTAACAGATGTCGGGAATATCATGAATGAAAGATTCCATGATTGGTTTAAACAAATGGTAAAGATGAAATTCACATGTTTAAAGTTAAGTTTATTTCTGACATAAAATTAATTTACATTATAAATAGAGGCATGAATAATGATGATTCACTGGTATCAGACGAAGCAGAAGCAATTGCTAAGGGGCCTAATAAAATTGTCCGACGATACAAATGATTCAATATTAACAGCTATAACTTTCATACTGAAAAACGTGATAAAAATAAAAGAAACTCAAAATTATGGTGTTGTTAATACCATAGAAATTGGAGATTTCAATTTTTACGGCCAACTTACTAGCATTTTTGACATCGGTTATTCAAACTTTTTTAGAGTTAGTGTTATTCAAGTGTGACTGGGTTAACACTAATAATAGTGGCATTAGAGTAGATCTATTTGGTCATACTTTGGTAAATTTTTCACGTCCAATTCACTCTCTAGATAAACTGGCAGATGATCTGTTTGTTTTTTACTTCACAAGTGGAGCCAGTTTTCTACATCAAAGATTTTAAACATGAAAATTAGAATTTTATTATAAAAGTCAAACCCAGAGATGTCTTCAATTCAAGCATCATATCCACTTCTCTCAGCCTTTCAATCTTGTCCCCCTGGAAGTGTGAAATACCGGCATATCGTATAATCTTCTTGAGGATATTTTCTTGCTCAACACTTTGTAAAGTACCTCTCTACTTTGTGGACTTATTGTAAGGACCAAATCAAAAACCTTGAATCCTTCACATCAACCTGAAGTTCTTGGAATTAATTTACTTTTACAAGGTTTAATGTTTTTGCTGTTTGTAAATTTTGGTAGAACAAAAGGCAAAGATCATAGTATTGGCTTCAACCTCTTAACGTACATTTGAAGCCAAGCTGACAATAATTTGAAGCCTTGAGCTCATTGATAAAAAGGCGGCTCTCTCCAAGCCTTGCCCAGTGAAATGATCAGATATAACAAGTGATACGGTAATATCAAAATCTAAAGTGAATAGTATTGTAGAACATGGTTTAAACATTAATTAACTTGTAAAGTTCTAGATTTAGTTGCTTAATTTTTGTAAATGTTATTCTTTTAATCATATGAGACTCCAATTATTTGCTCCCTTTGACATAGTACTATTTTAATCACTTTGACTCCAATTTAAATCATAGGTATCACACCATTGTATCACCAAAATTACTTCTTGCTTCTCGATCTTGGAACCATTTTTATATTTTTTTAGATGTACTGTCATCATCATCATTTTCATCAGTGGCCTTTATGCAAATACTTTATACACCTCCTCCATTTATTCCTGCTAAAACTTGATGTTGTAAATGTTACCTTCTGTGCAACGCTTCACTAAAAAATTTTTTTTGAGGTACGACAAAACATTTTTTAAATGGCTGCAGCTTTTGATTATCTTTCCAGTGCTATTCCACATATTAGATTGCATAAAATTCCCTTTATATGCACTTTTAATGTTCTAGCTCTCATTCAGTGTATTTTGAAAGTTCTCAATAATCAAACTATACTCTGGCAGAAAAATGATCAAGTCTAGATGACTCTATAACCTGTGTCTCAAGTTATTTAACTGGCAGCTTTCGGATTTTAAGGCTTATCGGCAAATACATGTAGATGCATGCAAAATATTTTTGTGCATTAATCATATGATACTTGCATCCAACAAATTCTTTCCCTTCATTTACTTCTGAATGCTGACAAAAATTGACTAGGCACTAGCCGAGCAACTACTGATTTTATTTCCAAAAGCTAAATCCATTTATTGATCCAAATAAGGTTTTAATAAGATATTTGTTGCTTTGTCGATGAAATCACTTGATAACTTATGAAACGGTTGAGTACTTTTGTGAATTTCTCTATTTTTACTGAGTAAAAAACATAGGAAATAAGCTTTGCGATGTACTTCTCCAAGCCTGGTGACCCTGAGCAATGCACTTGTAGAGAAGCATGCTCAACTCTACAAGTATCATTAATTTTATTCTAAGTGCACCAAGCAACACAAATTTATTAAGAAAACCTTTCTAGGCCTCAGAGACGTCTTATGGTGGGAAGAAGTAAAAATGTACCACCTTTCCACCTCGTGAGAATTCTTAAGTAATGTTTTCCATACGATAGTTCCAAATGAACTAGAGAATCAAATAAGGCTAATTTTAATTTTGTTGGTTGAGTTGCTTATAGATGCAACTATTTATGGTTAATTATGTTTCAAGCACGACACTTTAGAAAATGAGGCATGTGGCTGTTATTGGTCACATGGGTCTCAGTCTATTTTATGGTGATAAATCGATGCTTGCGAATCATTATTGACTTGCGTCTTTTCATAATAAACAGTTTCTATCTTGAGATATGGATGAACAAGCTCATTTAAATATTTTGAGCATTTTTTTCCTAAATCAAACTTTTAGTTTGAGCATTTTTTTTCCTATTGATTCATGAAAATTTATTTGATATATATTTTTAATTTAAGAAATGACTGCTAGTCGATCACTTAGACATGCACAAAGGTTATTTCTATAGGTGTTTCCATTAGGGGGGAATGATAAATTAGCTATTTCACACTCTACACCAACAAATGTTGATTCAATTGATGAAGATCACAGTGATACCCGAGAACCATCTCAACCATCATATCACAGTTTAGCAAAAGCAGTCTCATCGCTCTGATGTTGGGACCTTGCCTACATGTATGTTAGTGATCAAATATATGTTTGTTTATATTACTACTTTTATATATATATATATATATATATATATATATATATATATATATATATATATATATATATATATATATATATATATATATATATATATTTAGCGAAAGCCCTAGGGCCTATATTGATTTAAAAGCGGTTACAGTGACTTGAGGAGAGGGCCCATGGAGCCCTTCCCCTACGATACAATGCTAACAAAAAAGATCCAAAATATTCAACAATTACAAAACAAAGTCAAGAGCGAGAACGTGATACTCTCGCTCTGTTTCTTGGAGATCCATAGATTAATCTCTTTAATGCTACTCCATTGCCCTGAGTCACCGAGGTATCGTCAAATAGGAGTGTAACCCCATGCTTCTTCCCTCGAGCATGATAAACTTGTCAGTCTTCTCCATCATCTTCTTCTTCCACTTCTTCTACTTCCTCTTCCGTAGAGTCCTGCTGATTCTTACCGGTGGGTTCGACAATTGGTAGGGGAATTCTTCTTTTCTCGCGAAAGTTTGGATGTATCCGTTAGAGCGGACGATCCGAAGTAGCCCCTGGACGACTTGCGGCACGAGAAGAAGTTCCGCACTTCCAAACTTGTTCGCAACCACCGTAGTCTCCCCGAGTGGCAATTCGTATAACCGGCCGAGAATTCTCCCGACCGGCCATGTCGCTGAGTTTAAACTTTTATGAGCATCAGATGCTACGCTATTCTCCTGAGCCAGGGTAGCGTCAACTCTATGTTGGGAATTTTCAACAATAGCAGAAGACTCAGCAGTCTTTTTCCTCGAGGGAGGATGCAGTCTATAGCAGTTGTCTCTAATGTGCCCAAACATTTTGCAATGCTGGCAAAAGAGAGGTCTGCTCTCCACCACAGGCTCCTGCCAAAACTCGTCCGCACCATCGGTGATTCAAAACGATCCACATCGTGAGAGTGAAATCCCTCTCCACTCGAACCCCGGCACCACTGCTGAGAGACCTCATCAAAAGCAGGAGAATTAACTCGAGAGGAGTATCGAGAGCTCGACTAATGTTGTACAAAGCACGTGGATTGTATAAATGAAAGGGAAGCCTCGGAAGTTTGAACTACATAGGAACGATAGGAGGTTCCTTAGATGGTCAAAATCGTGAGTCCATTTGATAAACTTCATGCGAGTGCAAGCGAACCAAAACGGATTGTTGAGTAGAAAGATTCTAAAGATAGCTTTCTTCCTTTCAGTATTCGAACGAGTAAGTTATTCGCTATGTAACACGCCCAATTTCCATCCACCAATAAGTTTCGCATTCTCAAGAAATTTTCTAACTAAATCCATCTCGGAGTAACCAAATTAATTTCCTAACCAAAGAAACTTAACATCATCTGGAGAACCTTCATTTCCAGCAGTAGTGAAGATAACAACGAGTTTCCTATCTTTAAGTACGTATCGGTCGATAAAATCGCCCGTATTTTTCCGTACGCGATGTCATGAAATTCTTGTGGAAAAAGAGATGATCATCGTGGAATTGCCGCCCACAGCTCCAAGAATAGGAAGCCTTAGTTGTCATCGAAAGAGTCCGCTGATCGGCTCTGCTAAAGTCGCACAAAGCCTTGGCAACCTGATCGTACAGCAAAGATTGCCTCTCCTTGTCTGGCGTTAGAACACTAGAACCCAACGCAGCAGAGCACTTGACGAGTTGCCAAGGCGTACCAGAGTCGAGGAGCCCTTCTTCTTGCACAACAGACCGCTGTTGCAGAAGTCCCGCAAAAAGCACCGCAACAGCACTGCGAACGAAGCACCGCAGTGGCACGCAGAGGAACACGACACGGACGCGTACCGTAGGAGACGCGCGAAGCTCGATCTGCAATGCACGGAGCTTCAGCGTCAGACGAACGGTGACCTGGACGCGATCTCCAGATGATGTCGATTGCAGCGGAGAGCAGACGAACTTCAGTGCAACGTTGCACGCGGAGAGCAGCGACGAAGATATCCGAAGGATACGTGCGGTAGCTAGGGTTCGCCATGCGGCGAAACCCTAGCAGAGCCGATCAGGGACGACGACGACGCTATCATCTATTTTATTTATATATATATATATTTTTTGGAAAGGGCCGTAGGCCTATTGCATTGAAATTAAAAGAGGGGTACAAATAGTAATATAAGATGGTCCAAACAAAATTGAGCACATCCCATAAAACCAAAAAAGTAAAATAGAGCTCTATCCGAGCGATACAGAAGATACAACACAAAAACTAACGACTAAAGAGGACAAGGTAGCGATAAAAACACAGCTCTAACTCGCATTCTGAAGAGCTTCCCCAATACCAGGGGAAACCAGACTATCGTCCATAATATTTTTAAGGGGGATAGTGCCCTCCGCTTTCTTCTTCCTCCGGGAGGTAAACACTTGTCATTCTTCTTCAGTAGATCGGAGATATGCTTTAGTGGCAACAGTTACTGATTCACCTCCAAGGGGGATAGTGCCCCCCTAAAGATATGGGCCTTCCTTAGGTGGGTGGAGAACCGGAGGAGAAACCGTGGCCCCCTTTCACTGGGGAGACGTATGATCTGTAGTCATAGGAACAGAAGGAGCAGAAGGCGATACAGAAGTCAAATCTTTGGATTGAATATTAATATCCACATGAGTGTGTGTCTCTTCCCTGTCTTCGGTCATATCATGGTGGGGAGTCTGCTCTCCCTCTGTAATAGTGGGTACCTGATGTGGAAGTGTAGCTGCTCCAGTAGAAGAAGGAGGCAGAGCGATGGCCTCATCATGACTATCGATGGGAACTGCCTGTTGCTCCTCCACAAGTTGAGCCAACTCAATCTGATCTGCAACAGCAGTGGGTATCTTTGAAGGGGAGGGAAGTGGGACATCCGACGCAGAAATATGTGGTCCAGTAGTATTGGCACGGGGAGGTTTGAGGTTCGGATGCAGTTGGTAACACTGATGGGGGGAGTGTCCAAACATACGACAGTGTGTACAGTAAAGAGGCACCTGTTCTAATTTTGTTGGTTGCCAGAATCCCTGATGTTGTGTGCCAATCCAAAACTCTCTCGGAAAAGGTAGCGTGATGTCTCGTTCTATCAGTATTCTCGCCTCAGAAGGGCGAGTCAGATGTTTTGTGGGCGGGTCGGATTGAGTGGAGTGTCATAGACCTCGCGAAGGTAAAAGAAGCTCTCCGATCGTAGAGGTATACCCGCAGATCCTGGAAGTGCAACCGGACGGGGATGATGGGAGGTTCGGCGCGATGGTCGAAATCCACCGTCCATTTCGAACACCTTCATCACCCGATCGTCGATGCAAAGTGTTCTTCTAGCAGAACACCCGGTGTAATCTCCATCATCTCGTCGATTGGATGAGAACATGCCGACCATCCAGATCTTCCAATCTTCCAAACCTTCCAATCAATTTCATCTCGCTCAAATTCCTTACGGATTAGTTCGAGTTTTGGATTACACGTGAGGAATTTGCCAACTAGAACAAACGAGCGAGTGCGAGCGAGGATGGAGATCTCTTCCTCGCAAGAAAGATGGCAGGTTTGCCGTCTTTACGGGATGTTTTTTAGGAATCTTGATTCGACTCCTTGCGCGAATGCATCGTGAAATCGTTGCGAAAACATGTTGGAACGTGAAGGACGCTGGCGGGCTTATCACCGGCGAGGGCGTCGGCGTAAGAATGACCCGAAGCCATTTCGGCGACTACGCAAGTCAGTGCGCAAATCCCGTCAAGCTTGCTGCAGGATCACAAACCCTGAGACCCCGAACAGCAGGAGACACAGTGAAGCGATCTTGTAAGCGTCGAACCCGGTGTCGAGCAGACATAACACTTCGCCCACTAGCAAGCAGATAGTCGACGACGCAAGCAATCGAGAAGCTTCGAGCAGGACTCTGGCAGAGCCGCAGATCGGACGCGAACAAGACCTTCCGCAGACGCAGCAGACGAGAAGGCTCGAAAACAGTCCGTGAGCTCCTCCGCTAGCCAGAGTCGATGATGAAGAGCAGCGAATGATGACGCCGGAGAAGACGCGAGTATCAGAATCCGTGGAGCAGGCCTTAGGGTTCGCCATGCGGCGAAACCCTAGCGGAGCGAGAGCGGGGGCGGGTGCGGGACAACGACATGGATATCATATATATATAGATATATATGTTTGTGCCGCATACCTTGGCCTGTTGGTGGCGGGGTCACTGTAAGTCTCCCCTCAGGTCAGGGGTTCGATCCCACCGTGGCGCGGGGGCTCTCGAATTATAGGCACATAGCGTGCGGCTTCATCACGTAGGTTGGAATGCTCGATGAGAATCGATATTCGGCCCTCGCTAAATATCGATCTCCTTATATATATATATATATATATATATATATATATATATATATATATATATATATGTATAAGCCGTGGTTCTCGCCTTGTTGGTAGAGCATCCGCTCGTCGACGTAAGTTCCCTCGAGTCGGAGGTTCGAATCCCCTCTGTGCAAGTTGTCCGCTATACTGGACGTGGTACTCGAATCGGTTGGCTCACTGGGACCAATCCCAAACCTGGCGGGATTAGCTCGAAAGGGGTTGGTTGGCGCTTCCGCCCGTCGATCAATCTTTAATATATATATATATATATATGTATATATATATATATATATATATATATATATATATAAAATTTATTTTCAGATAATCAAGGGCTTTCAATGCATCGTACGAGACGAATCACGTGTGCAGATCTTCAAAATCTACCTCTGGGCACACGTGTGCATATAGAAGTAAATAATGATGGTTTGCCATGCATACCAAAGTCTAATATATTAGGATCATACATGGGAGTTATTGCTAGAAATCCTTTGTTGTTACCCATATCATTGCCTCATTGGCGCAAAAAGGTATTGAGCCTTCTAATATATATATATATATATATATATATATATATATATATATATATATATATATATATATATATATATAATAGCAAAGATTGAGATATTTTAGAATATATTAAATAATTTATATTATTATTTATTATTTTACACGTAATTTTTAACCAATTTAGTTGCATACTAAATTTAAAATTCCTTAACATATACGTCATTGGATTTTGAAATTTGTCGGCACTAAATCGCGTAACTATAAGAATAGCCGTCAGAGTATTGGGATAGTTGTCCCATACAGAAGATTGTAGAGCATGTTCCTGAAGAAGTAGACGCACTTCAATGGTGTCAACTTGTAACACAGTGGTCACAACCAGATGATCAAATTTTCATTATATTTTATTTATGTTTGGATTGAACAAAAAAATAATAATATTTTTTTTCTTGCAGAGAAGGGAGATAAAAAATTCTAAAAAATATAAAAAAACTGATTGGATTAGTTTTGTCAGGATACAGGCTGAAACTGTAATACGTTATTTTTTTAAATACATTATAAATAGTAAGTATACCAAATTAATATTTCTTTATCAATTTTGTTTCCAAGCTATTCATGATAGTTTGCAATTATGGAGATTTAATATGATACACAAGGAAGGGACATGGTCATCTAAAACTGCTAACGAGAATGGGGTAATAATAATACCTTATTATATTTATAGCGATTAATTAAATAAATCATTTTTATTTTAATTATAAATACTTTTGTAATGCAAACACATGCTTATATGATGTTAGAGATGGAAGAGTTAACTCCAGAAGATGGTAATATAGAAGCAAATGAGAGGGCTTTCATGATTGTCATGGGTCGTGAATACCCTAAAAGGGTACGAACACAGGGGTTTGGAGTCACTCTAACTCGATTTTTTTGACACTGTAGTATGTCTATATCTGGTCGAGTTGAAAAATTAGAAGATGACATGCATTCCTTATGGAATGAGGTAAGACAATTCATTCAACAAATGCAGCCGAATTATCAACCATAAGAATGATCAAACTCGGTATGTTATTTTTTAAGTAATTAAATATTTTATTTCATTTTAATCATCTTAAAATTATTAATTGATTGTGTTTGTTCTTAACAGGGATGCATCTCACGAATTGAGGGGGCATCTCATTCGTTTGAGTAGAACTAAAACTGAATACATGGAATGTAATTTTAGTAATAGTAGCTCTAGTGACAAAAGTGTAACTTTGGGTGATCAAATTATTAAAAGCTGTAAACGATTTAGATATCTTGGGTCTATTGTTCAATGCGATGGTGATATAGATGGGGATGTTAATAGTAGAATTCAGGTTGGTTGGTTGAAGTGGAGGAATGTGTTCGGCCTATTGTGTGATAGAAAAGTACCGCTTAGACTGAAAGGAAAATTTTATAAGATGGTGGTGAGACCCGCAATGCTCTATGGTGCTGAATGTTGGCCTTTAAAAGAGAATCATAATACTAAGTTTAGTGCTACCGAGATGAGAATGATTAGGTGGATGAGTGGCTTTACACTTAGAGACAAAATGTGAAATGAATATATCCATAATAGGGTTGGTGTTGCACCAGTGACGGACAAAATTAGAGAGAGTCGCCTTAGATGGTTTGGTCACATTAAACGTCGACCACTTGATGATCCGATTAGAAGAGTAGATGTTTTAGATTCAACTTATGTTAAGAAAGTCACAGGTAGACCTAGGAAGACTTGGGCTTATTGCATAAAAAATGATCTTAATTTATTAGAATTAAATGAAAATTTTGACACTAAATAGGACGCAATGGAGAAAAAGGATTCATGTAGCCGACCCCACTCAGTGGGATTAAGGCTTTGTTGTTGTTGTTGTTGTTGTTGTTGCACTTTTGTTTATTCTATTTTGATTTCTTTTATTATAAGATTGATGGAGGTTTATCCGATAGATTGATAGATGTTTTATTGTTTAGGAGATGTTACAACTTAATTCGTATTGGTGAGTGTATTTTTATTGAATATTTTTTTTAAGTTATTGGAAACTGAAACTGATGGATTGATACATGTTTTTATGTATTTGGGATACTTGTTCATATGTTATGGTAATTTCTATATATTTACTAATTCTAATTTTAGGGCATTTATATACATACCATCAAATTCCTATGTTTTTCCATATCTAACACCTAAACTTTACTTTTTTACATTAACACACCCAAATCTTCCATATCACAACAAAAATAACAGTATTTTAACTTTTAAAATGTGAAATGCACATTATCTTTGATAAGTAATATGGAATATATATGTAAAAATTGAACCTTAGTTGTTAGATATGTAAATACATAGGAATTAAGTGGTATGTATGTAAATCTTCCTTCAATTTTATGCATACATGGTCAAGATGAGTTGACGCATCTAATATCATACTTATTGGTCAGTACAATATACAGTGATTATCAATGTGTACATAAATGGTTGATACTTTTGATTGTTTTTGGTTGCTTGTTTTATGAACCTTTGTTTGATTTTTTCCCCTTCTCTATTACTTGTGCAGCTGCCAACCCTTTTTGAATACAATAGAATTAGTATGCTAAATCTCGTTGGAAGTCTTGTAAAGGTAAATGCTTCAAATTCTATGATATTGTTCAATGTTTATTCAAAAGTTCATCTCTATCTCTGTTGATATTAGAACTGTTATCTGAGGTGTTCATCTGCATTAGAGTGAATTTCTTGCTATATTTGGTTTCATGCACTGATGAAGACAGTTAGTGTTTCTCCCTAGATAGCTAAGGAAGTTTGAAGTAACACACTTCAGGAATGAGTACTTAGCGCTGCAGTAGTGTATCAAACTATCCTTTACAGCTAACTATTATTATGGTTTCTTTAAATTACTAGCCTGTGCACTTGTAGGAGAAGAATTGTGAGTACTTCTATTAACCTGAAATTAAACAAAATTTACAGTAATGTTTAGATGCCTTAATCATTAAAGCCGCAGTTGAACAATGTTTAAGAAATACATGTACACAGTTCTCTTAACAATGGCATTCTTCTGCATACTTTTTCTTTTGTTCTCTGTGCATGGGTTGCTGAGGTTAATAATAATGAAGACATGTATGCCTCTAATGCAATTTTTGTGCAGATTTTGTTTTATCCTGCATAAACTGAAACTGAGCGTGGTATAAGTTAGGAAGATTTATTCTTAGGGGCATTTACATACATAGCACCTAATTCGTATGTATTTACATTTCTGACACGAAAACTTTACATTTTTACATTATACAACCCAATTCTTATGTAAGGTGGCGCATATGTAAAATTGAAGTTTAGGTGTTATATATGTAAATACATAGGAATTAAGCGGCACATGTGTAAACCATCGTAATTCTTAATGTTTTTCGCTCAAGTAGAAACATTAGATTGAGTTGCATCCCTTTTTGGATCAAATATTGTTATGTTTGCTTACATTTCATTGACTTCAAGTTTTGATTGCACCTTTTGGCGGACAATCTGAAACACTTCTATATGTATTTAGCCCTTTATAACTTTCTTTATGTCACCGATCACATGTAGAGAAATCATAATTTTTACAAGATTAATATAATTTGGTCGTGCGGTTGGACAACCTATGCGCTTCATTTTGTTGAAGTGTTTATCAAATTTATTTTCTTGAAAGTGTGATAATTACAAGTAAAAGGTAACTCAAAGTCTAAAAGAAAAGTAAGAACTATATGGAAGCTCTGTTCTCTGCTCCAAGCGGTGAGATTCATGCTTTGATGAAGAAGGTAATATAATGTTTAGGCTGTCCCCCTCAATGATAAATGGCCATTCACGACTAGTTTTAAGGTATGGACAGCTTCTTCTAAATTTTGGAAGTCAGGCATCAGAAACCCCTATTCAGGAAGATTTCTCAGAATCTTTTAAGCACCTTGTACTGTGTCAAAATATGTGACAGGTCCTCCCTCTCATTACATCCCTAGGGGCATAGGTCTTTGCTCCCAATACCTCGCCTGCATAGCCAGTCATTTGTTGGGATGGCATTTACATGCTTAGCACACAATTCTTATGTACTTGCATATCGCGCACAAACTTTCATCTTTACACACATAACACTTAAATCTTTAGTAGAAATATTGTCATAGTTTAAAAGTGAAATGCATCCTTTCATGCCTAAGTTTAAAACACCAAAGTGCTATGTATGTAATCATGAAAGTTATGGTGTGAGATATGTAAATTTCCCTATATATTTTTCTAGTTTTGTGACATAAAAATAAACATTGTTTCCACACCTATTTTTATGTACAGTCTCATTTGACATATTTTGTTAGGAAGATTTACATGCATACCACAATATTCTCATTCATATACATATCTAACACCTAAAATCCAATTTTTACATTCACGTGACGGTAACTATGCATCGAATGATGTATTTCCCTTTTTGTATTCATAGAAAAGGTGGTCGATACGTATGTAAATGCCCCTTTTCTTTTCCATGTCATATTGTTAACCACAAGGAAGATCAAACTTGGTATGTTATTTTCAAGTAATTATATGTTTTATTTCACTTTATTCATCGTAAAAGTATTAATTGTTTATGTTTGTTCTTAATAGGTATATAACAAACCTTAATCTGAATGACGAATTAAGGGGGAATCCACATATTGATCTTCTTTTCTTTATTCACTTTTGTTTAATATATTTTGATTTCTTTTATTGTAAGGTTGATGGAGGTTTATGTCATGGATTGCTAAATGTTTTAATGTTTACGGGATGTTATATGAATTGTGTCTTTTTGTTCATTAATTTTCATATTTGGGCCATTTACATGCATAATATCTATTTCTATGTATTTCCATATGTAACATAAATTTTAATTTTTACAATTGCACTTTTTGTTAGATATAGAAATACATAGGCAAATCTTCTTTCATATATATTTATGTTATTATATATACAAATTTATTGAAAATGTGTATATTAAAACATTAATTATAAAATTTCGAAATATGCAACAGGTAAAACCGCAGCGAAGAATGATCGCAGCTAGAATTTTTCCCGATGGTTTTATAATCGTTGTTATAAGTCTGCAGCACTAATAATTAGCAGTGGTTTTAATCGTTGTAATTAAAATCACAGCAAAATGCTAAAAATCCTTTTCAATAGCTTTAGAATCGTTGCTATTAGTTTTTGCAGCACTAATAATTAGCAGCGGTATTAACCACTGCAATATTACTAGCAGTTAAAACTATTGAATACGACATCACCGCTAATTCCTTTGCCTGATAATTTTAAAAACAGTTGCTAAAAGTCTTTGCAGCACTAGTAATTACAGCGGTTTAAAAATCACTGCAACAAAAATAGTAGTTGTATGTATTGCTACGATTGCCTATATAAAGTGTAGCGAAAAAATCTATTTTCGTAGTTGTGATAATTTAGAATTCTAGAGTACCTAAATTCACTTTTATAAAAAAATTGATTAAGATGCAATATTCATTTATTTTCTCTATTGAATCTTTTGCTAGTAATAGAAATTAAATTAAATGTCAATATTATTTTTATTCGACTTATTTCTTGGCATCAATTTTGATGTTAATACAAACATCATCTCAATATATTCTTCGTGTGATTTTAGTCTATCTCATTAATAGAATGTTCCATGACTTATCTTTAAACTTGAAGATCTCGCTCGAAAAATAAAATTGCACTGGCCATAAGATACAATAATTACATAGACAAAAGAGTAGTAGACAAGAACCACTAGCAATTATGGACTTTAGTTTAACATCAATTGGGAGTTTAAACAAACTATTAGCACTAGTACCTAGAATTTCATCAAAATGTTCTTCCATGAAGATCCTTAATAAGGGGATAGTTGAACTACTTTTAGTAACTTCATTTTAATTTCTTAAATGACTGAAGATATTCACTTTAACACAATCATCTACATATCTATTTCAAAAGAGGAAATGAAATCATTTTAGTAGATATTCTTTTGACAAGAGTTTTTGTACTTACATAAATTAACAAACAGCTTTTATATATCAACTTTGGTACAAAAGAGCTTAGAAGTTCGACAAAGATTAGAGGTAATAGTGTTATCAACAACGACGAATCAATGTTGGAATCACTTACATACTTCATAGATAAGACGTCATTAGTAGTCATTAGTAGTGCATGTAAGAAAAATGAAAAATCATATAAATGCCTTGTAGAATCTAATCATTTAATCTAATTATTCTCATTGATTAACACCTCTAAATTATTATAACTTTCTTGATTATGAAATGATCAGAGCATTCTGTAAGACAACACGACACCCCCAACATAATAAAGACATACGACATACCTTCTCATATGTTCTAAGCCTATAAAAGTGTAAAGTATTGGATAGTATAGCACTATCCAATACTATTTGTTGCACTTGTCATGACTAGGTTCATGTAATTAGAGCAATTAACTTAATGGATGATTAATGAGATGAATTAATAAATAATTAAGCAAATAAACTATTTAATAAACTTATAAAAAAAAATGGATGCATAGTTGGATCATGTGCACCACTGAAGAGCACATGCAATGTCATGTTAGCTATAATGAACACAAATTGAGCTTATTTTTACTTAACCCAAACTCGACTTGATTAAGCTAATTATTTCACTAATCTTTATTAATGACATATCTTAAATATTAAGATTTTTAAATTATAATTATTTTAGGATGTCAACTAGTAAACAAATTTATGGAGTCGGCGACACGTGGCACTCTACACAGCCGAAGTAGAGAGAGGTAAGGGGTCATTAAAGGGAGCACGTGAGGTGCCGAGCCAGCTCGGCTCAATTAAGAGATTCCGCCTCGGGATCCTAAACCTTCTCACGTGCTTCGATGCCCTCTACCGATTACTGTACGCGTCATCGCCATCATAGAGGCAGAATGTAAGAAGCAACACAAGCGCAAGTGATGATGAATCATTGAAGAGAGAGAGAGAGAGGGGTGGGCCCGTCAAGGACATGCCGTTGGGGTACAGCTGGCAGGCTTTGTTTCGTCAAAATGGTGGGGTCCAGGTCACGTTCTTTACGTACGGCTCCGTGCTGTGCGACCCCTGATGATGCTGGTGGCCGTGACGGCGCCGCCTGCTCGCCGGAGGTTGGTTCATTCGCTTCCGGCGGGCTGTAAGGGCTGCTGGTTGAAGTAGTGGTGGATTTGTTGAAGTAAAAATGAATCGATTTGTTTTTATTTATTATTATTCATGAAAAAAAATCATGTTGGAATTTTTTTTGATAAAAAGAAATATTAAATTAGAGTTAGAAATTAAAGAATTTATTCAAAGATTGATTTAATTTTATATCAATCATTAAAAAAAAATAAATAAATGATTTGTCTCTGGTAAAATAATTTACATGGTGACGTGTCAGTATAATTTTGTTATTTATGTCGGCTCATTAACTTATTGCATATTGATGCGTGTTAGAAAATTTACGGCGATAGAGTAATGAATTATTGTCTAAACGTTGCACAAGAATTCAGCACACACTCAGATGAAAGAAAAATAACTGGTAATGACACCATTAGTTTTTACGGAAAACCCGTAAAGAGATAAATCACGAGGTCTGACCCAATTGTAAAAATCCACTATTGCTTGGTGATTACAGAGACTCGTTATCCCATAGACAGAAATGATAACTATATTTTTCAAAGTACAACGTCGATAGATGGTGTCCGATCAGTGGTAATTGACAGCGATTGGTGGTGTTCGACGGCCGTCAATGGTGGTTGATGACGGTCAGTGGTGGTTGACGATGACGATAGTACTTGACGGCAGTTGGTGGTTGTCAAAAACGATCGCGGTGGTCGGTAGAGGTCAGCGATGGATGGTTGACGGAGGTCGGCGACGGTCGACGACAATCGGCAGTGGCGACAGTGATTGGCTGTGATCGAAGGATGTCGGCGGTGGTTGACAGAGATCGACGAAAACTAGGATAATGTTGGACTTCAGCTCCTTCTCGAAGCATTAACTTCTCTCTCAATGATCAAGCTCTCTGCTCATGAGAGGGGTGGGGCTATATTTATAGTTCTGAGTGTAACTATTGCAAGAATATGAATCACCTTAATCGGATGGTTTGAAAAGCTTCTTTCAATCAAATGGTATTTGATGGACATTTGAATGCCTTAACGATGTCAGAATTGAGCAATCTTGGGCTTGTTGTATTCGTCTTGTCAAGACGCTCGATTTGACTATGAACTCGCCAGATTCGACATCCTTTTGGCCGTCCAAATGTTTCCAAAAATTTTCTAGTCGTTCTACAATATCATTTCACATTAAGATTCATCGTCAGATATTTTCATACATAAATTTTGATACATGTTATGTATAAACAAATTCGACCCTAATACGATGCAACAACCGATGCAAATTATTTGCATCAAAATATATCAAAGTAAATTAAGCGGAAATAGAATAACCAACCCCTAATTTAACGTCGGAAAAAATCAGACAAAAATCTGACCCTAACCTTTAAGTATCGTCATATTTGCGTCTGATTTGCGACACAAATATGCTATATTCTTGCAACAGGTTGTGCAAAATGCTTGTGTCTGCCGGTTTGTAACACAAAATGTCGTCGGCATCGGGAAAGAATGAACCCCTATAGAAGAAACAATCCTGAAACACAAGATAAACGTTTTACATTCCAAAAATTACATTTTTACTTGTCGCACAAACACATTAATCAATTTGGGTTGATTTGGACTTCAGGCTTCACACTCTTTTAGAAGATAAAATAATATTTTCAATCGAATTTATGTGGCAAAATTTAATTAGAGTCCCGACATAATTCTACGTCTGGACTCCGGATGGATAAATTGGTTGGGAGAGAGGGCAAATGACTAAATTACTCACATTTATTAATTAAGAAATCAAACCGACAAAAAGCAATTGCACCCCCTCATCAAAGCATGGGTCCGTCCTTCTTTGCTATGACATATGTATTTTTATGTACATTTAAATAGAAATAAAGTGTACTTCTCTCCCTTTATAAAATATAAAATTTTTTAACATCACATCAAAAATATCACCGTTGATTCGTGCTAGAAAATTCGCAGCAGTAAAGTAATGGTATATCATCTTAGCGTTGTTTGAGAATTCAGCGCACACTGAGGTAAAAGAGAATAACCAGTAATGACACCAGAAGTTTTCAAGTGGAAAAGCATGTAAAGGGAAAAAGCCACGGGGCCTGTCTATAGGTTGTTGATTACATAGATCCCTATCCCACATACAGAAAAGGGTAACTATATTTTTCATATTATAGCGTCGACTGACGACGTCTCGTTGGTGATGATTGACGATGATTGGTGATGATCGACGGTGATAGTCGACAGTGGTTGACTGCTATTGGCGGTGTCAACGACGGTCGATGGAGGTCGACGACGGTCAGCAGTGGTTGATGGCGTTTGACGGTGGTCGATAACATTCTACAGTGGTCGACGACGATCGGACAGTGATTGAAAGCGATCAAAATTGGTCGACAACGGTCGGCGGTGGTTGACAACGTTCAACGGTGGTCTACCACGATCGGTGGTGGTCAACGACGGTCAAGATGGTGCTAGACTCTATCTTCTTCTTAAAGCTTAAAGTTCTCTCTAAAGCTTCCAGCCTCCTCCCTCATGTGGGTGTGGGGTTCTATTTATAGTGTTTTGAGTGCAATTAATGTATCATTATGAACCACTTTGATTGGACGGTCCAAAGAGCTTCCTTCGATGGTACAGTGTTTGATGGACATTTGAGTGTCTTAATGATGTCAGAATTGTGCAACCTTAGGCTCGTTGGATTCATCTTGTCGAGATGCTCAATTCGATTATGAACTCGCCAAATTCGACATCCATTTGACCTTTCAAATATGCCCGAAAATCTTCTAAGAGTGGTTTAATGACTTGATATGAGCTTGATTTGACTCGGAATTGACTAGTTTTTATTTGATTGGGTATGTCTCATCGAGCCTGTCAATTTGCTTATAAGTTTACTGAAATTGGAGATCTAGATGACTTTTTACAAGATCTTGCTCAAAATATTGCCACGAGATTGGTGTCATGCCTTGAGATTCATGTCAGATGATGAAAATTTGTTGGCGATGTTTCAGTTGTCCCCTATTTTCAGGCGAGACCATTTTTGTAGTCCGAAAATATTAACATCTCAAGTTTTTTATTTTTATCACATACACACACACACATATGTTGTGTGTTTGTGTGTGTGTGTGTGTGTAATGATCCATCGCTTGAAAAGGTATTTATTTTTACAGCTTTCCCGTTGTTTGCTAGGTGGCTCGGGATGCGAAGAGGCTAGCGAGGGAATTTGGATCGGCAAGCAACGCAAAATTTGGAGTGTTGCTAATGCTGGAATGTGGAAGGGAAACTGAATATTTTGATTGATTTTCTTTTAATAATGAGCATAATGGTTCACACCTTTTTTAAGTCTATAATAATGAGCATTTGATGGTTGCACTCCTTTTTGAAGTATATAATAATGAGCATTTAATGCTTGATTTTTTTTAGCCTATAAATAGGTCTGTAGGAGCAGGTAGAGGTGGAGTTACCAACTGATCCAAGATTTTTCCAAAAGAAAGAAAATCTTTTTATGTAGTGGTGAAGAGTTGCCACGAAGAGTTGCAACATAGAGTTGCGGCGAAGATTTTCGGTGAAGAGTTGTAGTGAAGAGTTATAGCGCAGAGTTGCGGTGAAGAGTTACGGTGTAGAGTTGCAGTGCAGGGTTGCGGTGAAAAGTTGTGGTTAAGAGTTGCGGCACAGAGTTACGATGCAAAGTTGCAGCAACATGTGAAAGTCGTTCCCAACATGTGTAGCAGGAGAGCAACGAAATCTTCTTTCACATTACATCGAAGATAAATGTCGTCCCCAACCTCGTAGCAGATTATCCACAGGATCTTCTTTCACGTTGCGGTGAATATGAAATTTGTCCTTGAACTGCGTAACATACAAGCAAAGAAGTCTTCTTTCACGTTGTGACGAAGAGGAAAGTGAACCTCGACCTGCGTAAGAGGAAAGCAACGAGATCTTCTTTCTCAATGAGGTGAAGAGGAAAGTCGTCCCCGCCCTACGGAGCAGGCGAGCAACTGGGTCTTTTTTCTCGTTACGACGAAGAGGAAAGTCGACCCATCCTGCGTAGCAGGCGAGCAACGAGATCTTCTTTCTCGTTGCAGCAAAGTGGAATGTCACCCTCATCCTGCGTAGCAGGCGAGCAAATTGATCCACTTTCTCGTTTTGGTGAGAGGAAAGTCGTCACTGTCCTGCGTAGCAAGCAAGCAACCAGATCTTCTTTCTAGTTTCTACAAAAAGAAAAATTGTGCACATCTTGCATAGCAGGCAAGCAACAGAATATTCTTTCTCGTTCGGTGAAGAAAAAAATCGTCTTGTTCTGCATAGTAAGCAAGCAACGAGATCTTCTTTCTCGTTGGTGCCATGCATTCCATAAGAGATTCCGGTGTCGCTCTTGCACATTATGGTGGTAACAAAGAAATGTTGGTGCTTTTTATCTCCCTTTGAGGGGAAGATTTTATGCTTATGTGGCGGCGATATCTAGAGATCTCCTGACGATCATCAGAAGTACTAGAGTTTTTGGGAGGCGATGCTGACTCTACACAAAGATGAGCATATTTTTTTTAGCCCTTGTAAAAATATAGGTTGGTCATTGTAGCAATTTTTAATCATATAGTGTGACATTTGTAGATGATGATAATGTATTTCTTTGCTTCTTTCACAATTTTTGTGGCTTCTTAATCGTGCAAAATTCTGCAATTAAATTTAACACACATTCTAGAGAACTATGTACCTTTTAAGTGTCTTGCCTTCTAAAGTTGTGTCATTTCAGACTTATGTCTAATAGGAGCTTGAAATGAACTGATGCCTTATGAGGCTTGTAGCCTTCTGAGATCTTTGAGTGTGTCCATGCTTTCGAAGACTTATAACCTTCTGAGGCCTTTGAGTGTATATGTGCCTTCTGAGGCTTGTAGCCTTCTGAGGTCTTTGAGTGGAGATCTTGTAAACCACTTTCTCTTATGGAGTCTTTCTAGTAAGGACATGTCCACTACTAGCTTCCCATTGAGACGTGCCTCTTGGGCTCGTCTCCTAAGAGTACTGTGTCATTTCATCGAGCTTGCATCTCAGGCAAGATTTCTAGAGGCATGGTTAAAAGGAGAATCCATTAAGTATGTAAGACCAGTTCTTAGTTGTATAACCAGAGATGATCAACGGTATTAACCTATAATGAACAAAGTCATATGAAATTCACTGAGAATGGTTGTCCTATCCTAGGTTGTTGGTAGATGCTTTTCCTTGACAGCCTTAATCTATTATGGAAGAGGTCGAAGGAAATCCACCAATGATTATTGACCTATCTGAGGCTGTATGTTAAAGCTCTTGCTTGACGACTGTAGCCTGTAATGGAAGAGGTCGAAGGAAGTCCACCAAATATTTTTTACCTATCTGAGGCTGTATGTGGACGCTTTTGCTTGACGACTGTAGTCTATAATGGAAGAGGTCGAATCGAGTCCCACTATGATCGATTAATCCAAGAATGAGGTGTTAATGATGCTATGTGTTTCTCGAGATTGGGGCGTAGATAACAATGAAATGTATGCTTTCTTGGAAATATGGTTACAGTCATACTTAAGAAAAAAAATGTTTGACAATTTGTTAGTTGCTACTTTTGAATTTTTTGCCCTCCCAGCAGGTGTGTTTCCATGTGAGCTTCTAAAACAACCCATGTATCGAGTCTTGAAAAGATCAACTTCTTGATCTTGTTGAAGAAGAACTCTAGTTCGGTGAGGGGGTACCAAGGAAGTGTTATTTGTAAGAAGATTGCCCCTTGTCTAGGAGTGGTTTTTTAAATCTTGTTGCCTGAATGAAATGTAGGATGATAGACCTACCACAGGCATGACTAGGGCTTTAACATGAACGACCTTTCGAGACTACGATGAAGATTTCCCCTAGCTTGAAAGAAGTTGTGAAAGACTTTATGTCTGAATAGGATGCGAGAAGACGACCCCACTAAAATCATGTATGAGACATTGACGTGAATTACCTGTCGAGACTGCAGTGAAGGTTGCCCCCCATGTCAAATAATGCACCGGGAATGATGTTCAAGATGCAAAGAAGATTTCTTTGCCAATTGGATGATATGCATCAATGAGAAATGAAGTAGGGGATCAGTGTATCAGAGTTAAAGACAGTGTCGAACGGTGCTTTGTTTCCCACAGACAACGCCAAACTGATGCGTGCTAGAAAATTTGCTGCGGTAAAGTAATGATTATCATCTTAGCGTTGTACAAAAATTCAGCACACACTCAGGTGAAAGAGAACAACCAGTAATAACACCAGAAGTTTTTACTTGGAAAAACCCATAAAGGAAAAAAACCACGGGGTCTGACAAAGTTGTAAGAATCCACTATAGGTTGATGATTATAGAGATTCTGTTCCACAGACGGGAAAGTGTAACTATATTTTTATAAATTACAACGTTGACTGACAACATTTGGTTGGTGGTGATAGGTGATGATTTGTGGTGATCGACAGTGACAGTCGACAGTGGCTGACAATGATCGGCGGGTGTCGACGACAGTCGACTATGGTCGACGATGGTTGATGGTGGTCGATGGATATTAGCGATGGTCGATGATGGTTGGCAGTGGTCGGCAGTGGTCAGCAGTGGTCGACAGTGGTCGGCGGTGAACGATGGTCATCGTATGGTTGGTGACAATCGACAGTAGCCGATGACGATCAGCGGGTGTCGATGACTATCGGCGGTGGTCGATGGCGGCCGGCGGTAGGTTTGTGGTGGCCGACGGATGCCGACAGTGGTCGATGTAATCGACGGCCATCGGCGGTGGTTTATAACAATCAGCCGTGATCGATGGTGATCGACGGTGGTCGACGGAGGCCGCCAGTGATCGACGGAGGCCGCCAGTGATCGACGGAGGCTGACGGTGGTTAACAGAGATCACAGTGGTCGACATCAATCGGCAGTGGTTGAAGACGGTCGACGGTGGTTGCGGCGATCTGCGGTGGTCGACGGTGGTTGCGGCGATCTGCGGTGGTCGACAGCGATCGACGGTGGTTAATGACGGTCAGCGGTTGTCGAAGACGATTGACGGTGATCGACGACGGTTGGGATTATGCTGGACTTCATCTCTTCTCAGAGCCTCCTCTCTCATGTGAGGGATAGGGCTATATTTATAGTATTCTGGGTGCAATTAATGCTAGAATATGAACCACTTTGATAAGACGGTCCAGACAACTTCCTTTGATCAGATGGTGTTTGATGAACATTTAAGTTCCTTAACAATGTCAGCATTGAGCAATCTTGGGCTCGTTAGATTCTTTCTGTCGAGACGCTCGATTGCACTATAAACTCGCCAGATTCAGCATTCATTTGACTTTCTAAATGTGTCCAGAAATCTTTCAAGGGTGTTTAATGACTTGATCTGAGCTTGATTTAACTTGGATTTGACTAGTTTTATATCATTGGGTCTGTGTCATCAAGCTGGTCATCTTGACAATAGGTTTGCTAAAATCAAAACTCTAGATGACTTTCTATCAAGATTTGAACATTTCTTGCTTAAAATATTGCTTCAAGATTCGCGTCATGCTTTGATATTAGTGTCGGATGATGACAATTTTTTGGTGGCGTATCAACTATCATTTTCTAAAATTGAAATACATCTTTACGACAAGTTTTGAATACCAATATGCTAT
This sequence comes from Papilionanthe hookeriana x Papilionanthe teres, assembly GCA_022702705.1. Classification (NCBI taxonomy): domain Eukaryota; kingdom Viridiplantae; phylum Streptophyta; class Magnoliopsida; order Asparagales; family Orchidaceae; genus Papilionanthe; species Papilionanthe hookeriana x Papilionanthe teres. The sequence continues at coordinate 65,233,244 of CM040426.1, read as the reverse complement.
AAATGTACTATCAAATTTTAGGAAAAATTTATGTCCGGACTCTGGACTTAGCTCTACATACGGACTCCAAGTAATATATCTTCATGTGTGCTATATCGAGCTTACCTAAAAAATATTAAAGTGAAACCACAGAAGTTATTGGAGTGGAATTGCAGATGTTATTTGGAGGTTATTGGAAAGTTATTGGAGGGTTATTGAGATATTAACTCCAATACATCACAATAACTCCTCAATAACCTCTCAGTTACTCTATAATAACCTTCGTGGTTCTACTCTAGTAAACCCCTGCAATAATCCGCCAACAACCCCCAAATAACCCCCAATAACATTTGCGGTTCTACTCCAATAACTCTTTTCAATAATCCTTGCAATAACCTACCAATAACATCCACGATTCTACCTCAATAACCGCTGCATTAACTCCCGCAATAACCCCTAATAATCCCCCAACTCCCTAATAATTTCCACGGCTTCATTTCAATAACCCCTCAATAACTTCCACGACATGTGCGACATATTATTGGAGTTCGCACCTATAGCTAAGTCCGAAGTCCGAACATAAAATTTTTCGCAAATTTAGGTTAGTTATGTAAATGCTTAAGACTCTAGTGGTAAAAAACAAAGACACGTACGCAAGCAAAATAAAGCACACACACGAGCACATAAAATTTATTTAACTCACCAAACATTAGAGCTTAAAAATATTATGAAACATGGGCTCATTATCAAATAACACTAATAATGACTTCTTCTTTTTTCCTTCTTTTCTCCTTATTATTGTAAAGCATTATGGCATTGGAGTGGGGCCCACAAATTTTACATGGGTGGGCCATATTTTGCCGGCACTCTCCGGTGCACCCAAAATTCTTACCCCGCTAGGCGGCGGTGGGAGGCGAACAAAGAGACGGCGGTAAAAGCGGAGCGGAGCGGGGGAGGAATGAGACGGAATGGGCCCACATCCCGACAGTCCACGTGGCGCAGTCTCAATATTCTATTCATTCCAGCAGCAACCCACCGTTACCGTCATTATTGAGGCCCGCGGGCGGTAACCGCACTTTGAGAGCGATTAATATCCTTTTAACTGCTGACTTTTGTCAGAGCAATTTAATGCATCACATGATAGCCTCCCACAACACACCCTTTTTCTGCATAATTTTTATATCCAATTTTATATTTTCAAATTTTAATATTTAATAAAAAAATAATAAATCAACTAAATTTAATATTTATAATGTAAAATATATTATAATTTTAGTTAAATTGTAATTTCCCCTTAATTAAAACTAAAAATTCTTAATTATAAAAAATATATATATAGAGAAGTGAAATGAGGAAGGTATCTTCATGAGTTGACTATAAATTATTTAAAGTGATTAATATATTATAAAATATTATTTGAATTGTTATGAGGTCGGTATTTTATTAGTTTTTTTTTTAATTAAAAAAATAAAAAATTGTTAAAATAGTAGTTAGCACGTAGAGAAAGGAAGGGCTTTCTATCATGTGGTGGGGATCCCAACTCACATGCTGAAAGAGAAGTTCAAAAAGCTCTGATTTTTAGGAAAATATATAATAACTTTTTTTTAAAAAAAAAATTATTTATAGCATTATGACAATAAATTTATTTATCACAGTTGTGTAAAAGAGCTAGCATTTATGAAAAGAAGCCAAAAAAGTTTAAATGGCATATGAGCAGGAGTCCTAATGCAGTTTGCGTCAGTTCTCATATATTTTTGCATTAAGACTTCAATCAGAGTCTGTTATATGTACAGACAGACCCCCAACTTAATACATGTGTGGGTCTGTCCGTATATGTGACATATTCTGATTGGAGTCCTGATGCAATACTGCATCAGAACTTCTGATGCAATCTTTTTTTCCTATAAATGGAGGCAAATTAATTGCATTTTCACACCCCACCATTATTATTGAATATTATTACTACCACAAGTTGTGCGAAAATATATTGCATGAGAAGTTTTGATGTAAAACTATCAGGATTTCATTCACTGTCTATCATGTGTACAGCCCGAGCTCATCATATATTAAATTATTTAGCTCTTTTTATTAAGAGGGGGTCGTATTATACACGTAACAGACAGTGATTAGAATCTGATGCAGTTTTGCATTAATGCAATATTATTTCAAATTTTGCTTAATATATTTTTAATATTATCTATTTTATGTTGAGATTCGAGCAAATATACATAGTTCGTCAAATTATGATTTATTTGGAGTAAAATATTAATAATCTGAAGTTGGCTTTCATGCTTAATCTAATCAAATTTATTGTTTTAATGTAATTTTATGATTATTAGCTAAATATATAAGAGACTCTTTAAAGAATTAGTCCAACAATTTTTTTTCCTTTTTAAAGAACGAATGTTGGGTTCTTGAAAATTATGGGAAACATGGAATTTCAACCTTTGTAATGCTAATTAGAAGCTTTAATATGAGTACTTATGTTATATTTTATATGAACAAGTATGTGTACGAGGATCTAAATTATTCATGGTTAATTGGTCTGTTAATAATTACACTGTAGGATATGTTGAAACTAGTGTCTGATATTTGCGTCGGATTATTTCAACGCAAATATTAGCGTCGGATTTTCAATTGATTTGCGTTGAAAATTAGGTTTCGATATCTATGTCGAATTTTACTTCTGATTTGCAGTAAATAATTCGATGCAAATGCTAAACTCAATACGTCGAACTTAGATGTTGAATTGTGGCGAAATTCAAGTCGAAGAGTCGACGCAAACATGTACTTAATTGCGTTGAATTATTTTCAACACAAATTCTATCACAAAATCCGCGGTTAGATAATTGTGTCAAAATAATCCGACACAATTCCAATGGAAATCCGACGCCAATGCCCTAAAATTTAGTTCTCGCTCCCCAAGCCTCATTTCTTCTACCCCAGTTAGGAACCCTCGCTTACGACCTCCCCCTCTTCGGATTTTGCCCATCTCTGACAAAACCCTTGCTTTTCACCCTCCCCCTCCTGGTTCTCTCAATAGCCTCACCTTCGTGAATGAACATTCGTGATACAGTCACCATTAGAGCTAGCTGGGAGGACAACGACGAGATCCCGACTTACTGAGACCACCGAAACTCTCATATCATCCCCTACTAGAAACCATCTAGGAAAGTATGTTTTTCAATAGCGATGATATTTTTTATGTTATAATGGATGATCAAATCATCGTTTTAGATATCTTGGACCTATTGTTCAAACTGATGGTGATATAGATGAAAATATTATTAGTAAAATTCAAGTTGGAATGCAATGCTTTATGGAGTAGAATGTTGACAGTTAAAAAACAACATAAAACTAAGTGAAGTGTTACAGAGATGAAAATGCTTATGTGGATGGCTTAACACAGTAAATCACAATAGACTAGAGTGGAAAGGCAAGAAATTGGGAAGTAAAACTACATTCAATTTCAATTTGATTGGGAGAGATAAGTTTATTAGAAAGTTCATCATGAGTTAAATCAACATGTTTAATTGGGCTTGTATGATTTTTAGCATCCTTATCTGCTTGTTGAATCTAGAATTTGTTTAAATTAAAGTTTAGATGATTATGAATTTATTATTTAAATATTTTAACTTAAAAATTTTATGAAAGTACGTGCTTGATTGGATAGATATTTTAACTAAATTGAATATACTAATACGGGTATATGAAAATTTTAACTAATTTTTTATCATTGATAATCAAGTCCACCTGTCGAAGAGTTAAATCGTGTCAACCAGCCGACGTCATTGAATTGTGCTCACCTGTTGAGGTGTCTAAATCAAGCCCACCTACCGAAGTGGTTGAATTGAACCCACCTGCTAAAGTGCCTAAATCGTGCCCACCTGCTAAAGTGGGCGAATCGAGCCTACCTGTCAAGATGGCTAAATCTTGCCTGCTTACCGAAGTGGATGAGTTGAGCCACCTGTCAAAGTGGCTAGTCTGGCTTTTTGTTGTCTTCCTTGAGAGGTTGACTTCAACTTAGCTATTCTTGTGAAGGTAGCAAATCGAGAAAACCGTCATGATCAACCAGAATATTCGTCAACCTCTAATTTAAGGACGTTGCCCGACACTGGGATTCGATCTTATCATCCAAACATCAGAGATGATAGTCGTACCCACAATATATGACATTAGTCGGCAATACCTCGTATTAGCGATATTAACACACTATCAACACATTAGAAAAAAGTCAATAATATAGTTATTGATGCACTACTTAGTCTATTTCATAATCTTTTTTATCTTATGTATAAAAGGTCCAATAAGAGGAAAGGGAGGAATTTTTTTCTTCTCACACTCTATTTCATGAATGACTCTAGATCTTCCCTTGAGCTCTCTCTCTCTCTCTCTCTCTCTCTCTCTCTCTCTCCAAAAGTTTGTAAATTGAAGAAACCTCCTAGAAGCCTTTTACCTCTAGCTTTGAAAATTAATATATTCCCCAAGATTCCTTCAATATCTTTCATCTCTCTTTCTTTTTAGCACTTTCTCGTAATGTTAGGCCTTCTGTGAAGATTTGTATACTCACAGACAATACGAGACCCTGTGTCCTAAAAAGATTCAACATAAACATTATAAAAAATTGTTTTCTCACTAATATAGTATAATGTAGCACCCCTTCCATTTGAAGTATAACTATGTGCATTTACTGAGATATTAAAATGCCAATATGATTTAATTTGCTGAGCATGAGATGCGTTGAAAAATATTTTTTTGATAGTTCTTTTAAAAATTATTAGAAAATCATCTCTGTTTTGGTGGCTGGAGAGATTCTTTCTCCTATTCTCCTGCTATTTATCTTACTCTCGCTTTCACTCTCTCCTTACACTCACTGCTCCTCCTCAGCTATCCCCTCAGTTTTTTCCCTTGATGGAAACTGGTTGGGAGATAGATTTCAGTATGGGAACAGGAATGGAGATGACGGTATCTCCGGCGAAGTTCGCCGGAGCAACACCCGCTTACATGTATGGTATCCCCAATGCAGAATCTCTTAGGGTGGACGACCTGCTCGACTTCACCAACCACGACTTCTTCCCTTCTTCTTCCTCCTCCTCCTCCCCAACCGACGACAACGCCCACCTCCTCCCCACCAGCCACGAATTCTCATCTTCCGCCGCCATCGGCTTCGATTCCTCCTTCCCCGACGACATCTACATTCCCGTAAGCCGAAAAGGAGACGAATTTTTTAACGCAAAACAGAGAAATTTATGCGGAAAAAAGTCTTTTTTATCTCTCCTTCTATCTATCGCTAATTTTTAAGAATTTAAAGGACATAAAAATAAGATTTTGATTTGTTGCAGAGCGAGGAGGCGGCGGAACTCGAATGGCTCTCCAAATTCGTGGAGGATTCCTTCTCCGATACGCCTTACCATTACTCCTTCGCCGCCGATGCGACAATGTCGACACAAAACAGCAATTTTCCGGCTTCAGAGATCTCTGCTCACATCCTCACTTCCAGGAAAAATAGATCCCCGGAGATCTCCACCTCCTCTTCGTCATCATCCTCTTCTTCTTCTTCCGACGTCCCAAAAGCCAAAAACAACGTAATCAGCAAGAAAAAACAAGGGAATAACGACGGCGGTGCACGGCGGTGCACGCACTGCTCGTCGGAGAAGACGCCTCAGTGGAGGGCTGGACCGCTCGGACCGAAGACTCTCTGCAACGCGTGCGGTGTCCGGTTCAAGTCCGGTCGACTCGTGCCGGAGTATCGACCGGCTGCGAGCCCCACCTTCGTTCTCACACAGCACTCCAATTCGCATCGAAAGGTCATGGAACTCAGACGCCAGAAGGAATTCCTCATTCTACGCGGCGGCGTCGGCGGCTCCAACGGCGACGGAGGCGGCGCCGGTTTTTCTTCGGCGATGCTTTTCGAGGACTATGAAGTCTGTTGAAGCGCCGGTGACGGCGATTTAACGCCGTTTGTTGCCGTTTATTTTTAATTTGATCGTTACGATGGATCCGTATCGGACGGCTAGAATTTGTTGCTATAAATTATTGATTGCTGCTCTGATTGTTGTTGCTTCAGTTTTGGGTTTTATGGCGTCATCACGTGATAGCCGTGGTGGTCCAGTCAGGATGAGGCACGTGGTTATCACGTGATAAGTAGAACGAATAAAAATAATGTGAAGTTGGGAGGAGGTCTCTTCTTTAATAATCATTTAATTATGTTAAATTGAAAAAAGAAATTAACAATTAGTGCATGATACTGTTTATTATTATTATTTTTCTAATAACTAATTATTTTGATGAACTTGATAATAATATTCGCTTATTTATAGTTTTTAGTTCATGTTTTCTTAAACTGCTATTACTTAGGGTCTGTTTGGGGCAGTTTATTTGGTGCGGTGGCGTTTTGAAAACGCACCTGTTCTGTTTGAGTAAACTGCATTTTGATAGCTTATGCGTTTTCAAAACGCTGAAAACAAGGTTTTCACACGGCACATATCTAGGTGCGGTGGGAGTTTTTTAGCTGCGGTATAGTTTTTCCAAAAAAATAAAAATTTGAAATAGCCACAGCTTCTAGCTTATCAACATATTATTTTTAATCAACTTATCAGCAGATTATTCAATAGGCTGCAGCTGTCCCAAACAGATCCTTATTGATCTGTCAGATCAATTTTCTTATACGTATCATTATATTCTCACTAAAAAAACTAATACGCATCAAATCATATAGTCAAACGGACTTAGTTAATAATGGATTGAAAGAATTTAAAATAGATTATATAGCTCCTCAAAAATTAAAATAAAAAGATAGAGCGAGAAAGTGAGCATTTGAAGCACAAAAATAGAAAAACTCCTAAACAAAACCAAAAGAAACTTCATTGGGTTCAAGCTATGAAATGCAATTTGTAGTAAGGCTCCCTCCCTTGCTATGCACATAGATTTTAAATATAATGATTTATCTTGCACATAATTTGTCAATTATATTAACACCATATAAAAGGCTGATGAAGAGTAAAATGAATATTTTAAGTGTGAATCCTTCAAATCAAAAAAAAAAAAGGACCAAAAAATCCTTAGAGGGTTTAGTAAGAAAACATCATTTTAACTTCAATTGAAGAACATTTATCCTTGTTACACCGTAAAAAGAAGGAAATTTGATGGAGTTATAAGGGCATATTCCAAGAACCATTAAATATGAAGAGCTTGACCTTCATGGATTTCAGTTCAGTGTTATTGGGAGGTTATTATCAGGGTATTTTGGGATTATTGTCACTACGCGCACACAGAGATGCATACGCTTTCCGTATATAAATATTTTTCCTTTAGTTGACTCGGCCATAAAGAAAAAAAAGAATAGAAATAAATAAATAAATAAATAAATCCTAATCTTGATGATTTGTGTTTCCGATTGCTCCTTCCAATTTATAAAGCTTCCAACACGGAAGAGGGAAGACCCAGTCGATTGGATGGGAGCTTTTGGCAAACATCACAACAAAGATGGGTTGGAGGAGACCATAGAGAGATGAAAAAGCTTAAATCAAAACTAAGTCTACACTTCGAAGAGGAAATGCCAATAATGAAAGATTTAAAAAGTAGAACTTCAGGCCTATTTGGGGTAGTTTATAAGTGCGGCGGCATTTTTTGAAATGTTGCATCGCTGTTTGGTTCTCACTTTTCACCTGCATATCCAAAAAACAACGGTTTTTATTTGTGAAATACACGGCTCGCAGGATGACCCCCGCGAACCGCTTTTCGTTTGCACTAATACACTCGCGTGCCATTTGTGCCCTCATAGCATCTCTCTTCCCCTGGTATCACATCTCCCGTGAGCGCTCCTCGCATCTCCCCTGAGCCACTCGTTTTCCTCGGCAATCTCTCTCGGCAATTCATCATTTCTTCTTCTTCTTCGGGCCTACTATGTTCGGGTTTTTTTTCATTTTTTGGCTTTTTGCTGCAAATTACTCTCCTCCTCTTCGACTCATAACCTTACGTCAAGGAAGCCCCCTAAATCTTCTCTTTCACAGCAGTTACAGCGACACGATTTCGCCTCTTTCTCTCCCGAAGAAATCCCTTCGATCAAACCACCTCGAAGCATTATTGGAGGCGTCCGTCTTGCTGATCGAGGAGGAGGAGACGGAGAAGACAATGAAGAGGAAAGGGGTGGAGAGAAGACTACCTCCAAAACTATGAAATTCGGGCCTGCTGTGTTCGGTTCATTTTTGCAAATAGCAGTTTTCTTTTTTGGCGATTCATCATTTATAGCATAATCTAACACGCCTAGATTTATAACTATAAATTTAGTCGTTATAATTATACATAATTGTGTGGTGTGTATGAAATTGTCCCTTTAATGATTTATAATTGTAAATTTAGTGTTAGAATTATAACAAGAATTGGTTGATGCATATGTAATTTATTAATTTGTATATTTTAAGTATGTGGCTTTGATTTGTGCTTCACCTTGATAGAACTTTATTGGTAGAATTATCATTTATTCAAATTAGGGTCAGAATTGTCATTTATTCATAAACAACTACAAATCAGTTATTTTCCAAATGCACGAACCAAACAGCTTGCCAGCTTATTCGGATCAGCTGCTGAGCAGCTTATTCAGATCAGCTAGATAAACTGCAGTTGTCCCCGAAATTTTAAAAAAGTTGCGAGGGACAAAAGAAAGCAATCCTATAGCAAAAGCAAAAAGAAAGAGATTCACGCCAATGCAATAATAATAATAATAATAATAATAATAATAATAATAAATTAGGGGTCCAATGTGGGGGTAGAAGAGTGGAAAGGAACTGGTCCCAACTTTTTCCCAAGCTTCACAGTTCACTGTCAACATTAATTGGGTTTTGAGTCACTTTTGAATCAATTATCTTCTTTTCAAGTTGTATGAATGGACTCATCCAACCAACCAATCTAAAATATTTATAAATAGGCATACATTAATATACTAGTCAACAATTCTAATGCTATAATAAATAACAATTAATGAAATTAAAATTGAAATTCTAATTACATTATTACATATTTCAAATTAGTTGAATGATGAAAAATAAATTACAAAATACAGTATATTCAATATCAATGAAAAATAACAAAAACATTTTACATACATACCTTCAAAATTTAAATATTTAAATAAAATAATCATTATTCATAAAAATAATAAATGTACGTTATATTCTGTAAACTCAATTGGCTTGATTTATTCAAGTTTAAAATAAAAACAAGACAGATTAAAATTGATGGAAATTAACAGTAGTAACAAAACCAAGCTCATTACAACCTGCAGAAATTCCTCTTTCCCCTTCCCAAAGGTTCAAACTACTTAAAACTGATAGATTAATGGATGCAATAATACACAATTTAGATATTACGGTGTCAGTTAAAATCAATCAAACCACACTAAAACTAAAATAATTAGAGAGAACATAAAGATAGGTTTGGATCAGATGCCTTCAAAATGCCACAAAAATAGTAGAGAAAAGATGATATTACTATGCTTTGAGAAGATAGCCCACAATCACTCCCAGCAAGGCCATGATTACAACAAATATGAATGAGAAGCTTCCACTGCTCCTCTTTTTGCTCAGTTCAAGCCTCAGAAGTTCCTGTATAACATCAAAAGTTAGAAATTGGAGGGTAAAGATTGGGTTCCCATGCAAAGAATTTGATTGCAAAGTAGTTTGTCGTTTGTAACAATTTGCTTGGATTGCTAAGAATCTCGTGTTTGATTGTTCGTTAAGTATACGAAATGAACTTGAATGGATGTTAGAAGCTTGTTCTATCAACCAAGTCAAATAGAAATAGAGCTATGTATGATTACGTCGCACTTGTTAGAGGCTCAAATAGATCATATATATTTTTATCCGTGCGTGTTAATTATATATATAAATATAAATATATATATATATATTGATCATTTTTAGATTTCAGCTATTAAATTTTAATCCAATGACTAAGATTTAAGCACTAAGCATATAAAAGTATCTGAGATGCAGAAAGACGGTATGTTCCCTTCTTTCTAGAGTACATGTAGGACTTTAGTTTCAAGGAATATCTAGTAGTTTGGAATTGATGACTTCATTTCTAAAATTTCTTTAAAATAAAATTCTAATGACTAACGAACTTTATTTCTAAAAAATTTTTTTAATAAAATTCTAAGGACTAATGTTAAATAGTTGGAAAAGAAGATTTTCGGTACAAGTTAAAATGGGAAAAATGAAAGCTAAGGAATAATAATTTTTTTGCGAGTCGAATGATGAAACTTAAGGATACAAATCAGGATAACATGAAACAATAAATTGATTTATGCAAGAAGAATTTAAAGCCCGCTTGGCGTGACTTTCTTTTTCTGTTTTTGTTTTCACTTTTGTTTTTTTTTTTAATTTTTAAAAACATGTCTGATTAGAATATTTTTATTTTTTATTTTCAAAACAAAACACCTACGCTTAAAACATGTTTAGTGTTTTTAAAAACAACTACCACAATCAAACATATATTAATTCGAATCAATGCATAAGCAAAACTAAACTAAAAACAATAAATAAAGAGCAAAAAACAAAAACAAAAATGATTTCAAATTGAAGCAACTTTGTTCCAAAATAAATAATAGACAAGGAAAGCTATGAAATCACATGTGCTTTATTGACTTTCAAAGACAAAATCAGTGTTATATAAATGATTATGAAGAATTATTAAATACCATGCATCAAGAGTATGTTACAATCACTAGAGTTTGTATGGAGTAATGATTAGAATTCCAACGTTGTAATTTTTTTTAATAACATTAAATCTTATATTATTGAAAATTTTAAAAAGAAAGATAAAATGATTTACTCAATGATACACCATATAGAATTTGGTCCAAAACAGGTCAACAAGACAAGCAAAATAAAAACCATAAAGAAATTCAATAGATACAAGAAGGCCATGAGAAAAATCCATCCATGAAGGAAATTATGAGCCGAAAGGAAACTTCACACTCGTGAAACTTCTTAAGCTGATGATGACACCAAGTTGGTCATCGTCATCCAGAACAAGACAGATGATCTAAAGTTGCGGAACTGACCAGTAGTAGAATAGCCCTTCCATTAAAGAGCAAAAGGCACCAGAAAATAAGTCATGTGGCAAAAATCAGAGTATGGCTAACAAAACCACTAAAATGGAAGGATGGCTAACAAAACCACTAAAATGGAAGGTTAAATAAAGGATTGCATAATTGAAATTTTTAATTTTACATTTTAGGCACTTTTGAGGAGCGTTAGCTTGTTGTCCTCTACCTACGGTAAAATACAAATATAAAAAATCCCTTCTATAAGCCAAATGGAGTACCCTCCTCATTGGGCACTAGATCCACAATAAAAGATGGATAAAATGGGAAGAAGGTCATTTGACATCAATTGTAATAACAGAAATAAAACAAATAAATAAATAAATATTAAATAATGATGATAAAAACAAATCGAATAGGCACTAAAATAAGCACCCCTTCGGTTAGGACTTAAGGGTGGTATTACCCATTAGAACCAAAGAAACATAAGAGAGTAACAGCAATGAAGTTGAGAAAAGAAAAAGGCTTGTAGGAGAAGGGGAGCAACGTAAAAAGAGGAGGAGAAGAAAGGAGAAGCCGATGTCGCTACTTGCTAAGAGTCGCCTCAAGTTGTCAAAGCCGGCATCGCTACCGTGCTTGCGGTGCTATGTTAAGCCTCAAATCGAAGCAAGAGAAGGAAGAAGAGGGAGGAGGTGGCACCAAGGGAATACTTGGATCGAGCCGCAACTGAAGAGGAACTTGCGGCTTCTTACGCTGGTGTCGTGCAAAGATGGAGAAGGAAGTTGCACCGCCTTCACGTGCGGATGAAGAAGAGCCGAGATCGAAGAAGAGGGAAAGGAAGATCGGCGTTGTGCTCGCATGCATGCAGAGAAAGAGAAAGAAGAAATGCATGCAGCTCTGTTAGGTCAAGTTGAGCCCGAAGGGGGAGGAGCTTCGGGAGTGCGAGGAGAGCTACAGGCCGAAGGTTGTATTAGGTAAGTTTAAGATTTTAATAAAGTCAATTAAGAAATAGATATATATATACACACACACACACTCAAGTGTAAGTTTATTTAATCAATGTTACGAAAAAGTTTATTTGTATTATGATCACAGCTATTAATTCTTAAATTTTAGGAGTAAGGTGAGGCAAACTTCATGTAGGAGAGGAGGAAGATTCGTGGGATGAAGTGGAGAGCTGAAGCTATTGAAACCCTACGTTGTGAGTTAAGGTAAAATTTTGTATTAGAATTATTTATTAGGATTTTATATACATTAAATTTGATATATATTTAATATTAACATGAAAATAGGTTAATTGAGAACAAGGAGGCTAGCAAGAAGACTTTGCATGCAAGGGAGGAGATCGTTCTGAAAGCTCATAAGGTAAATGTTAAAACTTATATTTTTATTAGAATTAATGATATACTTAGTTAAATTAATATTATTAAAATTTATTGAATTAAGATGTGTGGATGAAGGCTATTCAAAATTAAGATCGGTAAAAGATTGACGATACAGTGAAGTGGGGGATCGAGTTAATAAATAGATCCACTAAGGATTGAGACGAACAATTTTATTTTTAAATTCCAGCAATTATCTCTATTCAAATTGTATGTTTGATTTCATGCATGTCCTAGTTTAACAAAAGATTCTTCTTATAGTCAGACAGAAAATATATGCATATTAAATATAGTTGCATAACAATTTAGTTTAGGAAGATCTTAGATCATTGTACGACTTTAGTAGAGATATACATAGTAGCCTGTCGCATGATCACATATATGTCACATTGTTTAACCTCTGTAACTTTAGTAAATGTGCATATGTCAGTTGATTTCATGACTTATAGATATAGTAAGTTTACATTTATTCATGAGCAAAAAGAGGTAAAATGTTTCATAAGAAAATAATGCATAATATGGAAGAATAAAATAGTTTATATTGAATGTTTGTATGTGCATGTTCATATAAGGAGTTCACCCCTTAATGGTACAATCAGTGGACACTAGTGTACTTGTGTGCATAGAGGTTTTTCTACCACCCCTGGAAATTGTGATTATTAGATAGCTAACCGCTATGCCGACGTGATAATCTCGGTCAGGGGCAAATAGATCAGACTTCGTCTCCCTAGACAATTGTGAAGTTCACATTACTAACTGTTGTGCTGACAGGATAATACCAATTAGGGGCGGGTAAGGATCTTTCCACCATAGATAATTGTGATGTTTAGATCACTAAATACTATGCCGAAGGGGCAATATCGATCAAGAGTGTGTTAGGTTTTGTTGACGGTGATCCTCACAGAGACAGATATGTATGTAAAAAGTATAATGTAAAAGTAAATTGAAATAATGCATAGAGAATATTTAAGTATTTTCATTTAAAAAAGATCATTGATACATGCATTAACATATATAAAATTTTTTATAAAAATATGAAATATTAGGATATTCACAGATTTCTTAAAGAGATGTGAAAAACCAACATGCATATCAATTTCTTTAATTGAGTTATTGTGGTTTAGAAGTGTGATTACTCTTAAGTTATCTTTTCATAACTCATTTTGTTGTTCTAATTTTTTTTTAAGTTTTAAACATTTAAATAAGATAAATAAAAGAGGAACAAATGTATATAAAATACGAGAACAACAATTAGAAATATACAAATTTTTATTTGTTAAATTAATTGTTTTGTTTTGCGGGCTCTTTCAAGAATTTTTTAATATTAACATGCTAGTGATAGAAACAGAAAAGCAAATATTTGATTTTCACCAACCAATTGTATGTTCCCGTCTTTGTTAATTTCAATCCCTGGTTTGGGTCGTGATAAAAGTGTTATCTGAGCAGATGTTTAAATTAAACAAAATATCAATAGAATAATTGAATTAAGTTATAAACAATAGAGATAAAAATTTTAATTGAATCTAAAAAAATTATCCTGTTGTTATTTCAAAATTATGGATGATCAGGAGAAAGAGGTCAGAGAAGATAATGTTGAATTTGATATAGCTCACAATGTTACGGTCAATGCTAATGTTTCTGCTAAGATGATTATTACAGTGAGGAAGATGATTAGGAAGACCAACCACAAGCCGTAACGATGGAGGAGCATTGATGGATAAATACTTGAAGCTCTTTCAGAACATGAGACCACCTTTATTTTCTAGAGTTGGAGGGCTAGTGGAAATTGAAAATTGACTGTTGAGAGTAGAGAAAATCATTGATGATATGACATGTCCACCGGAAAAGGAGAGTTACCCTTGTCGCGTTTGCCTTTGAGGGATGAGTTGAGAGGTGGTGGCAAGGACAGATGCCAGAGATGCTTGGAGGTAGAACCGCCACTTGTTGTAATGGGATGAGTTCGCGAGAACCTTCAGAGGTTGGTTTGTACTACTGTCAGCCAAGAGGTAGATACAAAATAAATTTATTAAACTGGTACAGGATGATCAATTGATTATGCAGTACAAAGCTTAATATATAATATGTTGTCAAGGTATGCACCAAAGCTCATTCCTATTGTCAAGGAGAAATGCCACAAATTTTTTTCTGGATTGTAGGTTTCAATCAAGTAGCCACAATGCCACTTAAGATTGAAGATTATTCAGTACAAGTGGAAAGGGCTAGGCGGGTGAAGATTGTTTCTCAGCAGACTCAGAAGCGTAAGGACATGCACAAGAGAAAGAGTTTGGAAGATGTAGCACCAAAAGTTCATTCAGGAGAGTTTAATGGGAAGAAGATAAAGTCCTACATTAATAATATCAGCCAAGCTAGCAGCAACAATATAAAACCATGTGTTAAGTGTGTGAAGCAACAGTGTGGTGAATGTTTATTTGGTCTGAAAGTATGTTACTTACGCAGTCAGCTTAGACAACAAATGAGGAATTGCCCTAATTCTGCTCACAGATCCACATCAAATGTTAACTCAGGAAGGGATTCAACGAAGAACTTTAAAGAGGGATCTATTTTTAGAAGTGATCAGCATAGCATGATGGAAGCCGGTACTGTGACTCATAAAGAACAATCAAGGCAGAACACTCGACCAAGATTCTACTCCTTAGCTCATCGGGAACCTAAAGAACCCACTGCCATTGAAAAGTGTTTAGTTAAATGGCATTATCCCACTTGAAAGATTTATCACATCTATTCTAATTATCATTTAACAAGAATAAAACTTTTATAATAATTTGTAAAGAATTCATGTTTCATCTATATAATGATTAGCTTATGCGAAGTTCCTTAATTTTGAGGATGAAATTTTTATAAGAAGTGGAGATTCTAATAACAGAAAAAAAATAAATAAATATTAAATAATGATGATAATAACAAATCGAATAGGCACTCCCCTTCAGCTAGGACTTAAAAGTCACGTTACCCATTCAAACCAAAGAAACAAAAGGGAGTAACAACAGTGAAGGAGAGGAAGGAAAAATACATAGGAGAAGGGGAGCAACGTCAGAAGAAGAGGAGAAAGACGAACGAGAAAAAAGGAGAAGTCGGCATCGCCACTTGTTGCGAGTCGCCTACAATTGTTGAAGCCAACATTGCTATCGTGCTTGCAGTGCTATGTTGAGCCACAAAATTGAAGGAATAGAAGGGAGAAGTTGACACCAAGGGCTTACCTGGATCGAGCCGCAACTGAAGGGGACGAAGTTGCAACTTCGTATGTTGGTGTCATGCGAAGGAGGAGGTTTCACCGCCTCGTGTGAGGAAGAAGAGCCAAGATCGAAGAAGAGGGGATGGATGATCCGCGTCGTACTCTCGCGCTTGCAGAGGAAGAGGAGGAAAGAAGAAACATGTGTGGCTCTATTAGGTCAAGCTGAGCCCAAAGAGGGAGGCGCCTTGGGCGTGCGAGGTGAGCTACAAACTGAAGGATATATTAGATAAGTTTAAGATTTTAATTAATTAAATTAATTAAGAAAATATTTTATATATATATATATATATATATAATTAATGTTAATAGAAAGTTTAATTGTATTAGCATCGGAGCTATTAAGTTCTGAATTTGAGGGATTAAGGTGAGGCAGACTTTTTGTACGAGAGAAGAAGAATTCCAGGCGTGAAGTGGAGATCTGAAGCCTATTGAAACTTTGCGTTGCGAGTTAAGGTAATTTTTTTATTAGAATTGTCTATTAAGATTTTATATACAATAAATTGATATATATTTAATATATTAATATGAAATTAGGTTTATTGAGGTCAGGAAGGCTAGCAAGAAGATTTTGCATGCAACGGAGGAGATCAATCTGAAAGCTCATAAGATAAATTTTAAAGCTTATACTATTATTAGAATTAATAATATACTTAGTTAAATTAATGTTATTAAAATTTATTGATTAAGAGAAAATGCATTCACCTACAATGAGATAAGGAATCAATGCAAGGAAGACACTGGAAGAGAATCTTCCTCTCATTCTTTATATGTTGTGAGAAACTCTCCCCATTATCCCATACTATAGACTAAATTTTAACCACATCTCCTATCTTCTCCTCCTCTTTATTTGCTTGAGGTAGTGGAATAGCCTTCAACACCGCGGTATAAAAGTCATCTAGGTACTCCTGTGTATTCCTCCCATGGTGTCGCTTTTGATAGCCTTCTCCATCTAGTTCTTGTCTTTTACCACAAGGAAGAACTCCATCGTCTTTGTCAACCTAGCAGTTTCAATAGTCAAAGTAAAGCATGTATGTCGGGCTTTAGAACCTTTATGAAATTCCTCTCCAATACTATTTCAGAAATCCCCTTTGAGCATCCCTAAATAACTTGAAAATCTCTCCTTATACTCCATGACAGTCTCCTTCTAAATCAACGCAAAGAATTGCTCGTTTAAGTCCCCTACCTGAATGGCTTGAAAGCGTTCCAACAAGCAATCCCTAAATTCCTCTTTCGAACGGATCAAGTATCTAGCCTCCCCCCAAACTTAAGTTGATATACTTCTTTCAATGTCTCTACCAAAACATCACTTTCCTTGTCATCTATTATGATTTTCAATCACGAAAGAAATTTTGTAATGTTGAAATCTTGGCGGTGGCTTCCCAGACATTTAGTGAGGTTCAATCAAAAGAGAAGTAGTGCGCATGTATGCCGCAATCCGGTGCAACAGTGTTGATCCATCACTATCTTCCCTGTACGCCATGATTTCGTGTGTTTCTTCACTGCTATCCCCAATCACGAATGTATCGTGAAATTAAGTCATGCAAGCGATGCTTCCATTCTTGCTCTTGCTCATTGATCCGCATGGTACTGCACCGCAATCTTATCGTCTCTTCCCAACTAGCTTTCATTGCAACTGTATCGCAAGATACATGATCCCATCAAAGGCTTCCTAGATAGCTCTTATCATGATTATATCACAAGATCGAACTTGTCACAAATGCCCTGTATGCGGCGCCTCAATCCCATCGTTGGCTTCCCAAATCGCCAAAATTAACAATTTTTCGCGAGTTGGGTCAAGAAGGCAAAGACTCTATGTTGGGATTCGTTGGTTTTCCCAGAAATCGATAGCCCTGATTTTAATTTGATACGAAACAAAGCCAATTATTCAAAGAAAAAATTATAGCATAAATAATAAATTATATTCTATCGATATAAATAAAATAAAACAGCTCCAACAACAACAAAACCTTTATCTCACTAAGTGGTCGACTACATGAATCTTTTTTCTCCATTGCATCCGACTTAAAGAGATAGGCAATCTCTCCCAACACCTATAATTCAAGACGTAAGCAATCTCTCTCAATTCCTAAACCTAAGACTCAATACCACAATCTCATGCATATGCCTAACCTATTAAGTCATATTTATACTAAAAAATAATAAATAACAAAATACTAAATTGTCCTTAGGCGTCGGCATAACAGTTTGCTTATGATATTTTGAAATGTGGGGTTGTAGAATCTTTTGGTAAATATGTCGGTCAGTTGATTTTCTTTGATATTATCATGTATGAAAATCATTTCTTACATCAAAAGTCTAGTTTTTGTCCTGATTCAGATGAAGTTTTGCACAGCTTGCATTATGTCATTTTGTTTTCTTACAATATGTCTATAACATTTTTGTCTTGGGAGAGAAGCATAAGTCTACTAATTTTTAATAGCATGGTGTTCCACAATTATGTCATGATCATGGAATTAATTTCTTCCAAAGTAACAATTTTGGGTCTTGAGGCTCCGAACGTGGGTCCACAGGGTGTTGGTTCTTTCCCCTTCCCATTAGAAAGGTCTTTATGATTCGGAACCATCTCGTATCTTTTATCCAAGGAATGAGATACTTGAAACATTTGGGGTTCTCATTTGGTTTGATTTTCATCATTAATCATGGTCGACTCTTTCGAAGGGAAGTCAAAGAACCCGAACATAGTGAAGAAAAAGAATAATTTGGCAAGATGGATAATTCTGGAAATGGAAACACTAACCTTAAAGAATTATAACGATTGGAAGAGAAAACCCTAACCTTAGAGAATCAAAACAAATATTGGAAGTGGATACCCTAACCTTAAAGAATAAAAATAATGATTGGACGTGGAAACCCTAACCTTAAATAATAAGAATAAAGGTTGTAACAAATTTGAGACGGCACATTGTACGTGGCAGAGTGATATTTGCTATCACAATTCACTAAGAACTGACCCCAAGTCGCAATAGACTGGATCTATTTCCTTAAGACCCTTGAATGGCAAAGAGCTTGAGGCATACGGATCAAAACTCTATAACTATGGCCCGCAGATTATAATTTGTGTGATTTGCTATAGTATCAACGGCCCCTATTTATTTTTCTCATTTTTTGGCTTTAATCCTTTTTTGTAATGTGTATGAGATATGTATATATTCCTCCCTTTTTGTAAAAAGAAAAATAAAGACTTCTGAGTATTTTTTTCATTGTTTTATTCTTTATAAGACCATTCTCTCGATACATATTTTGTGAGTTGTATAAAAATTATTTGGATTATGTGGAATCATAATCTTAAACATTATCTTCTAGTGTCATGACTTCATTTTACATCCAATTTCTATGTATTTACATATATAACACCTAAAGTTTGATGTTTACATATATAACAGTTAGGTGTTACAAATCTATGCAAGATAATGTGTACATCACCTTTAAAAAGTAAATGATAGTGATATTATACATGTAAATAAAAAAGCAGGTGTTACATATGCAAAAATATAAGAATTGTGTGGTATGTATGTAAATTCCTCTTATTTTTAATAAAATAAAATCATATCTTCTAATGAGAATTTTGATATGCCTCACAATTTGTTGTTGACAATATTTTGAGACTGACTCCTATTATCAACATTTAAAATAGAGGATGATATGCATTTACCTTTCTAAGTGAATATGAGATCTATAACACTACTAAGCTTCATTCTGAACAGCATAGGAGCTATTAATAGCTCCTACAATGTCATCTGAGTCCACGGGCATCGATGAGATTAAGCTCAAGGTATAAATCTCATCGTCAAACCTGACACATTTCAACTATTTCATGATTAAGTTGAATTTATTGATGCCCTAAAATTTACAAATTGAGCAATTATATATAACTTAACTTAATGCTCTTGATTTTGGTCCAAAAGAAACATCAAAATGTAAGTTTGTAGAAGTTTATTAGTTTGAAATTTAACTTTATTTATTTTCAAATTCATGCTAAATTTTATAGACATTTACAATCATTTCATTAACTCTAATATTGTTTATTTTCATTTAAATAAAGTTGAAGGCATAATTGGTACTGTTGATCCATGAATCATCCACTTACCTTTACATGAAAGCGTCCATATCATACTATTAGCATTAAGAAGACAAATTATAAGTCATCGTGCATCATTTGACCTATTTTTTACAGATTAGGCCTATTTTTAGAGAGAATGGACTAAAATCCGATACAAGAGAGAAAATATTGAAAACTAACAAAAAAATGCATCTTCCAATCAAAATGAATGCTATGAAAAGGCTCATAGAGATGACCCCTCAACACCAAGTTGGTTTTATACGATGATGATAAACTTGACGACCTAGAAAATAAGCCAAAAACTACGGGCAATAATAGTAAATAAATTTTTGTACACAAATTTTAAGACCATAATCACGAATGCAAATGATTTAGGCTCAAAACTCAAAAGGAGTAATCTTATTATTTTACATGTCAAGAAATGGACTTTAGGCACCAGAAGAATCTGGACCCTTAAGCCCAACACACAATTAGTAAAATAAGAGGTCAATAGGTCAGCCCAAGAATTGTCCACAGAAAGATCATTCAGCATTCAAGTCAATGATTGGTAGAACTTTCCCTATGTGATGGAAAAAGAGAACCAAAAGGGGAGCCCTCCTCCCTCTTCATGGGAAAAGTATGTGTTACATGATGAATTAGGATACAATTTCCAATTACAAAAAATATGATGCATAATATAGTTCCATGCAAATATAATTTGAGGATTTGCACTTTACAAGTTTTTGATTAATCCAATTCATATTTTTAAAATCGAAGTTATTGATACAAGAGTTTAAACTTATTTGATAAAAAAAGATTATCACAAATATTAGAAAGCTTCAATAAGAACTTAAAAATAAATAAAATGAGCAAACACAAAAATAAATTTTGACAGAATCAAATTCTGACATCGCTTTTTCACCGGATGCAAAAAAAATAAATAAATAAATAAATAAAATACCCTAAACTACCAAACTAGCACTCACAAGCCATAAAATTAGAAGAGAGCAACTTTATTCAAGCAAAAGTTGCAAGTTTACATAGTTCAAATTAATATTTATAAAGTCTTCATGGACAAGGCTAACGTCTGAGATTATCATAGGATCAATCTTAATTTAAAGTTTTATTAATCATAATTTACAAATAAAATCACAATCAACAACAAAATTTAATTTGAAACTTCCAAATCAACCGATTTAAGCCCTCAAATCAAACTTTGTAACCTATGATGCCATAGAAGCACTCGTGTAGAAATCCACTATAAAATTGTAATTCCGTCATGGTACCATTGCAGTAACCATAAATATCGCATGAAACAGCACCACCACAACTAATCTTTTTTTCCCCCAAAAAATGTCTAAAATCAACAAGAATCAAACTCAAACCATCCAACCAAATTAAAAAAAAATGAATTGACATTGAATTTTTGATACTGAACCCAACAGCAGTTCAAAATATCCCAAGCTCGTAACAAAATAAGGATATAAAGTCATCCATCATAATCTCCTCTCTTTTCTCTAGTTGGGAGTCTATGTAGCACCGACACTTCTAAAAATGTGTTGTATCTATGTCGGACACGTATCAGACACCGACAATTGTCCAACACGCCCCGACACTTTTTGTACACTACAAAATATATGTTTGAGTATTATTAGGCCCAAATACATCTGGGACATACCTCAACACCACAATGGACATGAGTTTAACATGATTTCGAGAAAATGTAACACGAGAAATAAAAGATTATAAATATATGTATAGCCTTAATTATTCCTCATAGTTGAAACTGTCCCATATCTCGTCATCTTGAAGCTACATCTAACATCGTCAAAATAAAGTATTGAAGGTGTATCTAATATTTGTAGAAGACAAGCATTAGTAATTCCTTCTTAGTAACCTTAGATTTTTTTTAAATTTTACTAGGAAAGTTGGATTATAAGTTAGATGAATTCACTTGTAACATATTATTTTTAATTTTAAAAATTAATTTCCATATGCATGAGGTTTTATAATCTAAATTAAATTTATAATTTTAAATTTTATTCTTCAAAACTTGCGTTATGATATTTTTAATAAACAATAATTAAAAATATATATTTTATATTAATAATTAATTAAATATAAAAACATGTCCATGAAGTGCCATGTTCTATTTTTTTCAATTATACGGTGTTCCCATATCATGTCGCCGTTTTCATGTCATTACTTCATAAGTGGGGGTTAGGTTAACCTAAACTAAGCTAATATTAAAAGCATGTGAATCAAATAAAAAGGCCTAAAACTAGGAAATAAAATGCAACCCTTCTCGAACAATACAAATACTCTCGGTCATTATCACTTTCCTCTTCTTAAATATAATTAACAAGTAAAATGAACAAACAAAAAAAATCAAAACTATACAAAAATTAATGTTAGCTAAAATTTTTAGGACAAGAATAAATGTGAAAATGTCCAAATCTACCCAACTTAAGCAAATTTGGCTCTAACAAATATCAAATAAATATGGATATAAATTTTGGGCTTCCTATAAGTAATCCACGAATCATTACAATTAAGTCTGCCTTGCCAGTGAATAAGATATCTCTAGAACTTACCAGAAAATGTGGAAAAATCTATTTAGCAATGAATGGATCTGAACTCACAAGGAGCAGTGGAAAGAGAGTAGAATCATAAGAATTAGCAATAGGCTCAAGAAATAAGATTAAATAAGACACCTTCGAAATTAGAAATATTTCAAAATTTCTAACTATTAAGCTTTTGTTTCAAAGCGTTGCACAATTTTAAATACCATGACTTCCATGCCTTCAAATTCTTATGAATTCTAGGCAGACAATATTCTGGTTTTGAACGAACGATTACTTCAACATTAGGATTAAATTTCCATATCTCCTCTTCACATTAGCATAAAGATAGAAAGTGGCATAAGTAATGGCCAATCTTATACGAATATTCTCAAGAAAATCATGCAAATATCCTGTAAATGATTAAGTACATGCAATAGGTGAAAGGTTAACGAGATTTATAAACTGTCTAGGTAGATACAGTATGACAATCCCAAATAAATTTACTTATCAACAAGGAATCCATGTCAACCACACAATTCTATGTATTTACTTATCTAATTCATTTCAGAGTTGTAGTCAATGGATGGGTGTTTCTAGAGTACTTTATGTTTTATTGAAATTTCCTTTTATAGATCTCAAATAGAGATTTAAGATTAAGTAACACTTTAACTGGAGATGATTAATTTATAAAGATTTACATACATACCACACTGTTCTTATGTATTTACATATCCAAATTCCAAAGCCTATACTTCAATTTTTACATTTATGTTGCCTTTCTTACGCATGAAAAGGAGTACTTCACTTTAAGGGGTTGCTTGGCTGCAAGTAAGGTTTAGCATTAGTATGATTTAGTAAATCCAAAAATCATATATCTGTTAAATCCGCCCTCTCCTGGGTTTAGTTTATCACGAATTTAAGCTGAATCAAAGGCAAAATTTCAGATCCTAAATCCAAAAATTTATAAATCCAAGGTACTAAGCCTACAAACATACCATTCAATTCCTATATAGTTACTAAACTAGCACAAAAAGTTTCTTATAGACATGCCACATAATTCCTATGTATTTTATAAAAAATCCACATAATTCATGTGCTATTTTTAATACGATATTCAGGGTTTAATGCAACGTGCGTAAATTTGAAAGTTTAGGTGTAAGGAGTAAATACATAAGTATTGTGTTCTAAGTATATAAATGCCCCTATCTTGTTAGAGTTAGAAACATTTGCATAATTCTTATGTATTTACACACTTATGTGACTTTGACTGTTTTAGGGTTTGGAAATTTGTGTATCTATCACAGAATTCTTCTGTATTTACATATCTCACACCTAGTTTAATTTTATTTTTGGTATGATGAGTGCTATGTGTGCTAATATGGAAGTTTAGGTGTGAGATAAGTAAAAGCCTCATGTTTGTTTAGGGTTATGAAGATTTGCATGCATACGACTAAATTCATATGTATTATAGACTTTTGTAATTTATTACTTGAGGGTTGGGATAATTTATATACCTACACACAATTCTTCTATATTTACATGTCTCGCATCTAAACTTCCATATTTACATGAACTTTCATTTATTCTGTAGACACTATTGTACTGGATGATTTGATGATATTTGTTGTTATCTTTCTTATAATTTCATTCAACATTGTTCTCTATTTGTTCTTTTACGGTGTTATGAGATGTTATGATCATGAATACTGGCCCTTTCATATTACGCTTGCAGATCTACAGAATTTCATTTGTTATGGATCCTATTTTTTTTTTTTTGCAGTTTTCTGGCTGCTCTAATAATCTACCAACTAAAAATTCAGCCTCTAACAAGCCGATAAAGTTTCGCGGCTAAAAAATTCAGCCGGCATTGCCTATCCGATAAAAGTTTTTCCACATGAACAAATTCAGCCAGTAATGTAATTAAACTGAAAAATAAGTGATAAACGACTAATTTTTCAACCGATAATTGCTTAATTTCCCATAGTGAAATCTTGAAGGACAAAATAAGATGAAATAAAATAAAGTAAAACTTTTTAGGAAATAATTATGCAACCAATATCAAAGAGCATTTACAATGGCATGAAATTCTCATTACAGTTTGAAGATTCATATATAGCTTCATTGAGCTTCTCACTAAATTATGTTAGTTAATGTCATTCTTAACTTAATACTCATCCAATACCCATTCCAAAAGCAGCCCAAGGAACCTCAAGGATTTTGTTAAGATTAACCAACTTAAACACAAGTGCATGAGTACATTTATGTTTTATTTCAATAAAAGCACGACTAATAGACAATCGATATAAATTCTTTATTCTTAATACAATTTGTAATTGGATTTCTAAGTATATTAAACCCATTGATGAATCATCTGTAAAAGGTAGACAAACCCTATGTATAATAGTAAGTTCATCACTCATCAATTTAACATTATCAGAATCATAATCCATTTGCATAAACAACAATATCCAAAAGATATGTAAATGGATCAATAAAGCAATATTTCTTTTGATTTAAATACAATTTCTCAACTTAAAAAATCTCAAATACCTTATCAAAATGCATTGAATGATCATCTCTTGTATTTATATAGATTAACCAAGTAAACAACAAAAATTTTTCAATGAAAGGTTACAAGATAATGGTTAATTACTCTCCTTAAAGTACTGGATATATTAGTTGATCCATAAGGCATCACCAACCAATCATATGATCCAAGTTTATACTTAAAAATAATTTTTTTCTTCAAATTCTCTCATATTAATCAGATGAGAAACACTCCCAACATTAATTTAAGAAAATATCAAGCATAATTCATCATATATAATACATCATCTAAACAATATAAAAAATCCATATTAAATATTGATTTTACTAATAACTCTACTATCTAATGCATATTCTCTATGAACTATCTTTCTTAAAGTATAACTAAAGCATATACAGCACAATGACTCATGTTTTTTTCCTAATAAATACTTAATTCATAAATGTCTTTAAAAATCAACATGTGTTAGATCACCTATAAGAATGTAAATTAAGCACAATGATCTAAGTATATATTAAATTAATAGCACGTTGTATATCTCGCAATGGGAATAATTCACTAACAAGTTCAATGAGATAAATGCCTCTAAACCTAATAAATACTTGATTAAAATCATCAAGCAAATACACTTTTTTTCTTTTTTCTTTTTTTGGCATTAAATTGTACAATCCAAAACTACAAAAGCATAGATCACACTCTCTTGTTTACAGTCCTTAAATGCATGTTTAGATCGAATGTTCAAAAACTATTTCACTTCATTGAGACATATGGCTCATGCTTTTTTAGATACACCTTAGGCATAGTAAAGTTTAAAACAATCCTTCTTCCATTATCCTTAAAAGTTTAGACCTTCCTAGAAGAGTACCATTTAAATCATAGCCAAGATATACCCAAAATAACATGATCAAAATCCAAAAAAATAACACCTCGCATCAAATTCCACATTATTTCTAGACAACTGACTTGGAACTAAAGACATTTGAGACAAGAATAACAAATTTGTCCACCTAAGTTACCTTATATGATTGTGGATGTGGTTCCAGTTTCAAACTCATGCAATCAAGCAATAATACCAAACATATTATTCATGCAGTTCTCAAAATCAATTATATGTTTGCAAAGCTTCTCCTCATGTTTGAAATAGATTTGAAAAAAGGAGGTTCTCTAGTAAGTTAAATCAATATTAGGAGCCACTTGTGGATAAGATATAAATATTCATAACAAAAAGCAAGCTTAAAATTAGTATCATGTTCATCAAAATGATTGGCTTTCATTTCTTCCTCATCCACAAATATACTCAAGTTTGATTCGTACTTATTAGCCTAATGATCAATTTGATGCACCTAAAGAATGCTGCATGCCTAGAAAAAAATCATACACCGTGATGCAGAAACAGTTGATTTCCCAGTAGTGCTTTTATTAACTATAGTATTATTACCCTCAAAAACACTAGGCGCAACAGATAGAACTTAATTGCTTTGACAAAAAGTGAACACCCATAATATGTTGCAGCAATATTAGACAGAAAAATAAAAAATTTACTCAAATCTTAATGCAAGT
The DNA here is from genome assembly GCA_022702705.1 of Papilionanthe hookeriana x Papilionanthe teres. NCBI lineage: Eukaryota > Viridiplantae > Streptophyta > Magnoliopsida > Asparagales > Orchidaceae > Papilionanthe > Papilionanthe hookeriana x Papilionanthe teres. The sequence goes on along the minus strand of CM040426.1, from coordinate 65,206,854 downwards.
TGAAAGTATCCGTGAGTAAAGGAATGTGGTGAGAATACATCTCTCTCTTAATGCCAGGACTCAAAACCAAACCTAAGCCTAGAGAGTGTGATTTAAAATTTTCACTAATTTCAAAATGAATAACAATTCATCAAATAGTTCATCTATTCAAGGACAATTTTGATAGTGCTTTAACAATTTAAATTCAAAAGCAAAATACGTAATATTGCAAGAGCAAATACTTTTCTTTTGAAGTTCAATCATTTCAGCCCAAGTAATAGTATATTCACTTCCTAAACTCTCTTTTTTATACTCCTCGTCCTCATCCAATAATTCTGTATTTGTCCCAATAATTTCAATTTTGTAAATCTTAACTTGGCACTCATCTAACAATAGTCAGCTATTCGAAAAAAGTATTCATGCGAAGCAAGTAAGCTCTAACATCATTTTTTCCATCAAAGGAAGTTATTTCAAAATTAGCTTTTCGTTTTGTCATCATCTATGTCAAAATTTTAAAATATATAACTTTTATAAAAATCATTGATAAAGACACCGAATTATATATACTGATTATTTATCTTGTTCCATTTGAATTAGCATTATGATCAGAATGCGCTTCAGCTTCACATGACTGAACTTAATTAGCTTCTAAATTATCATTGCTTATTTCTAAATTATCAATGCTTATTCAATGACTCCGTCAAATGATTTTACAAAGTTAATTTACTCCCCTATATTGAGTGAAATGTTAACACAACCTAAGGCTCAAATACCAATTTAATGTAGTTTGCACAAAGTGAAGTTTCTTAATGCAACTAATATAATATATAAAATGCTTTCATGCAAAGAAAATTGAAGATTCCTAGTTCCAAAGTTACGAAATAATCCAAAGTCACTTTCTTTAAATAAAAACAGGTGATAGTAGAGTTTAAGCCCGAAAAATAATGACACGAGCATAAATAACTGAAAATTTCTGCAAAAATTTTGAAAACTATAAAATCAACTACTAAATGAATTAATTTCCACACAATTAGACTGTTAAAATTTCACTTCATAATCAAAATTAAATGAATTAAACTAGCCAATAACAAATAATATAGAAGGAAAAATTAATAAATAGCATTATCAAAAAAAGAAAATAAATAGGCCTAGCGCAGATCAAGAAAATGATCTCAAACAAAATTAAATAGTCTGCAGTCGGAAAAAATCATATATCAAACTAGTACTCGCAAGATTGAAAATTGGAAGAGCTAAATCTTAACCAAGCCAAAAATTATAAATTATGTAGCTTGGATCAATGTTATAAACTCCTTAAAGCCCAAACTAGTAATATAATATTGGCACAGGATCAATCTTAAATTATATAAATCCTAAATAAGTAACCAATCAAAATCAATTTAATTTGAAAACCTTCAAATGAGCTGACTTCAAGGCTTAAATGTAAAGTAAATATCTACAGTGTCACTAAAACACCCCGTACATAATGGAAGGCCGAATTAGTATTTTATGATTTGAGATGTGTTGTCTGGAGATCAAAATCAAGTCGTATGAAGGCTATGAAATTAAAATTGAGTATGAATTAATGTTTCCTGCTCGATCATGGGTGATGCCTCAAGATTTATGGTTGATTTTATGGGTTGATGGAAATACATTCGTGCATCTCGAGGAGATGCAATAACCAAGATCTAGAAAAAACATGCTTCATCTTAACTTGATACACAAAAATAACATAAGCACGAATTTTAGTTTCGTGGTTGGACAACCCAAATTAAATGAGATTTATAATTTTGTAGAGAAATGTATAATTATTACATATTTTAGCTCAAAAAAAAAAAAAAAAGATTATTAAACAATTAATTTGTTAGCAACTTCAATAACTCAATATGAAAATGTAGCTAAAAAGCAATGAAAAAGTTATTAAGGGTGCATTTGGGACAGCTTATTGGACCATGATCAGGTAAGAACTCCGTTGTATACTATTTGGATAGCACTTTCGCGGCCACATTACGCAACCGTGTTTTTGGGTATAATAAGGACGAACGTGTCTGGCCTCCCGAGTTTGCAACGGTCGAGCTAAAATTTTCCTTCCTGTCCTAGCAACCGAGATGTGGGTACTCGTCGCCTTCTTCCCGAAACCCGCCTCTCCTCTGCGGTTCTCCACTCACACTGACCTCCTCTCCTTTCCGAAGCCCACAGCACTGAAAACCTCACCCCAGTAAGTTGTCAACTCTCAACTCCTAATTTTAGCCAAAACCATCGCCATCGTGGCTGAATCATCCCAATACAATCGCCATTAGAGCTAGCTGGGAAGGCAGCGAAGCGATCACGGCGTGCAAAGACCTCCAAACAATCTTTCTCCTCCTGCTCTGCTCGTACCCGAAATCATTGAGTAAGGCAACCCTGTATTTCATATCCGTCATTCCGCCCACCATCATGCGCTTTAGCTTCTCAAAATCCCCTAAAATTTAGGATTTGAGTATGTTATCCTGCTGTTTGGTAGGATTTAGGTTAATTCATGCTTAAATACCTATATTGTTATTTAGAGTCTGTTTGGGGCAGCTTATAAGTGTTGGGACGTTTTTGAGTCGCGGTACTGTTCGGATCGCACGTTTTGCCCGCTTATTCGAAAATGCGGTTGGGTTTTACACTAAAAGTAGACCACGGGTCGAACCCCACAGGCCGCATTTCAGGATAAGCACAAGCTGCCCCAAACGCACTCTAAATCCCACTCAAATTCTTCTCCCTAGCAGCCCCTAAGTTGTCATTCATCCTCTGCGCGTTGTAGTCTCTGCTCTCACATTTCTTTCGTTTCTCAATCTACAACCAGCGGTTCTCTTACTACCTTCGCATATTGCATCTTATTCCTTCCACTCCGTCGTTTTTCATATTATCACTTGGCAATCGAAGTTTATCTGCATATTTTCATTCATGAGTTTATTTTCGAGTATATTTTACTGAACTTTGATAAATGAGCATAAAATTGATATAAATTTAATAGAAAACCAGTATTAAAATCAAGCAATTTAAGTGTGCTATTATTAATAATGGTTATAGTTCTCTCCATACTTTACTCAATAATTTCCCATTTATTTGCATCTTCTCTGTATTAACATTTTTATGCCATGTTTAACGAGAAATTCTAGTAAAACATCTCATTAATCTGCTACAATGTTATGTAAGTTTTACTTGGTTAGGCATATATAAGAATCGTTCAATTTTTAAGCCATTTTTACTGTGATGTTAAATATTTGAATGATATGTGAGTCAATTTAAGTGAACTATTGCTAATGATGGTTGTAGTTCGCTTCATACTTTACTCAATAATTTCCCACTTTTTTGCAACTTCTCTGTATTAACATTTTTACGCCATTTTTAACAAGGGATTCTCTTGACATATGCATATTTCTCTAGTAATATATCTCATTAATCTGCTACAATGTTATGTAAGTTTTACTTGGCTAGGCATATATAAGAATCGTTCAATTCTTAAGCATTTACTGCCATTAAATATTTGAATGATATGTGTGTCAATGTCAATGTTTTGGTACAATGTGTGCATATATAATAATTACGTGGTATGTATGTGAGTGCCCCAATTATTTTTCTCAAGATATCCAAATTTTCCAATCTTTTACTGGTTAAGGCAGAACTATTTATGATCATTTCTTAAGTATTAATCATGGTGTGAGCATATGTAAGGAAACTTGACTAGCTTAATTAGTTTTATTTGCCCTTGTAACTATAGAAGAATATTATGCATTATCATATAACATTTGAAATCATATATTAACCTGTTAGATACATTAGCAAATGGGCAACACAAGAAATGAACATCATCTGCTATTTTAGAGAAAGAAACAAAAATGATTTTATGTGGTACTTGCTTAATAGATATAGAATTAGGAAATAAACTAACAACACATTTCAGCAAAGAAGGATGACAGAATATTACAAAAAATTTTCAAGAGAGAACTAGAAGATTGTATGACCAAACTCAATTAAAGAATAAATGGAATCTAATAAAAAAAAAATTGAAAATTTTGGAAATAGCTAAATAAGAAGATCTACAGGACTTGGCTGGGATGCAATTAAAAACACAATAGAAGCATCAATGGATTTGTAGAATGAGAAGTTAGAGGTGGGCTGAATTTTAAATCATGCGTAAGTCTGTTATGTTATAACTAGAATTATTTAACATAACTAAACAAATTTCCTGTGATCAATGGTATATGTCATACCTCAAGACATGTTTCACGCACACATTTTTGGACATATATAAAAATTCTGAAATCTAAGCTAATGTAGATGTGATACATAATTGTATTGATGTGATTGACGGGACACATGTTGACGGACGTGTGTCAAATGCTAATAAGATTGCATACATTAGACGGTGGTTCACCTACACAAAAAAACTTTAATATGTGTTTTACCTTTATAGTGGCTGGGTGGGAGGGCAGCGTTCACGATAATTGAATCTTCAAATTTGCTACTTGTTCCCGTGTACACAAATTTCCCCTCCTACCTCAGGGTTGGTTGAATATCTATTAGGTAGTTTATTAATTTCAAGCAAACTGGCTAATGGCTAATGGCTAATGGTGGAAAATTAATGCGGGAAAATATTATTTAGTGAACGTCGGTTATTCATTACAAAGAGGATTTTTTAAGCCATTTTTAAATACAAAATATCACATACCAATCTCTAAAAGAGCAAGCCAAGTTGTACGAAGAAGAAAATAGATGTTCAATAAATGTCATTTATCATTATGTGGTGTAATTGAGAGGGTGTTTGGTATTTGGAAGAAAAAATAGATATGCTAACATACTCTTTAAAAAATAAGTTAAAATTGTCGCCACTATAATGACTCTCCATAATTACATATGTGATCATCATTCAGAGTTTGATATTAATTTTGCAAGTGTAGATTGGAGTGAATCGGTACCTCCAAAAGCATATGAACATCAAATGGGGCAAACAATTACATACCATGATGATATCGTTAGTCCAACTATAAGTGATGGAGAAAGTGTAGAAGAGATGGCCGAATTACGTGAAGTTGTCACCAAATCTATAGTTAACGGTTGATGTATTATATTGTAATTCACTATCATTGTTAGAGGGAAATGTTAATTCTTTTTATTGAGAGTGCTTATATTTTTCATGACAATAAGTTCTAATTTTATTTATTCATATAAAGAAAATTGGTGGAAAAAACCTCCATACTTCATACCACCCCAATAATATATTCTCTCAATAGCACAACAATATGATATCAATATCACTCCAATATCACCACAATACCACTTCAATAATATCTTAGTACAAAACCACCAATATCACATCAATACCACATCAATATCACCCCAACACCACCTTAATATCACCCCAATAATAGCTTAACACAAAACCTCCAATATCATCTCAATACCACATCAAAACCACTACAATATCACCCAATAATATCTTGGCACGAAACCCCCAATACCACATCAATAATATATTAATAAAACTTCAATTCCACCTCAATACCACCACAATATCACAACAATACCACCCCAGTAATATCTTGGCACAAAATCCCCAATAATAGCTTAACACAAAACCTCCAATATCACCTCAATACCACATCAAAACCACCACAATATCACCCCAATAATATCTTGACATGAAAACCCCAATACCACCTCAATAATACATTAATAACATATGAATTCCACCCCAATACAGCTACAATACCACATCAATACCGCCCCAATAATATCTTGGCACAAAATCCCCAATACAACATCTATACCACCCCAATAATATCTTGGCACAAACACTCAATATCATCTCAATACCACATGAATATCACCCAACAGCACATCAATACCACCCCAATAATATATTGGCACAAAACCCTCAATATCACCCCAATACCGCCCTAATATCACCCTAATACTACACGAATACCACTATAATATCACCGCAAAAATATCTTGGCATAAAACCCCTAATACAACCTCAATACCACATCAATATCACCCCAATACCATCCTAAACTATGTTGTATGTATATAAATGCTCCTTCGGGTTCTCTTGATGCATTTTGCTGAATTTTATTTGATCTAGCATCACATTTTTTTAATTTCAAGGCAAAGAACCCACATTGTAGCAATTGATTTTTTGCATGTATTTTATTTTTTTATAGTTAATATGGTTGCAATCTTTATGAAAGGTTTGGATGGTATAATTGTAAAAAATTAGAGTTTTAATTAGATATATAGATGCAAAGAACTCCGGTGGCATGTATGTAAATACCCATTCTTTATACAAATTATGCATCTTCTTTTCTTTTCACCTATTCATTTCATTTCTCGCATTATTATGTGTTGATCATTAATTTACAAGATTATATTATCAAAAATGAACTCAAACAATTTGACAAGTTATAAGGGGACCAAACATCGATCAGTATTTTGCGATTTAAACTTATAATGTGTTGTTTTTACAGCGCAAAAAGGTGAAAATGTTGGCCGAAAACTTTAAAATCTAATGTAGTAAAGCATGTTGGAGAAGTATCCAAACTAGACCATCTTAGCCACCCTCATCACCATCAGTTGAAATCAAATAATGTATGTACGGTTCTTTGATGCCATTTGAGCCACTTTCTTTCTTTTCTTTTTTCATCTCTAAGGGATCCAACCCCTAAACAAATGCAACCTTCACGAATCCAGTTCAGGCTATTGTGCTCCACAAGTCTCTAATGACCTCAACTTCATGCTATGTCCTCTACTTGAACGTACGAGTTTACATTGGCACTTAAGGTCAAATGCCCTTCAAAAAGACAAAAACGCATTGAAAATGCTTGCAATTTGTAATAGGATTCATAAAACAAAAGCAAATATTGATTGGATATTTCCTATCTGAAATAGGATGCATAATTAGGACTATGTTTCCTTTTCACTTGTGTCAGTATTTTGTAAGACAGCACGTGTTTATAATCTATTTAAGTTGAGTTTGAGATCAAGAGAACTAGCCTCCCGATGTGGGTGTTCAACTATAGGTTTATGTGTTTCCTTGACTCTCCCAGAAAATTCTTTATGAGTACTAAGTTGAAACAAAAAAGGAATAAGATAACTTTGTCGTTTGACTCCCCATAATATCCTCTTGGCATCCACGATCAAGCCATTAGAATAAATTCGGACATGTCCAATTTTAGGGGCATATCAAGCATTATCTAAACTATTTCTGGTTGGTATTGCAATCTATGATTTACTCTTATGGAGTGGACTTGGTGATTTTACTTCAATCAATTTTTCTTGCACAACTTCAAGCATGCCATTATTGGTTTACAGCTTTTTCGTACAAGTCAACACAGCACAATCATATTTATCTCCCTTACTGGCTCATCCGCCACCATTTGTTGTGCATGCACAAAAATCGTCCAAACTTATATTTCACTATTGTATCGATATGTAATATCATATATTCACTCCCAAACAATTTTTAAATTGTGCATACATTCATCTTCATATTCTCATTTCCATGGCATTTTGAATGATAACAAACTATTTCTTGCCCAACACTCCCATATCTACATAGCATATTTTTTGTAATTGCACATTATAATTTCTCCCATAAAGACTGCATGGTATTCATTTATTGCAAAAAACTTCTAAGGGACTTTCTAATTAGAACAATCCAACTTCAACTCTAAAAGTTGTTCAAAAATGTATTCAGATTCTTATGCTATAGATCTAATATACTTAATCTATCATGTCAAAGTATCAATTGATCTTCAACTATATTTGATTAATCAAGATAGATTTCAGATCAACAAATTATGCATTATAATTAAGTCATTATTTTAGTTATCCAAACTTTTATGAACCTCCCGATTGTTAAATTTAGTCACCTCAGAAGAGGTTACACCAATTAAAGTTGTCACAATTTAAAACTTCGGAATAAACAATGATATACCCATTGAAAATTTCAATACCAAGTCAACATATTAAAAACAAGAAAAATCACTTATTCAAACGCACTATGTTTTAGAACTTTATTCTTCTTCTTATGTCTTATGCATTAACCTGGTGTAGAATTTTATGGCGAGTAAAGCATTACTCTTGTAGAATATGCAATGCCTTCAAATTATAATACTTACAATCTCTTCTCGAAGTTTATTGCCCTGTTGGATGGCAACGTTCTTCTCCTCCATCAAGCTCTGTTGGATGGCAGTGTTCTTCTCTTCCTTCGATTTTGAAGCTAGAGTCTTTGCCTGTAAAGTCAAATAAATAAATTACAGAGAAGATAAAACTCACACATTGGTTATACAAAAGTGTCAATAGCCCGGCAGATATTGGAAAGGACCGAAGATATTTACAATAACAAGCATGGCATCATTCAATTAGGCCTATGTTAACAAAAAGAGCATTCTAACAAAGGTATTATCAGCCCATACTCCACTGCAAGACTAAAGAGTCCAACTGGTGGATCAAAAACATATCACTAGCGAAAGCAGTGACAACAACAATAATCAAATTGCTTAGAAGCATCTTCCAAGTGTTAGGCCTATGTTAACAAAAGAGCGTTGGCGAAGAGTTCAACTAGTGGATCAAAAACATATCACTAGTGAAAGCAATGACCACAACAATAATCAAATTGCTTAGAAGCATCTTCCAAGTGTTATGCCTGTGTTAACAAAAGAGCGTTGGCAAAGAGTTTAACTAGAGGATCAAAAACATATCACTAGTGAAAGCAATGACCACAACAACAATCAAATTGCTTTGAAGCAACATCTCCAGTGTTAGGCCTATGCTAATAAAAGAGCGTTCTAACAAAGGTATTATCGGCCCATACTCCAGTGCAAGACAAAAGAATTCAACTGGTGGCTCAAAAACATATCACTAGCAAAAGCGATGACCACAAAAATAATCAAATAGCTTTGAAGAAACATCTTTACTCGTTATGGTCTTCCTCTCAAAGGTAGGTAAGGTTTCTAAGTCAAAGGTTCTCTGAAACTCTGCACGGCTCATGACAGGCAAAACTCTCTTTTTATTGGTCTATAGAATAGAGGCACTTGCCCCAACAAAGTTATTACAATCAACGGCATCGGTCAATCCATATGAAACAACTAAACTAATGCGGGCTACAAACTATCAAAGCATGGATAATGCCCATGATATAATCAAAAAATACAAACCAGACATGTCTCACAAAATGCAAGCGCATAAGCAAAACAGCAACATCATTCTTTAATTTACATAGTCAAAGTCAAGTAATTTCTATTAGGGGAGCTATATCTCCAAAAAAATTTCAAAGTCATTGGCCAAATAAAAGGCTTTAGTGAATTGTTGCCCACGTTAAAAGACCATTTCATTATCAAAAAATTAGTAGGAATAAGATCCTATTACCTATGGAATAATGAAGTCACCACTCTCGCCATAACCTGGAATGTTGATACTCTCAAGCACTACTTTTATGAAATTATTTTCAAGAGCTTTTCTCTTGAATGCCAAATTTTGAATTTTTATGCAGAATTGCCAACAACGAAAAATTATGAGAAAGGAGAATAGACCGAGATTAACGTCAAAACAGGCCCCCAAAAGCCCAGCCTAAAAGAGTTATGTACATTATTTACACCAGCCACTATTAAATGAGATCATGAACATCTAGTGAAAAACATAATCGTCAGCTCCAAAGTTATTAAATTTTTATGTTGGGATTATTCTTCTTTAATTATGGTTTCACCCAAAAATTGTTTCAAAATGGTGATTAGCCCTTTTCTTAGCCAAAAAACATTACTTCGGGCATTTGTCTAAATTATATGGAAAAATTGGTGAAGTGAACTTGTAAGGCTATAAAGCTTGAGCCAATCCTTAGGCGACCAAGCAAAGCCTCCAAGCCTCGAAAGTTCAGTGCAACCTCAAAATAATTAAGATTAAGATTATGATACACCGACACTACGTAATAATAAAGCGTGCAGCATCAACACCAACAAGACATGCAATTGCATAACACATATCAAAGACGTCATTTATGCATCTAATTAAAAAAAGAAAAAAAAATAATGAGCAAATGTGCCCAAAATGAATATCATGAATAATTAATTTTAATTTTAGTATATATTATATAAATAACTTAATTTAAAACTCGTCTTCCCTTTAATTTAAAATATATTGCCTGGACAACTTAATAGCCACATAACACCAAGTTTATTTTCCTTCTTCTGTTCTATTTCTCATGACTTCTGTTATAAAGTTTAATTTTAAAAAAATTGATTTTCTCAACTTCAGGCTAACAATCTATAATATCATGTAGCTATTCTTTCTTCAACTAAGTGTACGCCTTTTAATAAATTTATTATTTTCTTTTATTTTATGCGCAACTAAAAATAAATTTATTATTCTATGAATTCATTTCATAATTATTTAATTTTTGCAGCTACTATACATCATTTAAAGTATTGAACATATAATAGTATAATGATGTATCTAATTTATAATTATATCTCATATTTTTAATAAAAAACATGTTCCGTGAAAATGAGTGTGTTTATGCAATTATAATTACGTTCCTCGGCATAATTATATTTTCTCACTTTTATACAACTCTAACAATAAAAAATGGTAACAAAATTAACAATGTTTATTGATGCAATTATGACCAAAACACATCCTCATAACGCATGATACCATCGAAAAAGCCAAAAATCAAAATTATATACGTTAGCAGGGCACAAATAGTTTCCAATGAATGGTACCTAATTACCTTAAATCTAAAAATAAATAGAAAAGTGTGGCATTTACATAAATAGCACACAATTCTTATCATTTATGTATCTCACAGCTAAACATTCATATTTACATGCAGAGCACTCAAACCTCTAATATCACATAAAAAATAACACAATTAACGCTTATTAAAAGTGCTATGTATGTAAATATGAAAGTTTAGTTGTGAGATATGTATATACATAAGAACTATGTGCAACTTGTATAAATATCCCAAAATTTAAAAAAATAATAAAAAAAAACTCACCTCTGGGTAATTTTCTTCTTGATTTGTAACATATGCCCTTGCTTGCTGCAATAATAATAGCACAACAATCCAATAAGACCCCATACCCAATAATGTCCTATCAACATTTCAAACACTTACAACAGCTGGTTCTGAAGTTTCTGCGTTATTAGTTTCAGAGAGAGATGCCCTAGGCGAGGAGCCCTCATCAGATCCCTCATGAACAGGTGAGGGTGGTTGCGGTGGAGAAACATAGACAACTCTCAATTTGACGTCATCTACCTTATTGCCAGACTCTCGAGAGAACTACAAGCAGGTGTTTCAGATTAGCGATCTAGAATTCTAAAAACTTTTAAAGAAAACAAAAAACAAATATTTCTGTAGAAAAAAATCACCATTTCTGCAGTAATGTCTTTGGCCAAGGTGCCCGGCTCAACAACAGCACTCTGAACGAGGAACTTGTCCTTGCACTGAATATCAACGGGAGCTTCCCTCTGCGCTTGCATGGTAACTGAAACCACCAACAAAACCCTTACAGAATCTGTTATTATTATCGCAGAAACAAATTGTTGTAAAATACATATATAATCGGCATACCAACAACATCGCAGGTGGATCGAGGTAAAACAATCCCATTGTTAGGTCTCACGCAATACTTCTTAGGGTTTGTCGTCTTAACCTAAAAACAAACACAATCATCCTCACATGAAGCAAATCTAACAACCATAAGAAGAGTTATCAGATAACCAAAACTAATGCGTGATTTTTTCAGGGCTTATCAAACAACCCATATCAGGTAAAGATTGAGACGAAAAAGAGGAAAATCCAGATTAATCACCTTAAAAGCGATATGATCATCGCTTTTGTTGGATAACTGAAGGGAGCACGTAATTTGTTTCCTTAATTCGACTGCTCATGAAACAACCAAAAAATATGGAATTTTTCATTAAACAATTGGCAAAAAGAATCGGTGCGGCTGCAGATCCCGCAGAAAGAATCACAAGAGAAGGGGAAAATACGAAAGTGAGAGGAAGGAAACTCACAAGGGAATTTGAGTTCGGCGGGCTCGATTTCGAGCAGCTCTCCGGCGCTCATGTCGCTATCGACTGTTTGCTCGCTACGGCCGAAGCGAGGAAGAAGATCAACCACAAGAGAACAAATGAGAATTTATTTATCTAATGGCTGTTTCCACATTTTAGTTAATCTGGAAATTGCTGAATCAATATTCCATCAGAATTATCGGCTAAATGGAGATTTGGGCGACTGTTGCAACAACAACAACAACAGCTTATCTCACTGAGCGGCTCACTTGCATTAATTTTTTTTTTCTTTATTATGTCCCATTGAGTATTATATTTTCATTTAATTCTAATATATCAAGTCTTGTTAGGTCTACCTCTGACTTGTTTAACATAAATCAAATCTAAAGCATCTGCTCTCCGAAATTGATCATTAGACGATCGATGTTTAATACGACCAAACTAGCTAAGATGACTCTTTCTAATCATGTCTGTCACTTGAGCTACACCAACTCTTTCATGGATACAGTCATTTTGCATTTTAACTCTGTATGCATTTTCCTCTCAGCAACACTTTCAGCAACACTTTGACTATTTTTTATGCTTCCCTTTTAAAAGTGAAATTATGTGTCATAAAAATATTACACGTGTCGCCACCATCTTATAAAACATTCCTTCATAAGTCTAAACAATATTTTCCTATTACTATAGCCCCAATGGCTTGAATTCTATTAATAGCATCCTCAGCTATGTCACCATCACTTTGAAAAACAGGCCCGAGATATCTAAAATGAATGCGCATTTTAATGATTTAATCACCCATAAATACAACTCTGCCACGATATCTACTACTACTAAAATTACATTCTTTGTATTCAATTTTAGACATACGCAAACGAAGGCCTTTAAACTCCAATGTAGATCTCCATATCAAGTTTTTTCTTGAACTCCTCTCTATTCTTATCCATAAGCAGTAGATGAGCATAAACCAAGGTAAATCCTTTTGTAATTGTCCAATAAGAGCATTCATACCTAAGCAAAAAGATATGGACTTAAAGCCGATCTTTGATATAATCCAACTAAAATAGTAAAATACTTGATAAATCTCTCTTATTGTCAAATGCAGGTAATAACTCTAGTATATATATCTTTAATGACTTGAATATAAGTGATACCAACACCTTTTTTTTCCTAGAACTCTCCAAAGAATTTCTCTTAGAATCCTATTGCAAGCTTTTTTCTAAATCAATAAAAATCATAGGTAGATCATCCTTACTCTTTCTGTACTTCTTCATCAAATCTCTCAATAAATGTAAAGCTTCCATAGTAGGCCTGCCCGGCATAAATCCAACTGAATATGAGAAATTTTTGTATCACATCAGAACATATATTCATTCAATTACTCTCTCCCATAATTTTAATATTTGACACGTCAACTTAATTCCTCTATAATTTGCACACTCTTATGCTTTCTCATGTTTCTTAAATGTCATGATTTGAGTGGTATAAATGTAAAAAATCAAATTTTAGATGTTCAATATGCAAATATATAGGCATTGAGTGGCATGAATGTAAATCTTTCTATCTTTTTTTTTTCTTTGGGGGTTTTATATATACTTACCACCAAAAATAGTAAATCTCCCTAGCATTTTTTCTTTGGGTTTTTGCATATCTACCACCTGATACCTCAGGATTTACAACTCAAACACCTGAATTCTAATATTTGCAAATTAAGCAACCAAAATAAATACCTCGCACATATTTGCCACTCTTCATTATCATCATATCGTTAGCCTCCGTCGTCTTGCACACATTCATCAGTCGCTCGCCATTTACCCCTAAAAGCATCATCGACGATGATCTATGCTTGCCACTATCGGAGCATTTGTTATATCCTCATTGTTTACTTATAGTGATTGCAGCCCCAAACATACATTACACTCTTTATGAGGAAGCTCGAGGCATGTAACTTGCATAAAATCACATCTACTTTCATTTGCCACAATTCCTTATCATTCAAAATGATTCCCTGGAATGCATATATAAAAATTAATAAGGCTGTACTATATTAAATAACGTAGATAGAACATTGGCTCGTCGTGCGATCCGGATTACCTTCATTTAACTTCTAAATGGGGATACAGAAACCTAGTCCTATGGGTAGCGGATTTCAAACTTGCAGCTTCGGATTACCCCTATGTCGGCTGTAAAGACCTGATACTCCAGACTCTCCTTGGTTGAGAGCATTGTATTTAGGTATTCAGTAACAATTTTTTAGAAAGCATGCTTGATTATAAATAGGAAACAACTCATAGATTTTGTCCATAATTTCTGAGGACTTTTTAATTTGGGGTTCAAGGTTTCTATTTTTTGTTCTTTTTAAAGGAACGCAGAGTCGCCAGTTTTTTTTTATATGTCATCACCGTATGATTCCACTTTCTGAATAAATCTCCCTCCCGGATCACATAAATGATCCAAACATCCGAGGAATTGGAAAAGACGGGTATACGACAAAAGATAAAGAAATTTTAAATAGCAACATGGAGGGCTTATATAGGGTTGATCCTCGTGTGATAGGTCGAGAGTATTCATCTAAATAAAATCGGATAGAAATACCTCGAAACATGATATCCATGAAGAAAACACCTACATAAACCACCCATAACCAGAGAAACAAAAGGAACATTTTTATTCTGAGGTCAAGAGTACTCTCAAAAGAATGTATCCCTTGGTTAATTGCGTCTTAGGAAACACCTAAGAATACTCTCGATAAAAGGGGTTTCTCTTACATTACCATAACCTGGTGAAATAGGACACCAAATGATGGTTATTTCCTATGGAAATGCTCTAATGTTTTCAAAACTCTCGCTAAGTCATAGGGCAAAGAGTGAGTCTCTCACATCCCAAATGGGTAGCAGCTCATCGACATCGGAATCTACTAAACGACCAATTCTCCTCGACAGGGATTCCTCATACTTCAGAGCTCACTAGATATAATGGCAGAGGGTAAATCATTATATCCTGAATGAGTGGCAGCTTATCAGTAATCAGGTCATCAAAATGATATCAACTCAGTAAAACCAGAACGACATGGCTAAAAAGGGCTCAACAACAGGAATGGTAGAGTAATCTTTAAGTACGTAGAGGTAGTCGGGTTCGGATAACACGGATCTATAATCCTAATACACTAAGACCCTAAGTCTACCTATTTGTGAAGCTAGTTGACCCAACACGACTAGAAATCCCTTGTTAGCATTTCGTAAATTGTATTGCCTAAGGGAATTCAGGTCGCCCTAAGGTCAAAAGACTGAAACTCCAGTCTTATGACCTATGCGGGTAGAGCTCAAAGTGTTGGGACTTATACCCACCATATCAATGGTGCAGATGCCACAAGAAAGAAGGTAAAGAGAGGTCCAGCTACAAAGCTTTCAACATCAACAAAGAATTTATACTCATCAAGGTCGGGGAAACCTCCAACAACCTAAGCACACTAAGCATAAATCTACGTTGAGCCACTCAGATTGGAGAAGCACGAGTGCTTCTTCTCGGATATATATAATATGATGCAATTATCTACCACAATTGTAAATGTGAAGACTCTATTAAACATGCTTGAGTATATAGCAATGCATGCGAACCATTTTAAAACTAGTATGAAGTGCAAGTTTTAAAAGTGTTGAATATTTTAAACTTAAATCTTAATTAATCTTAATATATATTATTATAATTTTGTAAGAAGTTTAAATTTTAGGGTCCTTAACGAGCATAGAATATTTTTCGTGATCAATCCCAAACAAGCAACAAATAGAAAGAAACACAAAAATAAAGCAATCACAAAATAAAAGTCAGGACAAACTAAGCAAAATATAAGAACAAACCAAAACTATTCGGTCAGCAACATCTCCCAGGAAAACAATAAAAGCAGACAGACTCCTCATATACAAGCTCAAACCTAATTCTATACAAGAATAGAAATTCAGAATTATGACAAGGGACATGAGCTGGTGCTCCTGATCTCCGTCGCGTGCTTCCTGCGTCAAACACCTTGGAACCCATGCAAGTACCTTATTTTTGATACAAACTCAATCATATAATTCTATCAAATACATGAAAAAAGAAAAAAAAAATGACTCGACTTGTAGAAAATATCAACGCGAGTTAACATGCAATGCACATGAGCCATGTCTAATGAGATGAGCTTATAGCAGCACCTACAATAAAGGGTTAGCATATAAATCATGACATTGCTCCTCCCTTATTAAACCTATGTGTGTGTATATTTATGCATGGATTTCTGCAAGAAGATTGAGCTAATACAATATTACACATGTCCACATTCAAGAAACACGCAAAAGCACAAGTAAAGTGATGTCTAGTTAAAGCAACCAAACTAGCAAAGAACAATAGTCAGCCATAAAAAGGACTATCCAGCACCCTAATCCTTGTCTAACACACCATATAACGAAAAGTGTCGCCCATGGCAACTTCTCTGGTTATGTATGATTTTTACGGGGTCAACATATCAGCCTCATCCTAAAGATCGAATGGATATAAAAAATGTCACCCAAGATGGATTTTAAAATAGAGTTGGCCTTACATATGGTCTACATTCATATTTGCAAAAATTTAAAAATAGGATGAATAACATAAGTAGAGAAATAAATTTTTTTATTTAAAAGAGGGTCATTAAATACTGAGTTGTAGCTTGCAATGTGACACAAGTTAGATCCCTTGGTTCCTTAGCACAATCATACTCGTGTTGATCCTGATGCAAAAACTCACATTACTCACCAGAATATGCCCGATAAACAATGCTCGTTAATGCATTATGATCAACACATGGTCACTCACCAAACGATTCTAACTCGTTATCAAAACACACATGCATATGCAAGTACAAGCATACAACATACAAGATCACCAATCATGCAAATGACGAACTTAAGTACAAATATGTTGCACACTCGATGGGTTCAGAGACTCTAAGACATAACCCTGATTGAGTGTACAACTTGAAAAGGTTTGTGGCGTTCAAGTACGACACTATAAGAGAGATGATGGTAAGTCCTACGTATAAAAAATTTACAAACCGACGGACCAGCATTGCTAGCAACCATTCACCACAAAAAGTGAATAACAAACTGCACACACATAGGGGTATATACGTGTGGTGATACGACAAGTGTCGGTGATCATTGAGACACCAAACATGGGTGCGTGCTAAAGGCAAAAGATTTAAATTTTCATAATGCAAATGAGTTTATCACATAGCATAAAAAAAAATAAATCTAATTTTTATGCACATACAAGTATGAACTCAAACATGTCATAAGAGGAATGCAAAGGATACATGTGCACATGCAATGACACAAATATGTAAGTGGAGTCGACCATCTACCTATTGCCTTGAACGGGGCAGTCAACTGGATATCATGGTTAATAGGGTCCATCGGGCCAGGGCGGCCAACTAGACCAAAGTTACTGGTTGAGTTGGCCAAATCGGCTGGTCGGACCAAAGTGGTCGATTAACTGTGTTGGTTCAGATCTAAGTGGTTGGTCGACCGGGCCGGTGCGGTCAGTTGGACCTAAGTGGTTGGCTGACTAGGCCATGGCGATCGATCAGACCTAAGTAGTCAATAGAGTCGCATGGGACGATCAGTCAGACCTAAGTGACACATGCAATATGTTACATTCAAATTATGATCAAACATACAAGCATATGCAAACATCCATGTTTGATCGAGACTTTTACTCATCATGGCAATCTCACTAGAAAAACTTAATGATAATTGACGAGATTAAGCGGGCATCTCTACAAAACAACGGGCGACCGCTTCTATTTGCCCGGTGTGAAGGATGCTTGTTGGGGAAATCCTTCATGGCGTAGGGAACATCAAAGTCTTGAGAATTTTTGCTCTCTATGCCCAAACAGTAGACTTTTCTCTTCTTGTCATGAGGCCAAAATCGTCGGAGCAAACACAGGATTGAATGATCTATGCATTTTGGATTAGTTCTAAAAAGAAATGGGTAGGTTCACTCTTTGGATTCGCTAGGGAAAGTCCGCGAAAGGCTCCTAATCCAATATTGGCTTCCTCTAAGTACAACAAAGCCCTAAATTATTTTTCTCTAACATACAAACCTAAGAGGTTCTAGAAAAGAAAATAAGAAAGTTCAAAGAAGTTATACCTTCGCGGTGGTTGGTCGAAGTCTAATTTATCTCCTAAGGAAGCTCTACTTAACATTGAAGAACTAACGAAGCCTCGAACTCCACTCTCCTTCTCCAAAATTAAGGAAGACACTCTCCTCGTCGAAGAGATGATGGGGTTTACCGGAGATTCCTTCTCCAAAGAAGGATGAAGCTTTTCTAGCCTTAATTCCTTGAAAGTTCACTAGAGAAGAAATAACTTGTTGGATGAGATGAATAACAAAAAAATAAAGAGGAAGAAGAATAATTTGGAAGAAGAAACTAACTCCTTACCCTTTTCCTTGAAGAAGATGGAAGCTCTCTCCTCTAAAAATCCTTACCGCACACACTTTTTCCTCCAAGCTTCCAATTGCTCTCTCCCCTTCAAGACAAAAAGCTCTCAGCCCCCTCCAAACTAAAATGAAGTCCATAATTGGTCTGATTAAGCCTTTCAAAATCTTCCAAAATTTTTAAAAACGTGGCATGATTACCTCCCTTTTTGCATCTCCCATGTAATCTTCTCATGCTCAATGCGATCTCAATTTTAATGGGGGAAAATATCGGTGTCAAAACGGCTCATAAAATAAAAAATATCATCCAGAAACTAGATTGGTGCATAGGCGCAGCGACCCCGTCTTTTAGAAGCCTAATCTGACGCTCTGGTGATCAGGCGCCAGTAGGTTGGCGCCTACTTTGCGGATTCACGGAAAATGTAATTTTGAGGGCAATTTGGGCACCTAGGGGTCAGTGGGTTGAGCCAACTTTCCCAGGGCTGAAGAATATGTTCCAGAGTGAGGTTTTGGATGCCTAGGCATAGGTCTAGCCCGAAAAACTCAATTTTTCATGTAGATCGTTTGACGAAGGGTTTCTTCAGGCTGTAAGCTACGGGGGTTTAGGTATGACTGAAATATGATCTCATAACGTCAAAAAAGAGTATTCCCATTAATCAGGGAAATTATCGCCAACGATCTCTTTGAACAATAGTGTGGATAAGGTATTTTAAACCCTAATTTTTTGCATGGATGACCGTAGGAAGGTCCTCGTCGATCGATCCAGAAGCCACAAAAGATTATGTATCGCTAGAATACAACCCCATAACTCAAAAATGAACATTCTAGGGGTTCCAAACTTGGTTCTTTGGCTTCAAAAGGGGACCCGGACTCCAGGGAGGTAGAATCGATTCAAACCCGATCGTTCCCTAAACGTGCGGGGGAGATCTCGACGACTACCCTTGGCCTCAGAAGACTCCAAATTGATGGAGTTGGGTCTCTCAACATCATAATGAATGTAAAAAATGCATTTATGATCAGGGCTAACACCAACTTACGATGAATTTTCTCAGGTATGACCAAGTCGGTACCAGTCATTATTTCGTGCTTGGGGCACGTAGTTGGAGGTCCGATAAGATATTTTGCACATCGGGAAGCTTAGCATAGTTTTGTATTCTCAGACAAACATCTCGCTCATGTGACGTTAAAAATTAATGCCAACATTTTCTCATAGGTGCACGCCTCTATAGTTAATTACTCCTCTAAATAAAAAAGAGCATTTTTTATTAAGGCTAGTCATTAATTAATGAATATTCAATGCATAGTACCTGCAGACTTGGGTTTTAGTTATAAATTTTATCACCTTGAGTTTAAAGTGGATGGTGGGGGAAATGACGATGAAGCCAATTAAGATCCTATGGTTTTATTATCACTTGTCATTATGGTTGTTGACCTACTTAGTCAAAGGATGTACTTGACACAAACTGACCAAAAGATCATTGTCGGTAACCATGAATTACGTTGTCTAAGGGACTCTTATAAATTTGAGGTGGATATTGATTTAAGAGAACAAGTTTAAGTCGACATTAGCTGACAAATACTTTATGTAAATAAGAGGTATCTTTATAATTCATACTCAAATAGTATAAAGTCATTCAGTAGTATAATAGTTATAGTCATGGTTGCAATATAATGATGTTATTTTGCGGCAACCATCAAATCAGGGGGTTATGGTCATAGTCGCTACTTTTTATAGAGTTGTTGAGCTCAACCATACGGAGGGAGAACCCTGATCACGTATTTATTGGCATGAGATTGCTTTGAGTGTGAATATAATGATACACTTAATATGTCATTTGTTATTTATTAGCTAAATTCGATCAAAAGTTTGTCATTCTCGATAAAATATTACAAAGGATGAATGAAATATGTTTTAAGCTCAAAGTGATTGCTTTTAACTTTGATATTTAAGTTTATTACTTTAAAATCTTAATTTGAAAGGCTAAATTTAAAACTTGACCTTTTTAGTTGAAATCCTCTATCAACTTGACCATCATCGGAGATTTAGACATTTTAAATACTTCTGCTTGAAATTTATTTTAATATCTGACACTCGAATATATTTTCAATATTAGTCTTATCAACTATAATCTTTACTACGAGAATGATTAGACTAGATGATTTGAACTTATAAATTTTTATACTTGTAATTTAAATATTATTAAAATTTATTAGGCTTGTCAAATCCAGTGTTTAAAAGGAGCACAGTAATTAAGTGGGACTTTTTTTTTTATCTCTTTGATTTTTTTAATACATGAAATTCACACAATTGGGTGTGGTTTCTGTATTGCACAAATACACGATAAATAGGCATTTTTGGAAATCTTTGTATCTCATGATCCGATTGTTGCTTCCTCATTTGAGAAAGAAGCATACAATAGCCCTTAGAGCGAATGAAAGATTGTGGACGACTAGAAACAAGAATTTTGAAACTATATATGTTGTGATCCCTTTATTGCTTTTCTGGCTAGTCGGATTATGAAGATCTGCGATCAAGAAAAAAACATGACACTGTGAGGTTTTTTGGGTTGGACCAGAGTTGAAGAACGAAGATCAACATTTGGCTCTATTATGCCAAGCAAAGCGGTGATTGTGAACGAGGAGAATTGTTGCTATGTTCCTTTTTCTGATGAGCAAAAAAATTAAACATGATGGATACTTCCATTGATCTAGAGAAAGGGAGAGAGGGAACAAGATGAAATTGATCAAGAGAGGAATAAAACATGAGTGAGAAAGTGAAGAAGTAGTGGGTAAGCGATGGGAGCGAGTGAACAACGATAACAATTTGTTCTAAATATGAGGGAGGTATAATTTTTTGGTGGATTAATTTGTAAATATTAAATTTTGTGTTTGGGTGGGTTGTAAATTCTTATTTTTGGGTGGCAGATATGTAAGTACTCATTTTATTTCTTGTAACAAAAGTTTTATATGATTAAAGGGTTGAAAAAGAGTACATTTTATTAAATTATAACATCATATGAAATATAAATACACATAGATGCATGCATGCATGTATACTTAAAATTCATCCCAACTAACATTAGTTTATGTTGCATACCGAAAAATTCAAGGGGGGTAATATTTTGATGTCATAGCATTGTATGAAGATCAAATACACACAGATAAAAATAAAAGTAGTAGGAGGTGACACCATAATTTTTACGTTGAAAATCTTATAAGTGAAAAAAAAAACTATGAGGTCAAACCCAATCAAAGTAGTTCATTACATAATTATAAGTACATAGGTCCACTCTTCTACTGCATTAGAAAAGATAGAATTATAAATATGATATTTACAAATGTATAATAATATTTTAGCTATAGTCATAATTGAGTAACAATTACTGTGGTTCTTGACTGTAATAAAAATAGTTGACCGCACAAATCATAGTTAGTTGCTACAAAGACTATAATTAACCATAAAAGTTGTAGTTGGTGCTTATAATAGAAGCAATTGACCACAGAGCTCGTAGTTGGAAGCTGTAATAATAATAGTTTGCCGCAAAGATACTAGTTGGTGGATACAATTTTACATAAAACATTGCACTTGTCATTAAACAACGCAAAAAAATATGTGTTACACAACATACATATTTTGACTACAATTATCACAAGCAGGGGTTGGCGATGAAAGTCGACGGGGGTTAATGATGGTCGACGACTACGGATGTCGGTGGTTACTAGTTGGGTCTTCTTTTCGGAATAGGCTGTGGATTTCGCTTCTTTTTTTCTCTTCTCACACTTAAAAGGGAGTCTATATATAGCTTTTTGAGAGGGGCATTTTGGTATTCTGACGTGCAACTTCACTAACCATCTGATCAAACGGTTAATGCATAGAAAATTTTTTGATGATTTGGGTGCCTAAATGATCAAAAAATTCAGTAATCTTAGACTTGTTGGATTTTTTTCATTGAGAAACTCGATTTGACTATAAATATGTTAAGTTTGGAGTTCATTTGACCATTCAATTGATGATCCAAAACCTCCAAATGTGTTTCAATGGCATGATCTAGGCTTGATTGCACCTGAATTGAACCAATTTTTGTATCATTGGGTTCATCTTGTAGAGACGGTCAGTTTGACTATAAGATTGCTAAATTGGGGACCCATATGACCTTATATTTGAATTTGGAAGATTCTTAATAAAAATGCATCAAGATTCATTCTTTTTAAAAAGTTGTTTACGACACATCAGCTACCCCCTTCTTTTCAGGCGATGTTAATTGTGTTGTCCAAAATATAACTTCAAACATTTCAAAAATTCTTACTTTGAGGAGAGTTGAGTTGCATGGATGATCTATATAGTTTTGATCATGTTGTTGTGATCCAGGTTGGTGGTGGTAGCGACCATGTATTAGATGTCCTGAGGAGGCTGGTCAATTGTAGTATAATTGTGATAAGGTAATTATGGTCTAGTAGCGACAACTAGACGGTGGTTGTCAGAAAATGATGAGGGTCTGATAGGGACGACACAACTGAGCAAGGGTGGGAAGTATGTCCAGATGCATAGGCATGCATGTATGGACGTGTACATCCATACAAGCAAATAAGTATAATTATGTATTTTAAGGATATAATGGAATATATAGGTGGTTACAAATGTGAGTTGGGACCTAAATATGTGTTAACGTGGCAGTGACTGCGGCAATGAGGACACACATTTGCGGCAGCAATAGCAAGGGCATGCGTGCATGACCGCGGTAGCATGCATGGGGGAACGCATGAGTGTGAGTGTGTGGCTGCTTGCGTGGCATTGACAACAAGCACGAACACGGGCAACAGAGTCGTGGGGTAGATGGGGGCGAATGTGGGGAAGGCTGGTTCATGTGTGTGTGTGTGTGCCTACACATGCACATCCGTGGGTTTTCTTTTGGGGCTAAACCCAATAAATTTAAATTTGTCATATTTATTTTTGAATTTTTGTCTATAAATAGGCCCTTTGAGGGGGAGAGAAGCTACACCACCTCCACTAATTGATGTCTCTTGTAGGTTGTTGTTGTCTTCTTTCCCAGGAAATTGTTATCTTTTGTCTATGTGCGTGGTTGCATTCCCATATTGAGGTTTTTGTTGCCTTCAAATTGTTATTGAATAGCCATGTTGAGGTTGTTGTTGCTTACCCAAATTCAAGATGCTGCATACTTATATTCAGACTCATGTTGCTTTCATATTACTACAGTCTACCCATTTGAGGTTGTTGTTGCATTCTTATATTAAGGTTGTTGTTTCTTGCAGGATGCAATTGCCTATCCATATTCAGGTTGTCATTGCCTCCAGGTTTATGTTGCTTTCAGGATATTGTTGCCTTTATGTTGTTGTTGCCTTCAAGCTGATGTTGCTTGCCCATATTGAGGTTGTTGCTACCTAATGTTTTTCAACATGTTGCTGGTTGATGATTTTTATGTAGGAAAAATTTCGGATTTGCTCAAATGATGCTAACACGTCCTAGACTATTTTGGTGGAAAGTAACCTATATGGACAAAGTTGAATTAAATATATCAAGGACGTTTGTCCTCAAATGTTTTGACTAAAAATATTTGAAGGTGTTAACTTATTATAAAGAAAGTCGAATGAAATTATATAGAATTTTAGACCTGTCCTATGTTGTCTTATCATACATGCTCCATGATGTTAACCTGTTATGGACAAGGTCGAATGAAATTCACCTAGGATATTAAACTTTTTCTAGGTTTTTTGCTAGAGATGCTCAATGATGTAAACCTATTATGGATAAAATAAAATGAAATTTATCAAGAATCTTAGGCCCGATCTAGATTGTTTAGTCGGAGATGTTCAATGGTGCTAAACCTGTTATAAATAAAGTTGAATGAAATACGCCAAGGATGTTATACCCGTCATAGTTTGTTTTGTCGGAGGTGTTAGATGATGTTAACTTGTTATGGATGAAGTTAAATAAAATTTACCAAGGATGTTAGACTCATCCTAGGTTGTCTTGTTAGAGGTGCTCGATGACATTAATATGTTTTATGCATAGTTGATTGAATCCACCAAAGATGTTAGACCCATCCTAATTTATCTTGTAGGCGCTGAATGGCATTAACATGCCATGAACAAAGGCAAATGAAATCCATCAAAGATTTTATACTATTCTTAAGTTATTTTGCTAGAGGTCCTCAACGACATTAATTTATTATAAACAAAGTCGAATGAAATCCGCCAGGATTGTTAGATTCATCATAGGTTGTCTTGTTGAAGATGCTTGACAACATAAAATTGTTATTAATAAAGTTGAATAAAATCCACTGAAGATATTGTACATGTCATAGGCGTTCTTGCCATAAAATATTTCATGGAAAAATTCAAATAAAATCTATCAATAATTTTCAACCCATCGTAGGTTGTTATTATGAGCATTCGCTCATTGACTTTAACCTATATGGAAGAGGATGAATCGAGCTCGCTTATGATTGATTATGCCTAAAATAGGTTGCTAGAAATTATATTTGTTTTCAAGTCTGGGGTCTAGGTTGAAATGGATCATACTTTTTCTTAAAAATATCGTAACAGTTAGACTCAAGAAATGTATTTAACTTCTTTATTATTTCTTCTGGATTTGTTTCTCCATAGTGAGAGTTTTATCCATGTGAGTCTTATTGTTTTGTATAAAGCGACCCAAAGGGGTGTAAACGAGTCGAGACAAGCTCAAGCCAAGACTTGAGCTTTAGCTTAATTAATTAATCAAGTTTCAGCTCAAGCTCAAGCTTGATTCTATGAGTTTGAGCAAACTCGAGCCAACTTCTTTAATATAAAAAAGAGAAAACAATGTTACTTCAAGCGAGTATCATAATAAAATGATAAATAAAATGAGCAATTAGGAGATATATAATATGAAATCACTTGTTATGAATTATAAAATATTAATTTGTTAGATTTTTTTTAATAATTTAATGATAAGGACTTAAAATTTAATATACTTTTAGTATAATTTATATTAATATTTCATGAACGAGCCAGCTCATAAGCTTACAAGTCGAGTTGGGGTTGACTTGAGCTTGGTTTGTTAGCTCATAGAGCGCAGCTCACTCGCTACTTATTGAGCCAAGCTTGAGCTGGCTCACAAGTCGGCTTGACTAACTTACACCCCTAACGACCCACATATCCCTGTAAAAGTAGTCTTTCAATTTCCTTTTTAATTTGATAACAAGCTTTGGAGGTATGATCATTACTTTAGTAGAAGTGACAACACAAGCTAATTTGGAGGCCAATTAGAGAGATCGGTGTGGGAACTTGACAATATTGAGGTGTGTAACTTCTTGGCTAGGTTGAGTAAGAACTCCAACATGAGGAGGGGGCATTATAAATGTGTTTCTAGCTTAGCATCTTCAGTGAGTGGTTGATGTTGTGGTAAGTAAGCTCCACTAATTGATGTTGATGTAAATTATTGAACCTCATATAAGAGTTGAAGATGTTGGATCAATTATGGGACTATAATGTAATTAATAAATGTGTTGGGTCATCATTTAATAAGTCAAAATTATTGTAGTCTAATTAAGAATAAAATTTATGACTTAAGACACATTTGTCATGAAATTATAAGTGATGGATACTATAAGCGGCAAATTCCAATTTAATGAGGGCGAGATCGAATTAATCAAATTTGTAACCACGCTTTGGTTACATTAAATAAAGAGAGTAATGGTCCCTGTCTGCAGATGTGTGAAATCTCTCGTACCCCATCAACGAGAGAGACTAAGGAAAACTCCGGAAAGTCTGCAGATTGGAAGATTGTTGCTTGCAATCCATCAAATGGATTCAGGTACACTTCCGCTATTGTATCGATTCAGATTTTTATAAATATGAACGGGATTGAAAGATTCTCGTGGTGTATTCCTAATAGATTTTGATTCGATCAAAATCTATTGGAAAATTTAAAGAATTTTTAACAGAAGAATCTCATTTTGTGATTCCTTTATCATAAGAGCCCGATCATCCATGAATAAAGAGGTTGCTTCTCTAGTAGGGCCATTGTAAAAGAAAAGAGGCTTGACGTGCCCATTAGAATGGTGAGTGTTAGAGTGGGCGACTCTGCTGTTGCGAGTGTTATGCCTAAAAGCTATCAAGAAGATGTGTTTGTGTTCGATTGTGCTCCCATAGTATGTGAATTATTTGATATGTCTAAATACAAGCAATAAGTGATTTAACAAAGCCACTATATTATTCAATGTGTGATTTATGAAAATTCAAGTCTGTTTCTACCTAAGAAGCTATAGGCTGGGAATAAATATAAATAATTATATTTTGAACTTCACAATCAATGATGAGCCTTAATCTACCAATGAGAGCTTCATAATATTTAAATGTGGGATGTGTGAATTTACATATACAGCACCCAATTCTTATGTATTTATTTATATCACACTCAAACTTTAATTCCATTGTCTGAAAAGACGTATGAAAAATTGGATTACACTATTTTCATAGCTGGGAATAGCTGGGATGTTTTAGATGAGTGTAAGTGTGAGATAAATAAATATATAAGAACATGTTGTCGCGTACCCGGTTGGTAGAGCATCCGCTTCGGCGGTGTAAGTCTCCTTTGATCTGAGATTCGAATCCTCTTCATATCAAGTTGTATGTTATATAGAGGAGGTACTCAAATGAGTTGGCTCATAAGGTCCAAGCTCGCGTTATCTAGCGATGCTTGCGAAGCCCAAATGGATTGATTGGCGAATCCGCTCGTCAACCAATCTTTATAAAAAATAAAAGATAGAAAATAAATGTACGTAAAGTCCCCTAAAAAAATTATAATAATTGAATTCACTTAAGAAGTACATAATAAATTTTAGTTGCTTATATATTCATTAATATCAAAATAAATTCAATAAGTTAAGACCTTATCTAATACAAATGTCGAATTCACTGTAGAATTAAGGAAAAAAAAAATTTTAGTAGTAAAGAAATGTATTTTAATCTACATTATTTAGATAAGAATGACAAGACTGACCTTTCACATGACTATAATATCTGCAGAGCTCCAGGTTTGATCTGTGGGACAACTCACGCAGAACTTTACAGCATTTTCTTCAAAATATTTGCGGAGATCTTAAAGTTAATATTAACTCTATTGACACCAACAAAATGATAAAACCTATTAAATCTAACATTTATAAAGGAAGATTCGCATAAATATCACTCCATCATTATGTATTTACATATCTAATACCCAAGCTTCAATTTTTGCATATATATGCCACCTTGTCACTTCTAAAAAGTTTAAATAATAATATTTTTGACGTGATATAAGCATTTGGAGAAATTATTCCATACGGACAACATACGCAGCGCTGCGTACGAAATCCCCAAATAACCGCCGAATAACCACATAATAACCCGTGAATAACATTAAAATGAAACTACGGTGATTATTGACAGTTTATTAAGAAGTTATTGCAGCGTTATTTGAGCAATAACCTCCTAATAACCTCATAATACCCTGAATAACAGATAAAAAGTATAAAATGAAGCCGCAAAAGTTATTGGAGCGTTATTAGGAGGTTATTCACTGATTATTCGGAATAATACCGCAATAACCTGCTAATAACCTCCCGATAATCCTAAAATACACGATCGCAGAGGTTATTAGGTGGTTATTCTAGGGTTATTTGAGGATTCCGTAAGCAGCGCTGCGTGCGTTGTCCGTATGGAATAATTTTCCAAGCAGGAATTTGAGGGGTATAAATATAAAAATGCAAAATTTTGGGTGTTGGATGTGTAAATACATAAGAATTGGGCGGAATGTATGTAAATGACCATTTCTTAAAATATAATTCATGAACCTCAATCAACAAGATTTGTTCAGAACCGTTTCAAACAGATGGAACAACTTGCAAATCCTGCTTGAAAAGGGAGGGCTGAGAGCACTCTCAACCTCTTCAAACTTACATACCACATACTAGTGTATTTGCATATCTAGCACCTAAAATTTGATATTTACATTTATAACATTTTTGTATCATAAACTTATGCGTGAAAAGGCATTTGTCATATTTAAAAAGTTAGTAATAGTGATATTTTGATGTGATGTGAAAAGACTTGAGTGGTAGCCTGTACAAATCAAAGTTCAGGTGTTAGTATGAAAATATATAAGAATTGTGTGGTATGTATATAAATGCCCCTTGGATATATTATCTATTAAAAGAGAAATTTGGAGGGATGTAGAATTACTCGCAAGTGAAAAGCAGACTTACAAATAATAATAATAATTTCCTGACTGAATAGTCAATATGCTGGGCCATAATTCGCCCAGCTGCCAACTTTCAAATGAAAACCCTTTCAGAATCAAAGGTCCTGCAACTAAACAATAACACAAATTCACCCCCTCTCACCTTACATGCGAGCATTCTTCACTACTATCAACTGCTAGAAATCTACAATTTCAGCCCACTAAAAGCACTAAAAGGTAAATGGAATTTACCCTTGCAAGAAGATTGAGATCAAACCGCAATTTTTTCGCGAACTATTAAGAGGTTTGAGGATGTGGTAGCAACTCAAAATTTAAATCCAGTAAATATTGGATTTCAGCAAGAGAAGAGACTTTAAAATCGGGTTGTCGATCTTTAGATAAAGACTCGAGAGGGCCATACCTTCCACTTTCATCTAATAAACATGTAAAGGCTCCAGCTTGCTTGCCACAAGTAACCTATTTGGGATTAGAAGAATCATGTCAGTATATCATAAGTTAAGAGAATAGAATATGGATGCAATAATTAGTGAAGTTATACAGTTATTGAGTCTCTACTATAATCAATACTCACCTTGGGTAAGAAACATGATATATGCTTGGAGTGGGGCGCATTTGGTTGTTTTATAGAGCGAATATTTTGTTTTGCCTCGATTAGAATTTTTATTTTTCAAACAAATTTTTGAAATTTCATAAAATCATTATTTTTCAAATTTCTAACTTCAAGCAAGCCCTTGGCAGTTTTCTGGTTGTGAGGTGAAGAAACTTTTAAATGGGGCAATAATATACATACCACCCAATTCCTACGTATTTACATATCTAACATCTAAAATTTACTCTTTACATTTGTATCACAAAAATCTTTCATATTACATAAAAAATACAATTATTTTAACTTTAAAAAAGTGAAATACATCTTTTCATGCTTTGATGGTCAATAACCTCAAACCTACTATTGCTTTTATCATCATGTTTTAGGAGACCACCAAAGGAATGTGAGAATTTCTCTATTCAACTAACTTTCAGAAAAATAGTATTAACATTACTAATGTAAACACCTTCTACTAGGACATAGTCTCTTCATAACAAGGTTCATAAATCTATACAAGATAAGTAAGATGTAGACCGTTGTAGCTAAATCTGGTTTTGAAGCTACATACAAGGTCATGGTCTGTTCTACTAGCTAAATAATGCCGATTAAAATTACAGCATAGTAGAATTAAACTTCTTTTACCGCAACAAATGATCCTTACCTGTGATAATCATGCACTATTTGTGTTTCATTCAATCATATCCTCCATGAATAAATAAAAAATATTAAAGTGAGCTGGCACTTCATTGAAATGCAGTACTATCAGTATCGGTCTTCACTCCATACATCTATAAAGAAAAACGTCCAGCTAATATCTTTACCAAGGTTCTGAGACCTCTTCATTTTTTGAGTCTTTGCAAAAGCTTTAACTTATTGATATTTAAGCACCAAATTGAGTGTTGATAAATTAGAATAACAACTTATTACTATATAATACATCATCATATTTGAGGACATTCTCCATTTATCCTCCATTAATATTTTTTCTCTTTGCCTATATATAGGCACCTGTATTCGGCCAATAGGACAAAACAAAAAAATCTCTCTAAAACTTACAACGAAAATGGATAAATACAAGTACCAGATTCTAAAATAAGCTTATGAGAAATTAATATTAATTGCCAAATCCTATGCATAAAAAATAATATTAGTTGACTACATTGCCATTTGACTAATATATGATAATTTAGTTTTTGTAATATGTTATCATATCTAAATTATCACACGTGCTAACTTATTCATAATAAGAATTTACATTATCTATTATTATAATTTATTTAAGTACTTTATAGTTATTAATCACATTTAATATGGTATCAAAGCCTACCGAACTTCCTATGCCTCTTTATCTCCTTTCAATTGAGTTTTCTATTTCCAATGCAAAGTGAAATGTCATCATCCTCTTACTTGGTTACAAACCCTTTACGATTCCTTTTCACACTCCAATCATGTTGCTACCCTCCACATGGAATCAATCCCGACATCAAACTTAAAGTAGCTAGTCCTTCAATTGAGTCAACTCTATCAAAGAAGACAACTCCATCATTGCATGTCTAAACCTTGATCATTAAAGACTATATATTCCAGTCTGTGACCTCTTCCTCTTAGAAAACCTCTATAGTGATTATTGTATAGCGATATGCACATTTCTCATACCGATTCGCATCCACAAGCTCAAGGACCAGATAATGGAAACCCACATTTTGGTGACCACTGTCTACTATCACAAGACGACATCTTCACTATCATCTTGAGTTCGTTGGGGAGTGTTAGTATATCAAAATTATCACATGTGCTAACTTGTTTATAATAAACATATGCACTATTTATTATTACAACATTTCTCATTATTGAGATATTTTATTCTATTTTATTTTCCTTAATTGCTATTTTCTCATGCCTTCTACTAGAAAGAAAACTCAGCATTCTCTCTCCTTCCAACACAATGCACGCTATAGAAGTATAAAAACTATATGCTAAATCACAAGTTCCTGCATTCCATTGCAAAATTAAAATGGGGAATAGCTTTAAGAGATGGAATCTCACTAGAAAAAGAACAGCAACTGAAATAAAAATCCCTTTCGTCACTAAAGCCTCTTAAAACTGTGGTCTTTAAGATGGCTAGATTGCAAATGATTTGGGTTCCTTTTTTCATTATCTGAAACATTGCCTTTTGGATAATGAAGCTTAAATGCATACAAGATCTGAGAGGCAAGGTATCCATATGAAATTTAAATGGAAAGGTTTAGTTTTCAGTTTCCAAACACTGAGAGCGTATGGTATTTTTCCTATTACCTATAAGTATTAAGGAAATGCCTTCACTTTTATCTGATTGCGATTTGCAATGATAGCACCAAAACCATCTAACGACTAAAAATCGGGGAATGACAAACAACGATCAAACAACCCCGAGACGCTTTACTTGAGAATATAGACCATAGTGCCCTAACATAAATTAAAACTGGGTAGGCACTCCAAGAGATCAACTAATCAAGAACTTTTAAATGGCCTGAAGTCTTGACTTATAAGTTATAAATATATGAGCAAAATTCATAATATCGCAAATACATCCCATTCAAGCATGAACTGTGACAGCAAATTAATGAACAAAATAATATAAACCATACGGTTCTGGCTAGAACATTTGACCAACATTGAAAACCACGGGATGAACAGATAAAACATGAACCACATTACTTCGGCACTGATCTAAGATCAAGCATAAATTTATGCGCTGCATAACATTTGCCTAGAGAAAAACCACTTTAATTGACGATAGAAGTTTTGAGGAAATGTTTCTATTTGATAAAATAATCTTCTATATCTGCATCAAATAAACTTACATCATCCCGGAGACTATCACCTATCATCATAACTTCTTTAGGTGGAACACCCCAAGATGAGCAAATGTGCAACAAGGGAGCCGGGTTAGGCTTATATGGACGAAATTCCCTGCTCAATGCTGGAGAAAACTTCAGCTGAAATGACAACAGATGAAACGTTGACAGCATTTGTATGATAAGCAACCATTACCATAGTTCAATAGTTTCATGAAATTAAAAAAAAGCTCATAAGAAAGAAAATCTTGAGAAGGAATTTCTAAAACAATGGGCTACATGATTCCGATAGAAATTCCACACAACATATTTACTAGTTCTTCATTTTGCAGGAGAATCGAACAACATCGACAGCCAGTTTATTTCACTAAAAGTGACGTGACTGGAAGATTGGATCTCACTTCCAAAAGGGGCTTCAATATGGTGTATACGCGCACACGCACATTTTCCTTCCTTTTTACAATCTAATGGCCATGCACACTTATACATTTTGAGAATTGTATATAGTTTAGAGTCTTATTTGTAAATAGGGAATATAAAATAAGACTAGGGATTTATTTTTAAGGACTATAGTAAGACTATATAGGTTTAAGTCATTAATGAATAAATGAGATTGTTTGATCAATTATTTCAATTTGGTATCCGAACCCTAACCTAACGCCTCCCGCTCGACCCTGAAACTCCCATTTTTCTCTTCTTCAGCGTCGTCCTCGCCAAGCACGAAGAGTTGAGATCAACGTCGTCCTCACAATCGTGATTAGGGTAGCGGACAGTTGGGATAGAGAAACAACAACAACACGACGAGTAGGTCGGGATCGGCGTCGTCTTGACGAAATTAGTTCTGATTAGAGGCGTCATCTTGGCGAAGTAGTTCACAATTAGAGCTAATGAAGGAGGCTTCGACTTCAAACAATGAGACAAAAGCATCTTAGGTGGTCATTGTATGTAGTATTTCTGTCATCGCCGCATAGGGAGGTAGGTTTGATGTGGTCTTGCTTGTGGCTCGGGAGTGAGGAAGGCGGCGGAGTAGGGACTTTGTTTTTGAAGTTGCACTCGATGACAAGGACGTGAAGAATCGAAGCGGCTGCAGTTTTGCATACGCGACAAATGGGTCGTGACTTCGGGCGGGCTAAGGTAAAGCAAATTGCACGAACTTTCAGGAAGGAAGTCAGGTGTGATGTAGGCTTGATCCTTCTACTTGAGGATGTCAGGAGACGAAGGGTCCGTTTGGGACAGCTTATAAGTGCGGCGGCGTTTTCAAAAACGCCGCTGCACTGTTTGTTTTGCGCTTATTGACGCTAATCTGAAAACGGAGTTTTAAAATTTATACTGTAAGCGGCCCATGGGTAGACTCCCGCGGGCCGCTTATCCTTCCGCGTTTTTCTGTTCCAATTACCACTGTGTCCCAGTGACCGACTCCTCTTCCCGTTCAGGTATTGTTCGCATCTCACCCTAGCACTCCTCTTCCCGATCGCGTATTTCCCCTCTTCCCGTTCGCATGTTTCTCCTCTTCCCAGTCGCACCCTGCAACCTCTTCAGCATTTCTGACCCATGATTATGTGCATTTTCGTAAGCTTTGCAGGCAAATAGCGCAACTCCTTCAGATTTGGGTAGTTAACTAGGAAGAGTTCCGTTAAGCAAGGAAAGAAACAGTCATCTGCCGGCTACTCCTGCGTTATCAAACAAATCCTCCAAAACTTGTAATCCCGCCATATAATCCCGCCATATGTAGAACCTCCAGCGCTGGAAACACACAAACCTTGTTATTCTCACTGAATTTATTATCAAGCTGCTTTACTTTCCACATGTTAGAAAGGTGCAGAGACTTGAGGCGGGGAAGCTGCCCAAAAGGTGGAAGGTTTCTCACTCTGAGCACTGGTTCAGATAGATGTACTCTAAATTGGAGATTAAATTTGCATTGTACATCCATTCTGCACAGCTTACACCCTTGTATGAAACTATGGACAATCTCTTTGGATTTTTGTATGGTTTAAGATTTTCAAACACATTCACATCTGAGTTCCATTCATCAATAGTATTGCCCCAATTCAAGAATAAATCCGTGAGTTTTCTCCTTCCACATAATTTTGCAGTGCAAGCCCCTCTAGCATCCTTCACATTTTCCATAAAATTTATTTTTAATTTGCGCAACTCGCTTATATGTGCCAACTTCCCAATTCTATAACCATTCAAATGAACAAATTAACAATTCTGAGAAAGTTGAGAGTGTTGTACAAATGAACTAATTAACACAAGCATTAGTGCTAAAGTCGAGCAAAAATTCAGCTTTTGGAATGGAGGAGTTTGTTCTGCTGCTGTGCTGGGATAAATGTGTGGATAGCTTAGAAGTTTAACTCTTATGTATTAAAGCAGCTAATACATAAGCCGTTATAGGAATTTCTTGTAAATTTTCTGTTGGAGAGTGGTAGAATGGTCATTTATCCAAAACAGGAGCAGAATGATCATTTATCCAGAATCAGCTGTTTTCCAAACACACAAACCAAACAGCCAGACAGTTTATCCGGATCAGCTGCTGATCAGCAGCTTATCAGGATAAGCAGCTTATCTAAATAAGCTGGATAAGCTGCAACTGCCCCAAACATACCCAAAGATAGTGGGGGAGCTAAAGGATTGAAACTTCTGGGAAAGATAGATCCTGAAGTCCTGAAATTCTTAGTTGAGCGAAGGGAGTCACTACCTCAGTACATACTCCGACATAGGTGAAATTAGGTTTCCCTCCTGTGGATCTGAAGCTCGATGGATAGACTAAGTATTTGAGTTGGTCACGTCAGATCGAGGTTATTGCAGTAGGGAAGAGACTAGAATACATGAAGAGAGTCGAGCCAAAAAGTGACAGTGCTGAGGGGATAAGAGGAGGATCACACGTGCATTGTTTTAAACTTGGCTACTCAACTCGATGGTTTCATCAATATCCTCATTAGTTGATGGCATTACAAATGTGAAGTACAAAAGACTTATGTTGTGACTTATACTCACATGAGGGTGTTCTAGATTCAACATGAGATGAAGGCGGTGATACAAAGTGAGATCAATTTAGGAGTACTCCGTAGAGCTGGAGAGGCTGTGACAAGAACTTGATCACATCACACCTATGTCGAGTTGTGGTGATTTGGGATGCAAGAAGTGGGAGACTTTTGCACAAATGAGTACAATGCAGTTTCTGACTCATCTGAACCCAACCTTTGTTCAAAAGAGATTGGTCCTTCTAGCCTAGGCAACAATTCCTTCACTAGATGAGGCCATCATCGCGATGATATAGGAGAGTTGGATGACGCTACACTCTGAGCCAAGTGGACTTCCAGGTATGCGATCAGCTTTGGCTGCCTCGAGCTCAAGTATGACAGGTGCCTAGAGGAGACCCGTAGATGCTACAATTGTGGAGAAGTGGGAGGCCCAAGCAAGGCTTGTCCAAAACCACCAAGAGAGAGAAATGGGTGGACGTGGACAATCTAGAGTCCACGGTCATAATTGTGGGGTCCAAAGGAGTGGAAGAGAGGGCCACTAAACAAATCTAATGGTAACGAAGAAAGAGAGAGAGACAGGGGTGGTATTTACCGATGAGGATCCTGAGTTCATAGAGATGTTAAAGATGAGACAAAGAGCTGCATGTGATGTGATTGAAGATGCATCCACCTTATCGTCATTCAAGGGGAACACAACTACTTATGCTCACTCAGTCAAATTTACTCGTGATACACAAGCTATAACCTTTATATCCACCACACGGTCACCATAATGAATAATAAATCTGGTATATCTCGACATGTGATAGGTGCCACTAATGAGTTCTCTTCCTACACCCACCTAGTAATTTTAGAGAGCACTCAAACTGTTGATGGTACAAAACAGTCTGTTGTTGGTAAGGGTACAGTGAGGTGTACCAAATTTATGATTATGCCCAATGTTTTGCATGCTCATTCCTTTCTAGTGAACTTTTCATTCATTAATGTCATTATACTCAAACTAAAATGTGATGTTTTATTTGATATTCCTAAGGTGATATTTCAAGAGAATGAGACTGGTTATAGACTTGGGACTAGCACCTGGCATAATGGAC
This sequence comes from Papilionanthe hookeriana x Papilionanthe teres, assembly GCA_022702705.1. Classification (NCBI taxonomy): domain Eukaryota; kingdom Viridiplantae; phylum Streptophyta; class Magnoliopsida; order Asparagales; family Orchidaceae; genus Papilionanthe; species Papilionanthe hookeriana x Papilionanthe teres. The sequence goes on along the minus strand of CM040426.1, from coordinate 65,170,636 downwards.
TCTGATACTTGGATAGATAGGGGATGAACTCAGCCTTGACATCCATGGTAGGAGTGTTGGAGTAGAAGGATCTAGGAGTGTAGAGAATGTGTTGTTGTAACATCACAAGTGCATAAGGCACGCTTTACTTAGTCTATTGAGTGTTTGTATCTGCCTTTGTATAAATTATGAGTGATGCTTGTGAATTCAGTAAGCATACTAGGAGATCTTATGTCAGTTCTGGTAATAGTTCTTGTGTTTTTTATTTGGTGGATCAAATGTATGAGGACCTTGTTCTATAACTTCGATAAACGACTACTTATATTTTGTGACTTTCATTGATTGTTTTTCTCATGTTAATTAGCAATATCTGATGCAAGTGATGTGTCTGCCTACTTTAAAGACTTTCACAGGAGATTCAAACAATAAGGTGCAATAGTGAATGTAATGCGGTCTAATAGTGGGCAGAGTATACCAACAACACATTTGAGAAGTACCTGCCAGCAAAAGAGAAATAACATCAAACCACATGCTCATACACACCAACACAAAAAAAAGTAGCAGAGAGGAAAAATAGAAACCTTCTAAAGGTAGCCCGAAGCATGAAGATCTCAATGAATGTCTCAAAACACTTGGGGGATATTGTTTTGACAACTGCTCAATTGATTAATAAAATTTCCTCAAGAGTGTTGGAGTGACAATCTCCTTGTGAGTTGTTGAAAGGAGACAATCGCGAGATCCTCTCATTGAAGATATTTGATTGTGTATGTTTTGTGAAGTATAATAGACCATTAATAGAGAAGCTGGATCCTAGAGTTGTGAAATGTGATTTCTTGGGTTATTCTGCCACCAAGAAATGATATGTTTGTTGGAGCCCAATAAAGAAGAGACTTTTTGTGAGTATGGATGTGAACTTTATGAGAATTCGAACCATACCATACCTTATAGGTAACCTCACCCTTTCGTAACTCACCAAATACTGGGTGTATGAGGCGAGAGGGGAGAGTAGTGATGCTAAGAGATTGGTACATGTTGGAACAATGCATTTTCCTGCTGTGTAGGAAGGATAGACTGAGAAGAGCGAAAAAATGAGGAAAATGAGCCCGAGGAGGTGGGCTTCAAACTCAAGGGGAGCTGAGTGTGTGTACAAAGAGAAGGCAAAATGATGGAACGTGTATCGTGCCACTCGTACCAACAAGTCCCTTGTCCTGATCTACTGTTGACCTCGCTTTCGATCGCGCTCGCGTCAAAATTTTGCGACGATACCAAATTTCGACGCAATTTTGACGCGCTCGTCGACGAGGTTGCCCAGACGACCTCGGACAGCGAAACGGACTGCGCCGATGCGTCCGGAATGTCGATTTCACTTAAAATCAACGTTAAATTTGCGACGATAGCCCGTCGAGTGCGAAAGTTAGGGTTCGGGGCGTATTTTTTAAAAATAAATTAATATTAAATCCTTTAAATTATAAAATTAAGCCCTAAATCCTACCCTTCCCCCATTCGGCTCGTTCGGCTAGCCCGTCTCCCGTGCCTTGGTCCCGCGAGAATCCTCTGCGCCTCTTCTCCCGCGCTCGACTCTTCCCCCCTGCCATAGCCGTTGGCTCCTCGAGCCGCGCGTGGTTTCCTCCACTCCTTATCTTAGCGCGTGATGGATTCGGGTCTGCTCTCTGTGCGCACTCGAGCACCCTCCCTGCGCCTCCCTGCAGTATCTTTTACCCATCTCTTATCCCTGCGAGAGCAAGTTGCTCCTTGCGGCATTTCCCTCCATCCTGCCGCACCTTCCCCGATCCTACTCGACTCCACAGGTAGGGAGCAGCACTTCTTCTCCTCCTCTGCCTATATAAACCCTGTTTGGAGGTGAATCTAGGGTTGGCCGATTATTCTTGTGGAGGTGGGAGGTGTCTGTCGGTTCAAAGCTTAGGGTTTCCTATTCCTTGGGGTGTTCTACATTAGCCGGTAACCCTCTTCTTCTCCTCTCTTCCTCTCGGTCCGGCCCGGGGAGGGCTGTGATTCTTGCCGATTAGTTCGGCCCTCACCGTTTCTTGCTTACTGTCGGGTGTTTGTATGTCGTGGAATGGTTTGTTTGATTGCTTGAGATGATAATTTCCTCGCTTTTCATCTTTAAGTGGCATGCTTGTGTAGTCTTGCATATAGATTGGAGGGAATTTCTTTTCTGCTTATAGTAAAATAAAATGGAAGTATAACTCTGTATGCTAGCCTAAACGATAGTTCCTCCTCCTCTTTTCTTTCCAATGGCATGCTAGCTCGTTATTATAATTTCATTTGGGGGGTGGGGTTTATTGCTCAAGCATGATAAATATTCAAGCATGAATATGTTTTAAAGTTGGAGTTGATCATTTGCTTCAAAAAAGCAACGGATTGGTATGTTGATATCTTCCCTCTTCCTTATGTTCAAGATGAAGATCGAAATCAAAATATGTGGCTTTACATGTGAGTTTGTTTAGCATGAAACGGTGGGGGATTCACTTGGGCCTTGTAAACATGTGGGTCTCATTTACAGCTTCCTTCTAGCTTTTCCTTATCAAAAGGCATGTTATGGAGAAATTTACTTTAAGTTTGGAAAAGTTCTATGCTTATTCTTATCCGAAATATATGGTGGCCTTCTATTTTGATGTATTAAGGGGTAGAGAATGCTTATTCCCTTGAGATTGGGTGCGGTTTTGGCTTTCTGTATTCGGCTTTGATTTTCTCGTATTCGGTTTGGCTTTCTTGGGCTCGGTTTAGACTTGTTGTGCTTTGTTTTGGTCAAATGGAGGCCTCGGTTTTGGCTTTGTCTTTGCTCTCGGTTTTGGGCTTACGTGAGTCCTGCTTGTTGTTCGGTTTCGCCTCCGAAGCTTTCTTGAGCCGGCCTTGTGTTGGGGGCTGCTTTGAATTGAAGTTGGTCGTCCGGTCTTGCGGTGGTTTGGGTTGATTTCTTCTATTCTCCCTAGCCTTGGCTTCATATTGGGAGTCGTTGTGATTTAAAATCGGATTTATTTTTGTTTTACTCGTAGTTGGCTTTGGCTCTTTAATATCCCCGGTTTTTAGCCCTGTCTTGGAATTTGTTTTGATTTAAATTGTTGGTCGTCTTTGAGCCCTGCCATTTTCTTGGTTTTGGGTTGAGTCGAATCCTGCTTCTTTGCTCGGTTTTTGGCCTTTGGGACTCTCTTGTCTTGAGTCGTGTGTTAGGTCGTCTTAGCTTGTGTTTGGGGCTATTTCTTTGAGCCTTGTAGTGGTCCATTCGCACCTTTGTTTGGATCTCAATGGAATTTATCCTTTTGTGTATTTATGAGGAGCTGGAATTGATGTGGACGGCCGGTTAAAGCTTGGCCGTGAGCTACACTTGTGGCAATTTAGAATGTGTTTGGTGGGGGTTTTATTCCTTGTTGCCTCCTTGGCTGGGACCTTGGCCGTGGGCCTCTCTTCTTGTTCTTGCCTTGGCCGAGCCTTGAGATGAGATTTGATGGATATGGTGATGTTATTTCTTGAAATTTAAATGTTAAGGCTCGATTAAGAAAAGTATGTGAGCATGAGCTATGGCAATTACTTGATGGATTAATGTTGATGTGTGTGGCCTTAGTTTCAACACTTGCTTAAGGCCCATTTTTGTGGTATGAATTGAAGTTGGATTTTGATTTAAAGTGGCAAGGTCTTGGGGTTTTTGGGGTAGCACTCCTAGTTTAGTAGTCCGGGGTCTAGGACCCGAGCAGTGGCTTTCTCTTTCTTTCTTTTGCTTATGATTTTACAGTTATTTGGGAAAAGGGAGTGCGTTCCTAGGAGTCTGGTCCTTATCCTCTCCGAGAGTGTCGAGGTGCCTTTAGGTCCTTTTTACAGGACATGTGAGGTCGGTCGGGAGTCCGGGATGACTTACGTGTTTTACGATTATTGGAAATCGACTCACTTCTTTTCGAAATTGTGTTAAGTGAGCCGCTTCCGTCCTCCTTCCTTGACCTCTCGTCCCTAGTTTCTCCTTGTTCTTGGCTCAAAGCACACACCTACTGGGGGACGTGTATGTGTGCATATATAACCTCCTTAGGTTATATATGGGGCCATCAGCAGCAGCGTGTAAGTGCGGTGGGGACATTGATGAGACTGCAAAACGAGAAAAATTACGAGAATCATAGGAATGGGTCGCTCGACTCGGAGACTGCAGAGAGTAGAGCGGGAATCACGGAACAGTTCGGCCGTCCTTGGGGTTCTCTACTACCGATGAGTCAATGTTCGTAGGCCTAGTCACATTAGGGTAGTCAACCTGTGGACTGAAACGTTTTAAAACAAAAAAAAATACATATGTTTGAAAAATGCAAAACTACCTCCACTACTACACAGCCTACTTACCTACGGTTGTTTTGTTTGCATGAAAACCAAAATGAAGTGTGTGAAAATTTATAAAGGTCCACGGTTGGCTATTCGAGTCGGATTAGGACGCGCTCACGAGAAGTCGGTCAGTAGTCGGCACTCGAAGTCCGGACATTAGCACGGCTTCGAGTCCGAAACACCACCGTACTTACGGGTCTTTCTTTCCGGAGGCCCATGGCTTTCTTATGGTTCGTCATGAGTTTAGCGAGTCGTCTGTGGGTTTCTCATGGTGCTTTTTGCGATTTCTACAATCTTGTTTTGTTTTTGTAGTTTCTACGGACGTTTCTTTTCTTTCTTTCCCGACTTTCTTAAGTTTTCTTCTGTGATTTTCCTCGTTTTCTCGCAGTTTTCCTTCGTTTTTACTGTTGAGTTTTCAGACTTTACTTTCTTTGTACACACCATAGCACCCTTGTTTAGCTAGGTTGTTTTTCACTTACTACTTCTACTCCTGCTCTTTTGGTACTGACAAATTTGTTGCAGAAAATAAAAATAAAAAAATAATAATAATAAACAAGCAATGACGTAGACTGGGGATAATGAAAGCATACGGTACTCTCGTGATGGTCTTTACTTTCTTTATACGCATTGACATGTTTTACTTTTCGGCCATACTCTGTTGATGCCAGTACGTTTACTTTCGATACGTATACTTACTTAAGCATGTCTTACATTTCCGTACTTTCTCCTGCTCGGCATGTTTATACCAGTTTAGCATGTTCTTTGTTTACTTTGCTACTTACATGCTATATCTTGTTTACATTGTCACTTTTGTCTCATACCTCTCTGCATGTTGTTCCTGTTTAGCACGTTACATCATATACTTGTTGCATGTTTTTTCTTGCTACCTCGTCTTTATATACATATCCTGTTATAAACTGTACAACACTTAAACATATTTGTATAGGATGTTTAGAAGAACTTCGACCATAGGGCCACCTGATTGAACATTTTGATCTGTCACCTTAGAAAACTCAGCCTCTTCACAGCAAGGAGCTCGAAGCTAGTATAGTGGGCAGCACGGTCGTCTTCAACAGTGGAGCTTGTCGTCGTCAGCAAAATCATAGGATAGCTCGGGAAGTTATTGAGGCTCGCTTTCGGACCTCTGACATCCCCTAGTTCTTCTCCCTTTGGATTCTACATTCCAAATTTGAGCCAACTCCTTTCGCACACCTCCACATCTTATTTCGTTGAAAAGTCCTATCCTTTTGACCTCCTTGAAGATAATATTTCCTGATTTTTATCAAGAGTATTCTTAGATGATTTCGGTCATTTAAGATGTAATTAACTATAGGGGCTTGCCCTTATAGGAAGCATTTTCCGAACCCAGCTTAAAATAAACCCTATTTAATTCTTCATATTAAATAGGGGAATTTGTCGGCAAATAAATTGGTTTCGCAGACCAAACGGACGTCATACATTTCTTAGTTTAGTTGATCGAGCCTCACCCTTAAGTCTTGTGTTTGTCTTTCGGGATAAGTACGTGACTTGAGGTGTAGCGCTCTTTCATTCAAGCTATGAAAAATATGAGGTCGGTTGACTTCCTTCTTTTCGTTGAAGGATCCTTCCGAAGCGGGCGACGAGATTCCGATTCGGCGGCCGACGGCTTCTTACGGGCACTTCACCAGGCACAAAACAACGCCGACGACTTCGGCGACTCCGCTGGGGATTATGCTTCTCTCTTCATTCAAATCAGTAAATCTTATCTTCATATATCGGTGATGTGTCCATATCCCTTTTGGACCAGAGTTACCCTTCGTTGACGTACTTTACCCATTTCTCCTTGGGATAGCACGATCAACTTTTCTTGGACTTCGGAACCACTTGTTCGGCCACCCTTTGAACGGGAGAGTTCGGAAGACCACTTAGGACTTTCTTCGATTTCCGTTTGGGGTCGGACCCCGATAGGTGTGTTGGTGGACTAGTTTCACCCGGGTGTTGTCTTGTCTGTAGAGTTTGTCCCTGACTAGGTCCTGGACTTTACTTTCCTATCTGTGTCTTTTGATTTTGGTTTGCTATGTTGCGAATCAAATCAAGTGGTGTCGCGCTATGCTTGCTTACAAACACATAATTAAATCTTCACAATTTTCACTAAAAAAAAAAAAAAAAAAATGTTTAAATCTTTAATCAATTAAATAAAGACTTACCGGTCTACGGGCTTTGCGTCAAATAATTAATACCGAATTTTCCGTTTTTGAAGTTTCTGCGATGGCATTGCCGACGCTCACTTTTTCCTGCAACCTGCCGACGAGCCGTGATGCCCGCAATGTCGCTCATGTTATCAAGTTTGGAGCAGGGTTCGATGAATTTGAGATTTTACTTGGGAAAGCTCCGTACGTTGTAGTGAAGGTCGCTGCTCCTGAAGTTCAAGAACCGTCTACCGAATTCGACTCGAATTGCCTACGAGATTTTCCTTCCTACCAGAGGGAAAATACTACCGCTACCATAGCATCTACCGAACTCGTTTACGCGAAAGGGAAGGAAGTTATGATTGCTGAAAATTTGACTGAAGGATTGGTTGCACCACCGTCAGTATTTGAGATTGGATCAAGTTCGAAAGTTGTGCCATTAACTCGGTCACAAAGGAGGAATCGCAGTCGAAGGATTCGCAGGGCTACTAAAGCTCAGATTTCGAAGAAGTGAATGTTAATGAAACTCTTAGTCTCGAAGAATTAAGGTCGGTGGATATCTCTCCGCTACGCGAGGAGTAGGTTCCATCCCTTAACGGACACCGATGGACATGAAAGTATCCGAAAGATTGCCGGCTGCCTTGCCAACACCTCATGGATGTGGTAGGGAGGAGAAGAAGTCTGCTACTGTCCCCCGAGTCAGTACAGTGTTTCAGAGACTAGCTGCCAAAGAAGGTTGTTCAGTCAGCGAATTGCTTAAGCGAATGGGATGTGCAGTATCCCCTCGCATGAAAAGAGAAATATTAAGGGATGTTGAAACTTCACCTGCTCGCATTCCCGTCAGGTTCCGTTTGGGAGGTAAAGTTGACATTGCTACCGCTACTATTGATCCTCCTGCTACCAGATCAATGGGCCGTCGACCAGTTAGGTCACGACTAGGTCCTAGAGTTCTGCCAGTTACCAACCATACAAATGATTCTAAAGCTTCAAAGAAAAGGATGAAAGGATCGCTTAGTGCCGTATCCGGTCTTCACCACGGGGAGCTCTTCGACATTTCGATGCTTACGTTGAGACACCTCGTCTCGAAGCATCACCGTCGAAAGAAAGGGGTGTGGATACCTAAGGTCGTCGTACCAATACAACCTAGCAAGCCTGGAAGACACAGCTATGGGATAAAGCAAAGAGCTGAAACGTCCGATAAGGCCACAACATTCGTAAATGAAGAAAATGTTCCGCAACAATCTCCAGATCTTAAAGTGATACAAAGTTCAATAATTGAAGATAAGATTGAAAGGCTCAAAAGCGAGATTTCAGAGTTAGCTCAGGGACGGGGAATTCCCAGCGATAATGAGAATGAAGACTTCGGAGATTACCTCGAAGAGGATGGCATGGATATCAATGTTATTGAAACCAGAGCCGCTTCATCTGCGCGCGAAGCCCAACATTCTACGGAAGGGAACACCGTAGACGAACTGCGCAATGCCATCTCGATAAGGGACGAACAAATAAGTCAAATGGAGAAAAGAATGGAAGAAATGGCTACCGCCATGGCCGCCTTGGTTGCAGCTCAGGGATTGTCTCAGTCTCAACAAGTAGCTTCTCCAGAAGTCAATCAACCAGAGATTATACAGATTATAGATGAAAGAAGAGAAGTCACCTCAGCTAACAGAGATGATCAACCAAAGAATGATTCTGCTCAAAGCATTATACCAGAAAAAGAGTTCAAGCAAATGGTCGAACAAGTTCGGGAGGCCATAGCCCAGTCTAAGAGTGGTGCATTGATTTTAAAAGGTAGACCTTACCGGAGGAATTCGATGCCGTACCTTACCTAAGGGTTATGTGTCACCGAACTTCGAGATATTCAACGGAGCCGGAAACCCCGGACGACACATAGCACATTTCCGAGTCGGTTGTGGCAACACGGAGGTAACGAAGCATTGCTTTGCCGTCGGTTTGTCGAGCGGTTGTCGGGGATAGCGTTTGGTCGAGTATGCCGGATTGCTCAACGGATCGGTGAAGACATTCTCCGAGTTAGAGCGAGTTGTTCGTGAAAAGATTTGCGGAGCGCGAGCACCATGTCTCCATTGGAGATCTCGTGATAGAAAGACAGAAGCCTAACGAGACTCTAGTAGATTATATCTTGAGGTGGAGAAACCTTAGCAAGAAATGTGAACCTCAGCTACAGGAACATCATGCAATTGAAATCTTACTCAAAAGCATCCATGGACCGATAGCTTTCATGCTTAAAGGACTCACTATCAAGTCTTTTGAGAAACTACTCAGTAAAGCCAACAATTTGCAAGAAGAAATCAAGCATATGGATTTTCACGAGAAAACTGAGAAACCCAGGACGACCAGGGTGTTCGAGAAGAAGTCTGGGACAGTAGCGATAGTCGATAAAGGAAAACAGCCAATGAAGATTTATGCAGAGGATTCTCGTCAGAATTTCCAACCACCATCGCAGCGTAGCCAGCAGCAGCAGATACAACAGTATGCTCAGCCTAAGCGACAACTACCTCAACCAGGATCATACCAACCCAGAAACGGGCAGATGTCTATTGAGGAACGGAAAAGGAGGGTGTACTCTTTTAAAGATGAAGCGATACCCAAGATGTTCAGGAGTCTGATGAAGAAATCTGAGTTCAAATTACCAGATCCAAGGAAACCAGAAGAGGTCGATAAGAAGGATCAGCCTAATTATTGCCCATATCACAGGATGCTCGGACACACCCTAGAAGATTGTTTCATCTTCAAGGATTGGCTCGAGAGGAATCTTAAAGAAGGAAATATAACGATCCCGAAAGAATACTTGAAAGAGCCTGAAAGAGGATCTATAAATATGATTTCAGCTGAACCGATTACTTCGATTGATTCATGCTCAAAAGAAGATAAACGGACTACAGTTTGGAACAAGTCATCCAGAAAGATATTGAATCAGATTCAGACTGCTTCAGTTCAGGAAGATGTTCAGGGTCCACGATCCGTTCAACCAGAGATAGAAGTTTCTTCAAAGAAAGGAAAGAGCGACGTCGCGAAGACTGATAGCGCGGGGGGTAGGATAGGGGCTGCCTCTGTTAGACTTGTTTTCTCGGATTCGGGGGAGAAAATCCTCGAACCTACGAGCTTGTATGATTATCTTTTTGCTCCTACGGAGTATTTTAAATGTAATGATAATGATTTCGGCTACGTTTTCACTGTTTCTGCTGATAGTGTGACTGATCCTGGTCACTCTAGTTTCGACTTCGATTCCCAAACCTATCCTCAAATTGTGCTTAAGTCCGATGAACCCGTCAATCAGAACGAAGAAACCATCGACGCTACCGCCTACGATGATTCGGAAAGTGATGAACCGGTCCTTGAATGTAAAGGAACACCGATCGCCATCAACTTGGATTTGTCGATTCGGATTCGGCACCGGAACGATCAACTACGGTATCGGAAGAGATAACGGAGGTCTACTTAAGAAGAGGAAAAGTGATACCCTCGGGGACGACTCCGACCGATAAAGGAAAGCAAACAGTTACACAAGAAGAACCATCCCGAGCAACGGAAGAAACGCGTGCCCAGGAGGAAATCAGAAATTCAAACAAAGTGGATTATAACGTGCTAGCTCATCTTAGGAAGCTGCCGGCTAAATTGAGCATCTACGACGCTCTAATCTTGTCAAAAGAAATAAGGGAATCTCTGGTTTCAGCTCTACTTGATCCAGATATTTGCTTAGCCCAGTTAGCCAGCACATCCTCGGATGTAGTTTGCTCGTTGAAGGAACGATCACGGGGTTACTTTTACAAATGAAGACTTGTCGCTCGGTACGCCGACCACAACCGTCCGCTTTATATCTCCGTCGATATTGGCGAGTTGTCTTGTCCGAGTTTTGGTTGATCCTGGGGCATCCCTCGACCTAATGAATCTACGGACATTGGCATATTTGGATATTGAAGCTCATAAACTTGTGCTCGATAAAATGATGTTAAGAGGATTCGACCAAAAGGGAGAGAGAGCCCTTGGATCGATTACTTTGTTGATGAAGGTTGGAGGACCGGTAACAACCGCTAAATTCCATATTATCGACGCCGAGACCTCTTTCAATGCTCTACTGGTCGGCCAGTGGATTCATGAACATGACATGGTTCCGTCTTCTCTACACCGATGCATCAAATACTACGAAGAAGGACAAGAATATTGCATCGAAGGAGATCTACAACCATTTTCGATTCATGAAGTTGGTATTCATGAAGACGCGACTTACTACTCGCCTGCGAAGAAGACTGTTTTCTCTCGTGAAGTGATTGCAACTGCAATAAAAGATTCGGAAAGATTACGAAAAGGGGGTCATTCAACTCCGTTTCGACAATCTACTGTCATTTCCTCACAACGAAATGATAAAGGTTCTTTTAGTTCATGCACCCGAGATCGAGGCCGGGGACGTGGACGAAGAAGAGCCAATGTGGTTGTTGGACGGACTAGGCCGACGATCAACATTGACGAAGAAGAAAGTTCTGAAGAAGAAATAATAATGATAAAGCAGAAAAAAACCTCAGTACGAGATACCGTTGAAAGATACAGAGAAAAGCGAATATGAAACAATGTATGATCGTATAAACCACTATGTGAACGCTATGACCCTTACTCACGTCCTCCCCCAAAAGGTCGAGAGCTTAAAGGTCGAGGACGTCCCGTGTCTTGGTTATAAGCCGATCAATTTTTTCGTGCTTCTACTTCTACCGGTCTTGAAAATCATGTAAATTTGGATGAGGATGCTAATGAATTAATGGAATTGCCTTTTGGTTATTTCTCGCCTTATGTGCAAAAATTAATTCAACAGGGACATTTGCCAAAATATATGCCAAAAGATAAATTGCAACTCTTTGAAGAATTATGGAATGTTAGGAATCGACATCCTAACTCTAAAGAGGGTCTCGGATTTGGTACAGTTAGACCAGTCGATCATTCGGAATTTTGCATGGTTGTTACCAGTGAGTCGAAAGAGGATTGCCTCGATGTGGAGGATGACCTTGCGATCGACTATTAGAAGACGCTCCGCGAGAATTCGAAGAAGAAATTAAGTCGACGATCGATGAATTGAAGGAAATCAACCTCGGGAGCGAGGAACGGCCTCGCCTGACCTTCATAAGTTCTCTACTCGATAAAGAAGAATCCACGAGCTAATACGGTTATTGTCGGAATTTAAAGATTGCTTCGCATGGAGTTACGACGAAATGCCGGGACTGTCGGCGAGAGGTTGCGATCCATAAACTTGGAATCGACGAGAGATATACTGCCGGTAAAGCGAAGCTCCAAGAAGAATGCGCCTCGAAATAGAGCAGCAAGTGATTGCCGAGGTAAAGAAGCTGATAAACGCTAACTTTGTAAGAGAAGAGCAGTACCCTACATGGTTAGCTAATGTTGTGCCAGTTAAGAAGAAAAATGGACAGATCCGTGTATGTGTCGACTTCAGGGATTTAAACAAAGCATGTCCAAAGGACGAGTTTCCGTTACCAATACCAGAAATGATGGTGGATATTGCCTCGACACATGAAGTTTTCTCTTTCATGGATGGATCGTCGGGATACAGCCGGATCGGAATGGCTCCGGAAGATGCGGCCCTTACGGCCTTCGAACACTATTGGAATTTTCTGCTATACGGTGATGCCTTTCGGATTGAAGAATGCCGGAGCAACTTATCAACGAGCAATGACGAAGATTTTCGATAATCTCATTCACAATCAAGTGGAATGCTACGTGGACGACTTGGTTATCAAAAGTAAACGGAAAAAAGACCACTTGCACGATTTGAGGACAGTGTTCGAACGATTACGACAGTATAATCTCAAGATGAACCCCTTAAAGTGCGCCTTTGGCGTTACCTCCGGGAAATTTCTAGGATTCGTTGTCCGTCATCGGGGAATCGAAATCGATCCGGAGAAGATTAAAGCTATCTTAGAAATGCCACCTCCCAAAACATTGAAACAACTATGTTCCTTCCGAGGAAGTTGGCATATACGAGACGCTTTATTTCTAATCTCTCGGGTAGGTGTCGGCCCTTCTCGGCATTAATTAAAAAGGACGCCAAATTTATTTGGGAAGAGAAATGCCGGCGGGCCTTCGAGGACGTTAAGAAATACTTGATGACACCTCCTGTTTTGGCGGCTCTATCCGGGAAGACCTTTGATACTTATACCGCGGCTTTAGACGACTCTCTCGGAGCACTACTAGCTCAAATCAATGACGAGGGTAAAGAAAATGCACTATACTACTTGAGTAGGCGTCTAATCCCGACGGAGGTAAAGTATCCGCCTATTGAGAAGCATTGTCTAGCTTTAATTTTCGCCGCCCAAAGCTCGGACATTACATGCTTTCTCATAGGGTAACCACGATTTCGAAAGTTAATCCGTTGCGATATTTGATGACCCGACCAACACTTTACGGACGCTTAGCAAGGTGGTCGATGATTTTATTGCAATTTGATATAACTTTTGTTCCCCTCCGCGCTATCGAGGACGGATTTTGGCGGACTTTCTCGCCGCGCACCCACTTCCGAGTGGGTCATCTCTTAGTGACGAGTTACCAGATGAACAGATATTACAGGTGGAATCCTCCAGTGCACAACGCTGGGAGATGTACTTCGACGGAGCTTCTTCAGCCAGAAAAGACAAAGGATCAGGAACAGTTATCCCAGGCAAAGCAGGAGTTGGTTTGATTTTCATCACACCAGATAAGGGTATGCTCAGATTCTCCTATCACCTGACGGAGCCGTGTACGAACAATGAAGCGGAATACGAAGCCTTAATCATCGAGTTGGAATCGGCAATTTCGATGGATATAACGGACATAGTCGTCTACGGTGACTCTCGACTTATAATTCGGCGAAGTTGCTTGGACGGTATAAGATTTTGAAACCAAGATTAGCGAATATCACGGATACGCGATAAAGTTGATAGAGCGATTCCTAGTGTAACGCTCCATAGAATTCCTCGGTTGGATAACGCCCATGCTTGATGCTTTGGCAAAACTTGCAAAAGAATTGGCGTGTTCCCCGCAGGATTCTATTGACGTTACGGTACGAGGAAGGCAGGTTTTGTCCCGAATCAACCTCGAAGATCTACAGAAGTTCGAAGAAGAAGCGACAGTTGTTGTGGCTGATATCAACGAAGATTGGCGTAAGTCATTGATAGAATATTAGCAAACTGGAAAATTACCAGAGGACAAGTCAGCCGCGTATCATATTACGAAGAGGGCTATGTCTTACGCTTTAGTAGGTGATGTCCTCTACAGGAGATCGTTCGATCGGATGTGGTTGCGATACCTAGCGGAGCGAAGCGCGGAATATTGTCGGAGAAGTACACGCCGGATTGTGTGGAGCTCACCGATCGGGACCGAAGATGAAAATGAAGATTAAGAGACTCGGATATTATTGGCGAGCAATGATGTCGATTGCATGGATACGACCGGAAAATGTCACCGAGTGTCGAGTGCATGGGTGGTCTTACACCAACCTCCGAATGTGCTACACCCAGCTGTTGCTTCGTGGCCATTCGAGTGTTGGGGCACGGACATAATAGGTCCGATAGACCCTCCATCCTCTAAGGGACACGGGTTCATTCTCGCGACTACGGATTACTTCTCCGAATGGGCGGAGCGGTGCGCGTTACGAAATGTTACAACACACCACGTTCTTCTCTTTTTCAAGAGTCGGATAGTTCTGCGTTTTGGAGTTCCGCGCAGAATAATCTCCGACAATGGAACGGCCTTTAAAAGCACCGAGATCGATAACTTCGTCGGACGACACGAGATAGATTGGAGGTACTCGACGATCTACTACCCCGAGGCGAATGGTTTAGCGAGAGGCTTTCAACAAAACAACGGTACGGATTTTGAAGAAAACTCTCGATGAGAATAAAAGAGATTGGCATAATAAATTGTTAGAAGCTTTGTGGGCATACGGACAACATTCGGGACTCTCACTCGATGTACACCGTACGCACTCGTCTACGGATCGAGAGGCCGTGCTACGGATTAGAAGTTCAGACGCCGTCTCTCAGAGTTGCCGTCGCCAATCAGCTTACAGCGAAAAAAAATGCAAAACTCAGACTCGAAGAATTGGAAAGTTTCGAAGGAAAACGACTGGAAGCGCAACAGCATTTAGAGCTTTACCAAGCAAAGATGGTACGAGCCCATGACAAATTGGTCCGCGAGGACGTTCAAAGTGGTGACCTTGTTCTTGTTCTCAGAGACCTATTCTTGCACGTCGCAAGATAGGCGGAAAATTTGAGCCAACTTGGGAGGGACCATTTGTCATAGATAAAGTCTACTCCGGAGGAGCCTACCGGCTTGTGGATTCCCGAGGCGGAAACCTTTGTTGCGATCGACGGACGATACTTGAAGACATATTACGCGACTTGACGTTGCTTGAGTTGAAATTTCAAAATCTCGATTATTCCGTGATTATGTATTTGGTCGAAATGCACGTGATCGGGTTTAAAATTTTGTAATAAAATTAACATCAATAAAATGAAAATTTTTGAGAGTGCATGTTTTGGCTTTCTTTTCTTTTCCACTTTCAAATTTAATACACATACACATAATTAACAACGTAAACTAAAGCCTCTCGTAGGCGTTTCGTTTTGTTCTTTGTTCTGTCGGATTTCGGCCATCGATGTTTCTCTCGTTGTCTACAGAGAAAATGTCGGGACAGAGGTTGATTTTGGCTTTTAAGGATGGCTTGAATCTCGCACCTAGCGAAGAATGGGCATCGCGAGGTGGCATTATAAACTTTGATATGGACTTCGGTCGGATCGATGTAGATTACGAGAGTCCACGATGGACGCCGTTAGCCACCGGGAAATCGAAGGACTACCGTCACTAATGAAGATCAGCAACAGAAGAGATACCTCGCGGAAGGGGAAGAAAATATTACAAGAACCGATGGAAGGGACTAGTCTCCTGCCATCCATGATAACTGCACCAGCTGGAGGCCTAGTCGCTGCCGACAATGCCAGACTACCAGATGCATTACAGAGCACAATACGCAGGAATGCCAATCGACGAAAGCGCAGAGCATTCGACGCGAAGACGAGATATCTTCGAGAGACGGAGGATTTGCTTAACTCTATCCCAGAAGGGAGGATCTACGATCCAGGCATGAGAGAGACCTCTTCCAGCCTACCTGCTACGGAGGATGAGTCCGAGTTTGTTCCGGAGGTTCCAGGGATTCCAGAGATTCCAGATGAACTTTGTCCAGGTTGCCCAACGTGCAACGCAGAGATTCCAGCACGTTCTTCAGCTGCAATGGCATTTGTGGAATGCTCGGACTGCAACGTCCTACACTTGAGGCATTACAGTACTGCGGAGGAGTACATGTCACGGATGACGGTTTTCGGACCGGCGAGTACCCGACGGGGGAATCATATACCCCCTGGATACGGATACATCGGCTTGGGTTCCCACGATGCGAGATGAGGGAGTACCCTCGACGGTTGCCGATGATCACTTTAGCGAGCTTGACGAGATGGTTAAAGTGAAGAAGCGGGAATTTGAATTTTATGAAGAAGTTCGAGGAAGATGCATTAACATACTTGAAGGACTGGGCCGCATACCGAGTCTTCTCCGAAAGCGACGAGAGAAGCATCCTTGAGCGCATAAAGGATTTGCAACGCGAGAGGTCGAGCGAGTCTTTTGAGAAGGAGGACTTATTCGAACCGAGAAAGATGGATGCGTGGAAAGGGCGGGATCACTATTCGGTGCGGTACGCTGCTACAACTTCACTACAGACAGACGAGGAAATCCTCCAGGGATTCTGAGACATGATCAGGTGGATCCGATACCTCCTACAATCAAGTGGATGATAAAAAGAATGGTTCGATGGAGCATACTTTCAGCCGACTGCATTCCCACAAGTTGTATTATCAACATTTACGAGAAGGGCGGCGTATCCCCCCTCGCATAGATCACCGCGATTTCGTCGGACCTTTTTCTACGGTCTCTTTTACGAGCGGGAGCAATATCGCGTTCGGAAAAGAAATTGATATTGTTGGCCCGGCGAGTTCGGAGGATCCGTGGAGATTCCGTTGCCGGTGGGCTCGGTACTTGTTCTCGAAGGCAACGGAGCGGATATTGCCAAGCATCGCATTCCGGGAGTGCGACACCGCGAACTTCGTGACCTTCGGAAGAATGGATACCACCAAGATGCCATATGGATTCCGTCCGGACCCGGAGTTGGAGGAGCTGCTACCTACGGGGCTGTGATGGGGCTGGACCTTTGAGTTTATGCAAAGGGACTCTTGTCTTGGAGCATGGCTCGGCGGGTCGGCTCGACCAAAAGCTCGCCTTACCGGAGACGGATTTTCGAGAAGATACTCCTTGCCTTGCGTTCTGACACGACAGATATGGATGATGCTCATACCAGAGATGCTCAGTTTGTGATGTGTCTTCAGCTTATAATGTTTTCCAGTTATACTTTTGATGCGTCCAGCATCTTGTACTTTTGATGTTTTCAGCATATAGTCAGTTTGTAACCTCTGTTCGAAGCTGATTAATGAAATCTTTTTCAGAATCTTGTCTGTTTGTCTTGTTGCCCTTGTGTGCGATAGATAAAGCCACCGAACCATACGTTGGTTTTGAGCTACGACGAACGAAGAACAAAACAAAAATATACGTAATAAAAAAAAATGAAATTCAAATAAAATACTCTTTTGAAAATCAACCAACTAAAATCAAATTTTGAAAAATGTGTTTTGATATATATAATATAACAAAATGAAATGAGTTTGTTGAGTGTGTTTATCTCGATCTTGAGATTTCTCGCTCTCTGCTTGCATAGCGCGACCATTCCGGCCTGCACCGATGTTCTACACGTTCTCTCGGAATTTTTACATTCTGCACGAGATCCCACATCTTTCTCACGATATCGTACTTGTCTTATGACATGTCGCTTTCGAGAAGTGACCTAAATTCCGATTCTCATTTCACGAGATCGGTTCTAAGTTCGATTCACTCACTTTCGAAATCGGTACCTAAATTCGATTCTCATTTCGCGAGATCAGTTCCTAAATTCTGATTCTCACTTCCTTTCGAGATCGGTACCTAAATTCCGATTCTCATTCTGATTCTCATTTCCCTGAGATCAGTTCCTAAATTCTGATTCTCACTTCCTTTCGAGATCGGTACCTAAATTCCGATTCTCATTTCCTTGAGATCAGTTCCTAAATTCTGATTCTCACTTCCTTTCGAGATCGGTGCCTAAATTCCGATTCTCATTCTGATTCTCATTTCCTTGAGATCAGTTCCTAAATTCTGATTCTCACTTCCTTTCGAGATCGGTACCTAAATTCCGATTCTCATTCCGATTCTCATCCTTGAGATCAGTACCTAAATTCTGATTCTCACTTCCTTTCGAGATCGGTACCTAAATTCCGATTCTCATTTCCTTTCGAGATCGGTTCCTAAAGTCTCGATTCTCAGCTTCACTTCGAGATCGATACCTAAATTCGATTCTCGTTCGATTCTCATCGTTGAGATCGATTACCTCAAGTCTGGTTCTCACTCCTTTCGAGACCGGTACCTAAGTTCGATTCTCATCCGTCGAGATCGATCACTAAGTTCGGATTCTCACTCGCTTTCGAGGCCAGGTACTCCAGATTCGAGTTCTCATCCACGAGATCGAGTACCTGAATTCGATTCTCACTCCTTTCGAGACCGGTACCCAAATTCGATTCTCATCGCCCGAGATCGATACCTAAGTTCGATTCTCGACTCCTTTCGAGATCGATACCTAAATTCCGATTCTCGTATGTTCGATTCCTAAATTCGATTCTCATATTTCGGTACCTGAAATTCGATTCTCAACCGCTTTTCGAGATCGGTACTCTAAATTCGATTCTCCTTTTCCGACCCTCGCCTTTCGGGGCTAGTACGATATTCTAGTCCTAATTTCCCGAGGTCGGTACCCACATGCGATTTCGTTCTCCCTCGCATATTTTGAAATTTCGCGATTCAAAGTCCACTCTCCGATCCTCGGCGAGAGTTCCGGTCTTTGATTCCGCTTCGATACCCGCTTCCTCGTTTCCACGGCGAGAGTTGCAGAATCTTCGAGTTTGGAGATTTGCTGTCACTCCCGGCGGAAACCTTCGCGACTCTTTCCTCGTTTGGATTCGAGTATGTTGACTCGGGATGTACGTGTTGGTTTGGTTGATCTTGTCGGTCAGCGCCGATACGCGCGGTGTGCATGTCTTGCACACCATACCTATTGGGGGTTCTTTTGTTGACCTCGCTTTCGATCGCGCTCGCGTCGAAATTTTGCGACGATGCGAATTTCGACGTGATTTTGACGCGCTCGTCGACGAGGTTGCCCGGACGACCTCGGACGGCGAAACGGATTGCGCCGATGCGTCGGAATGTCGATTTCACTTAAAATCGACGTTAAATTTGCGACGATAGCCGTCGAGTGCGAAAGTTAGGGTTCGGGGCGTATTTTTAAAAATAAATTAATATTAAATCCTTTAAATTATAAAATTAAGCCCTAAATCCTACCCTTCCCCCATTCGGCTCGTTCGGCTAGCCTGTCTCCGTGCCTTGGTCCCGCGAGAATCCTCTGCGCCTCTTCTCCCGCGCTCGACTCTTCCCCCCTGCCATAGCCGTTGGCTCCTCGAGCCGCGCGTGGTTTCCTCCACTCCTTATCTTAGCTGCGATGGATTCGGGTCTGCTCTCTGTGCGCACTCGAGCACCCTCCCTGCGCCTCCCTGCAGTATCTTTTACCCATCTCTTATCCCTGCGAGAGCAAGTTGCTCCTTGCGGCATTTCCCTCCATCCTGCCGCACCTTCCCCGATCTGCTCGACTCCACGGGTAGGGAGCGGCACTTCTTCTCCTCCTCTGCCTATATAAACCACTGTTTGGAGGTGAATCTGAGGTGTGGCCGATTATTCTTGTGGAGGTGGGGAGGTGCTTGCTTAGTTCAAGCTTAGGGTTTCCTATTCCTTGGGGTGTTCTACATTAGCTTGGTAACCCTCTTCTTCTCCTCTCTTCCTCTCGGTACGGCCTGGGGAGGCTGTGATTCTTGGCTGATTAGTTCGGCCCTCCTCGTTTCTTGCTTGGTTTGGGTGTTTGTATGCGTGGAATGGTTTGTTTGATTGCTTGAGATGATAATTTCCTGCTTTTCATCTTTAAGTGGCATGCTTGTGTAGTCTTGCATATAGATTGGAGGGAATTTCTTTTACTTGCTTATAGTAAAATAAAATGGAAGTATAACTCGTATGCTTAGCCTAAACGATAGTTCCTCCTCCTCTTTTCTTTCGATGGCATGCTAGCTTGTTATTATAATTTCATTTGGGGGGTGGGGTTTATTGCTCGAAGCATGATAAATATTCGAGCATGAATATGTTTTAAAGTTGGAGTTGATTATTTGCTTGAAAATAGCAACGGATTGGTATGTTGATATCTTCCCTCTTCCTTATGTTCAAGATGAAGATCGAAATCAAAATATGTGGCTTTACATGTGAGTTTGTTTAGCATGAAACGGTGGGGGATTCACTTGGGCCTTGTAAACATGTGGGCCTCATTTCTGGCTTCCTTCTAGCTTTTCCTTATCAAAAGGCATGTTATGGAGAAATTTACTTTAAGTTTGGAAAAGTTCTATTGCTTATTCTTATCGAAATATATGGTGGCCTTCTATTTTGATGTATTAAGGGGTAGAGAATGCTTATTCCCTTGAGTTGGGTGCGGTTTTGGCTTTCTCTGTATTCGGTTTGATTTTCCTCTTGTATTCGGTTTGGCTTTCTTTGGGCTCGGTTTAGACTTGTTGTGCTTTGTTTTGGTCAAATGGAGGCCTCGGTTTTGGCTTTGTCTTTGCTCTCGGTTTTGGGCTTACGTGAGTCCTGCTTGTTGTTCGGTTTCTGCCCTCTGAAGCTTTCTTGAGCCGGCCTTGTGTTGGGGGCTACTTTGGATTAATGTTGATGTGTGTGGCCTTAGTTTCAACACTTGCTTAAGGCCCATTTTTGTGGTATGAATTGAAGTTGGATTTTGATTTAAAGTGGCAAGGTCTTGGGGGTTTTTGGGGTAGCACTCTAGTTTAGTAGTCGGGGTCTAGGACCGAGCGATCAGCTTTCTCTTTCTTTCTTTTGCTTATGATTTTACGGTTATTTGGGAAAAGGGAGTGCGTTCTAGGGTACGGTCCTTATCCTCTCCGAGAGTGTCGAGGTGCCTTTAGAGTCCTTTTACGGGACATGTGAGGTCGGTCGGGAGTCCGGGGTGACTTACGTGTTTTTCGATTATTGGAAATCGACTCACTTCTTTCGAAATTGTGTTAAGTGAGCCGCTTTCCGTCCTCCTTTCCTTGACCTCTCGTCCTGGTTTCGCGCTTGTTCTTGCGCTCCAAGCACGCACACTATAGGGGACGTGTATGTGTGCATATATAACCTCTTTGGGTTATATATGGGGCCATCAAGCAAGTTGTAAGTGCGGTGGGGACATTGATGAGGCTACGAAAACGAGAAAAATTACGAGAATCGTAGAATGGGGCCGCGACTCGGAGACTGCGCAGAGAGTAGAGCGGGAATCGCGGAGCCAGTTCGGCCGTCTTGGGGTTTCTACTGCCGATGATGCAATGTTCGTAGAGCACAAGTCATATTAGGGTAGTCGACGCATTGGTCGAAACGTTTTAAAACAAAAAAATACATATGTTTGAAAAATGCAAATCTACCTCCAACTCTTACACGGCCTACTTACCTACGGTTGTTTTGTTTGCATGAAAACCAAAATGAAGTGTGTGAAAATTTATAAAGGTCACGGTTGGCTATTCGAGTCGGATTAGGATCGCCTACGCGAAAAGTCGGTCGCAGTAGTCGGCGCTCGAGTCGGACATTAGCACGGCTACGAGTCAGAAACACTGCCGTACTTACGGGTCTTTCTTTCCGAAGGCCGTGAGCTTTCTTATGGTTCGCCATGAGTTTAGCGAGTCGTCACGTAGGTTTCTCACGATGCTTTTTGCGGTTTTCTACAATCTTGTTTTGTTTTTGTAGTTTCTACGGAAGTTTCTTTTCTTTCTTTCCGACTTTCTTAAGTTTTCTTCGTGATTTTCATCGTTTTCATCGCAGTCTTTCTTCGTTTTTCTTGTTGAGTTTTCGGACTTTCTTTTCTTTGTATGCACTGCATGCTCGCCTTGTTTAGTAGGTTGTTTTTCACTTACTATTCTACTCTCTGCTCTTTTAGTCGTGACAAATTTGTTGCGAGAAAATAAAATAAAAAATAATAATAATAAACAAGCGACGATGCGCATGAGGATAATGACAGATACGGTACTTCTGTGATGATCTTTACTTTCTTTATCATACTTGACATGTTTTCTTTTCGGCCAATACTCATATTTGTCTGAGGCCATTTACTTTCGGTACATATACTTTAGCTTAGCATGTCTTACATTTCCGGTACTTTCTCCTTGCTCAGCATGTTTATGCCGTTTAGCATGTTTAGTGTTTCTTTGCTTTCTACATGTTTATCTTTGTTTAATGTATCATTTTTGTACTATCTTGCTACTTGCGTGTTGTTACTTGTTTAGCACGTTACATCATATCTTGTTGCATGTCTTTCTTCTTCACTCTGTCTTATATACGTATCACGTTATAAAGCATGCAATGACTTAACGTATTTGTATAGGATGTTTAGAAGAACTTGACCAGTAGGCACTTTGATTGAACATTTCGACTGTCACGCTTAGAAAACTCGGCCTCTTCACGGCAGGAGCTCGGAGCCTAGTATAGTGGGCGGCACGGTCGTCTTCGACGGTGGAGCTTGTCGTCGTCGACAAAATCATAGGATAGCTCGGGAAGTTATTGAGGCTCGCTTTCGGACCTCCGACATCCCCTAGTTCTTCTCCCTGGATTCTACATTCAAATTTGAGCCAACTCCTTTCGCACACCTCCACATCTTATTTCGTTGAAAAGTCCTATTCTTTTGACCTCCTTGAAGATAATATTTCCGATTTTTATCGAAGTATTCTTAGATGATTTCGGTCACTTAAGATGTAATTAACTATAGGAACTTGCCTTATAGAGAGCATTTTCCGAGCCAGTTTAAAATAAACACTATTTAATTCTTCATATTAAATAGGGAATTTATCGACGAATAAATTGGTTTCGCGGACCAAACGGACGTCATACATTCTTAGTTTATTTGATCGAGCCTCACGCCTAAGTCTTGTGTTTGTCTTTCGGGATAAAGTACATGACTTGAGGTGTAGCGCTCTTTCATTCGAATATGAAAAATATGAGGTCAGTTTGACTTCCTTTCTTTTCGTTGAAGGATCCTTCCGAAGCGGGCGACGGGATTCCGATTCCGGCGACCGACAGCTTCTTACGGGCACTTCACCGGCACAAAACAACGCCGACATCTACCCCGACTCTCGACACACCAATACCATCCACCTCGAAATTAGATTACACAGGTGTTATAATACTTGTCCCTTCTCCTCCCACTCCCAAAACATTATGGAGGGCCTCTCACAACAATGCAGACCATCCTCCTCATCGTTATACTCCTGATCGTTTTGGTTTCTCACATGACATTGCTCAGTTTATCTAATACTATAACATATCACCTTTACATGAAGTATTCATTGCGTCTTTGAACACCGTCTTTATACCTAAGTGTTGGTAGGTAGCTAAGAAAGATTCAAAGTAGAAGGTTGTCATGCTAGAGAAACTTGGTACTCTCGATAAGGACATGACATGGGAGCTCGCGTTGTTGCCAATAGAGGAAAGGGAAATCGAATGCAAATGGGTCTTCAGAGTGAAGCAGAACTTAGATCAAAAGATTGATCGTTAAAAAGCATGGCTGGTGGGAAAATGGTATAGTCAAATGTTGACATCGACTATGATGAGATATTTGGACCAGTGGCAAAGATGAGCACAGTCAGGATACTCATCTCTCTGACTGTGAATGGTGGATGGAGGTTACATCAACTTGATGTAAATAATGTGTTTCTTCGTGGGGATCTGCTGAAAGAGGTGTACTTGGAGATAACACCCAGGCTTCGACATAAACCAAACAGAGGCCAAGGTAAGTAGACTAAGGAAGCCACAATACGGTTTGAAACAATCTCCTCGAGTATGGTTCGACAAGTTCATGAGAGCAATAGTAGGTATGAGCTATCCACAAATCAATGCCGACCACACATTATTCTTCATTATTATTCTTGATATGTATGTGGATGATAAGATTGTCAATGGTAATAATGAAGGAGAGATTGCACAGTTGAAGATATGTTTGGGCAAAGAGTTTGAGGTGAAGGATCTGAGATTGCTTTGATACTTCCTCAAGATTGAGGTGGCTTATGGAGCAGAGGAGAATGTTTATCTCAGAGAAAGTATGTGCTAGACTTGCTCACAAAGACAGACATATTGGGATACAAGCCTGCAGTTTCACCAATTGATCAGAAGAAAAAATTGAGTGCAGAGGCAGGATATCTAGTTGATTGTGAGAGGAACTAGAGGTTGGTAGGTCGTATTATCTATCTGAGTCACACTTGGCCTGACATATCATTTACAGTAAGCATAGTAAGACGTTACATGCATGATCCGAGGAAGGCCCACATGGATGAAGTTTATCGGATTTTAAGATAGTTGAAGAGTGCACCAGAGAAGGAGTTGATCTTCAGAAAAAAAAAGAGCATTTAGGTATTAAGGGATATTGTAACTCTAATCGAGCTAACTGTGCTGATGACAGGAAGTCCACATTAGAATATTGCATGTTCGTAGGGGGCAATTTGGTCTCTTGGAAGAGCAAGCAACAGTCGGTAGCTTTGAGGTCAATGACAAAGACAGAGTACAGGGTCATGGCCTTAAGAGTTGCTGAGATTCAACAATTAGCATTGCCAACAACCCGGAGCAACACGATAGAAATAAGCATGTGGAGATTGATAGGTTCTTCATTAAGGAGAAGCAAAATAGTGGATTACTAGAGATAAATCATGTAGCTAGTAGAGAGCAAGTAGCTGACTGCCTCACCAAAGAATTTAGCTCATTCGATTCATTTAGATTGTGTGACAAGATGAGCTTAGTGGATATCTTTTGCCCATCTTGAGAGGGAGTGTTGAGAATTGTCTATAGTTCACAATCTTATTTGAAAATAGAAAATATATAATAAGCCTAGGGATTTATTTGTGACGAATGTTGTAAGGCCCTATATAAGCCCAAATCTTTTAATGAATAGATGAGATTTTTTGAGCAACTATTTCAATTGTATGTGCACATGCTTGATGTTTCCCTTTTATCTTAGGTACATTTCACCTCGTCTTGTCCTCAAGCAAGATAGAAAGGTTCAATATGAGTCCCTATGACATTCTGGTATTGCAATTGTAGACAACTTTTGAGGTTGCAAGCTTTATAGCGATTTATTGAGGCCAACATTTTATTAATACTAATACAACAACAACAACAACAAAATGCCTTTATCCCACAATGAGGAGTCGGCTACATTAATCTTTTTTCTCCGTTGCGACGTATTGAGTGTCATATTTTCATTTAATTCTAATAGATTAAGATCATTTTTTATACAATACGTAGAAATCTTTTTAGGTCTACCTCTGCCTTTCTTAATATAAAACGAATGTTAAAGATCTACTCTCCTATTAAATCATCAGAACGCTGACGTTTAATGTGACCAAAGCATCTAAGACGAATCTCTCTAATCTTATCAGTCAGCTGGAGCTACACCAACACTATCACGGAAATATTCATTTCGCTTTTTTTCTCCAAGTGTCAAGCCACTCATCCACCTAAGCATTTTCATCTCAGCAACACTTAACTTTGTTTTATGGTTCTCTTTTAAAGGCCAACATTCTGCGCCATAGAGGATTGTAGGTCTTGCCACCATCTCATATAATTTTATTAATACTAATAATAGGATAATTATAATGTAATATGATAGTGATAAAAAAATAGACTCAATATAATCCAAACAGAAATAGAATCGACTTCATGTGCAATGAGCACAAGCGAAATAAGCAAATTTCACTGTAACTCACTACAAGGCAGCTCACTTTTCGTACAGATATCCAAACACCTACAATAAAAAAAACTGGCTCTTAAGAGTAAAATATACAGTAAATATTTAAACATGCAGCTTAAGAAACCTTAGAGGCGATATGTGCAGTCTAGCAAAAGCATTAAAAAGAAAATAACTGTCTTGAAAATCAAAGTAACGTATAACATAAGTGAAAAATAAAAAAAGCGCTTAGCTACAATTATCACATTAATAATAACTTTAATCTTAGTGTTTGATGTTTCATGCAATGTTTCACAATTTCTTTTGCATGATGCTTGATGGAAATTTTCCAGTCTTGTTATAATTCACTCCAGAAATTAAGGAGAGAAATGTCCAAAAGTTATCTTTCTACTTTGAAAACCAAATAGAAGATTTTCACATAGCCTCTTCAAAAATCGTGAATAAGCAAGTTTCTCCATGCATATTTAAAAGAAAATAAAACAGTTAAAAATAAAAATTTGATAACAAGGAAATAGTTTCGATTTGGAGCAAAAATTTCATCTATACCAAAACATAAATCATAATATATGATAAGAGTACTGACTTTGTTATGCAGGCGTTGCCTATTTTAAAAAAAAGATAGAAGTCCGTTAACTGTGATGCTTCATTAGCAAAACAAATCTTGTAACATTGTAAAAGGGCATACTCAGTACAAAAAAACTCCCACCAATGTAAGATTATAACTTTCAATGCTGCGATCGACACCACCCTTTTTTTCTGATTCAAGGAATGTGACGCTAAGGCATCGCAAGGAGCCGTCAGCCCCCTTCCCTAGCAGCCACTGAAGCTTCCTTATCTCCTTCCATGGTTGTTTCTCCTTCGTACAACAGAGGCCAAACTCCAGCCATCTTCCTTCGCTCCCTTCGCACTTGAGCAGCCATCATAGTCTCCTCCCACACCAACTACTCTATCCCCTCAAAAAAAGGCCAAACTCCAGCCATCTTCCTTCGCTTCCTTCGAACTTGAGCAGCCATCATAGTCTCCTCCCACACCAACTACCCTATCCCCTCAAAAAACTAGTTGTAAACAATCTCCTTGCTCCTTTTGAATCAGTAGCCGGCCAATCCTCCTTAGCCTCTGAGCAAGCAAACGTCCTCTCCTATATCGCTAGTCCACCATCAATCCTAGGTTCCTCCCTCGACAAAGCGACCATGACAGTAAGGTCCTTCCTCTTCTCCTCCTCCATTTCCTTCTTTGTTAAAATTATAATAAATGTATTTAAAAATATATTATTTAAGATAATTACCCCTTATTTTGTTCTGTTAAACTATTATTTATGTTAGATTTGGTCAATGTTTGTTCTAATTAAAGGTTTATCCACACGTTAGCAATACTCATGTTTGGAATATCAATAACATTGATCGTATTTTTAAAAAAATATCAATTAGATAATCTGCAATTATATGCTTGTATGCAGCAATGTAAAGGAGGGTAAATCCTTTGGAATGATGGTTAATCGGGCCTACAATCCCACAAAATCAACTATAAATATATAAATTAAACTATAATTGGGTAATGATTGCTGAGTCATTTATTAGAAATACATTATTGAACTGGATGTGATCACATCGAGAGAATGTACAATTAATTGTCATGAATTACAATTTTTTAAAGGATTGATACAAATTTTTATCATATTGAAAACCAATTCAATGTATATAACGCTTTTTTAGACATTACAAGCAAATAACTATCTGATGATATTTATCACCTGCTAGTGCTTGTGTGTGTATATATATATATACACCATTTTTTTGTTCAAACTGTATGAAACAATATCTTGTCATTTATATTTTAATAAATAATAGTTATTTGTTGAATTTGATTAATCATACTCACTTGTTGATATTTTCTTATAGTAGATCCTAAAAATGTGTCTACTGAGCTGTCACCGCAGAAGAAAAGTATTCAATTTTAAATTTACTTTTTATTTTTTTAATTAATGTATCAGTTATTATATTTGTTTTGGATTTATTTATTTATTTGCTTCTACAGTTGTTTTTTTTTTTTTCTCTTCATTCCATGTTGTCTTATTTTCTTGTTGAACAATTGCTGTGTTTCAGTAATTAAAATAAAATTGTAACTTTTCTTTCTTACTTATAATTTATATTATTTGTATATAAATTATCTTATTAGTACAAAACTGGTTCATATTATTTTATCATGAGGTACACTTCTTTCCAAACCCAGAGTGTGAAAGTTCCACGCAGAACCCAACCTTACCTTAGCAGAGTTAAGAGTAACCTTAGCCCACTTACAACGGTGGACTGTGGTTTTCTTGAATGACTACATGAGTCATGCTTAGGCGCCTTCCTTCCCATGTGATCAAGCAGCTCCCTAGCCCTGAGTCCGAGTGAGTTGGGTCAAATCACTCACTGAACGGCAGATACACAAAATGGTGGAGTACCTTCTAAGGTACTCACAATCTGGTAAGTTGTATTTCAGATGTTCTCTTGCTGATCCGACTTTCCGGTGAGTTTGGTTGGAATCAGATTAGGAGGCATAAGAGCAAACAATGCATGGGCATTAACTCCCACTACACCCTGGTTGCTGAAATACAATATCCAAAAAATAGCATCAAAACTATGAAGTTAAATGTGATCAAAGACTATGGAGATAGAAAACCCACTATGACGTGTTTGGAATAAAAACCTTCAATGAACTACAACCCAAGAGAAGTTGGAAATTTTGGACGATTACAACAAAAACCATTTAAGAGTTGGAGCTCAATGTAGAAACTGAAAAGGCTTTCCTGACTGTCATTTCGAATAACAATTTCATATAAAGTATACAAGTATACGGAGCAAAAGAATGGATCTAGTTACTTTCTAACACTCATACCTCTAATTTTAGGTCTTCTAAGTTTCATAACAATTGATTCCAAGATCACCAAATTTAGATTTCATAGAACAATCAAACTATTGCATTGGCAATGAGGACAGAAGAAGATAAATAAAGTATGCATACCCCAAATCTCTGATGGAACAAATCAACTGAAGCCTTAACATTGCGAGTGATCAATCCCCTTCTGCCAAAGCTCGAGTAAGAAACAAGTGCAATGGAAAAGATTCATAAAGAAAGGAAAAGTGAATTGCAACTATAAATATTTTTTAATCTACCTACAATTAGATTCAGTTTTTAAAAGCTAACAGGAAGTATCAATGTTTGTCCTAGTTCACAAATAGGTTGATCTAATTGATGCTGGAATAAATAAATAAATAAAGGAACTCAATTAATATTTACAATAGACACAAATAGCATTTCCATAAGAGAACTCATTGGCTCTATGAAACTTCCCTCTCAGAAGTCAGGAAGTCTCAAGAATCAAATTAAGAGTTCCTAAATACTGTTTTTTCAATAAAAAAAAAAGGGGGGAGGGGGGTAATTTCATAACTAGAAAATGATATCAATGCAACATGGAAAATTAACAATGCTAAATAAAAAAATAAAAAATAAAAAAAACCTAAGAAAAAAATAAAGATAACTTGAAGCAGAAGCCTCCATCCGAAATTAGAAATTACTCATTTGAAGCAACCACCAGGGCATCTTGATTAAAGAAGAAAACCGCATATGTCAACTTAGGAAGGTCATTTATTGGCTTAAATAGACCCCACGAGATTAGTTTGAAAATTTCTATTAAAGTTTCCATTGAAATTGTTCTTTGAAGTAACACTACTGACTGTTCCATCTGTGCAAGGCAAATGCCATCAAGCTTGGTCATGCAAGTTATTTGTATTGATGGAAATCTTACACATTTGGAGTAATAAAAAGGCATCTCTAAAATAAAATACTACTTTTAGATCTAGGAAACACTAAGGTACTTTCATAAGGCTGAACTTTCAAACAACAAAATGGATTATCTTTCTGGCTTGAAATAGTTTCTAATATTGACGAAGAAACTAACCATTTGGATTATAGGAC
Organism: Papilionanthe hookeriana x Papilionanthe teres; assembly: GCA_022702705.1. Taxonomy (NCBI): domain Eukaryota; kingdom Viridiplantae; phylum Streptophyta; class Magnoliopsida; order Asparagales; family Orchidaceae; genus Papilionanthe; species Papilionanthe hookeriana x Papilionanthe teres. Next base: position 65,141,215 of record CM040426.1, on the reverse strand, counting down.
TACCTTGATACTAGGTATACTCAGCTTCTAAATATAAATAACTCTTTGATATTCCATCCCAATATTGTAATTAGTAAAAACATTGATTTATCTGATTATTACTAAGCCCTAATGTTTCCTTTGTTATGGGAGTCATGAGGCAAGCTTCAAAACAAAAACATAATGAGCCGGCTCTGACCATTCTCATGTCAAGAGGTCCCTAGAAAAAGGGTGATCACAGATTCAACTAAGCATTTTGACTTGGAATCAATTTCAGATGTCAAACATGCTAAGTTGAAGGCAAGAAGTCCACTTTTGGATATTATATTTTAGTTAGAGGTAACTTAATCACTTGAAAAGGTAGAATCAATACCAATATGAATGTGAAATGATGTAATTAAAAATCTAATTTAGAAGAGCCTATATTTCTTCTTATAATTTTACCTAAAGTTCTAAAGTGTGATGGACATGTTTTAGTGACAGTCAAGTTAATCTATAGTTCTGAATCGTGACATGTTATCATCTACATTGCTAGAAATCATATGCTTCATCAAAGAAACAAACCCATTGAAGTTGGTTGTCAATTAAATTGAAAAGTTATGCTACAAACAAGGTCTATCGCCCAGCGTATCTTGAAATGTTATGCTACAAACAAGGAAAGTATCGAAAAAGAAAAACTGAAAAACATTCCTAGCAAAAAGCATAGTCTACAAAATGAATGATTTTATGGCACCAAAATTGAGTTAAGTATCAAACTATAAAAACTTTGTCTTAAAACAAATGGCAATGCATTTAAAGCACAAACATACTCATCAATAAGAGCATAGTCCACATCACCAACTACTGGGTCCAGTGGCATTGCTTTTGACCTTCAAATTGATCAAAGGCAAACCAAGCACAACAAAAAAAGAAAAAAATCCACATGATGAATGATTTTTTAACATCAAATACCAGCAAAGCATCAAATTACAAAACCTTGGGGGAACAAAAAATAAAAGCAGACCTTCACCTCATTTGCTTGTAATCAATAAACGCACAGAGCTCAGCAGCACCTGCATGCCCATTGTTAACATTTTTAGGGAACTAGATGTCTGCAATCATTGCATGTAAATTTATAGGGAATATGGCAGCAGAAAGGAAGTTATTTTAATTTTCAGCCAAGAAATTGTCATAAGCTTTAATATACTTGTGATGCAGATCAAGTAGGAAGAAGAGGAAAATAAATAAATAAATAAATTGTGCATGAAATGTTACCCTTTACCAGTGATGTATGAACAATGGAAAATCAATGGTAAATGTAAGCAGGGCCTATGAAATCTTTATCAGTTAAACATTAAGATAAACTTCAAAATAGTCCTTGGATTATTCATATAGGCCGTTTAAGTCCCAAACTATCTAATGTGTCAAATTTAGTCTCTCGGCTTTCAATCAAATCTAAATAGTCTATTAACTCCTCAAATCTGATTAAAATAGTCCTTGGATCATATTTGAGAAGTCAAGAGACTAAATAGAATACATCTATAATCAGGACTAAAATGGCCTCCAAAAGATAGTCTAGGGTTTATTTTCACCTTTTCTATATAAGAAAATATGATCTTCAAAATAAATACATATGTAGAAACTCAGATATCACAAAATTCAAGAAAGAAGAAATTCATCACGTTCGTGTGCTTTACACAAAGAACTAAAATGCATCATGAAAGTTCTGTATGGCTCTTCATCATTCTGTCAATATCATGTATTAATGTTTGATCGTTAAAGCAATGTGTAACTTTCTACATTCTTAACATTGAATTTGAAAAACAACGGTGCCATTTAGATACCTAGAAAATGTCATGAGAGCATTCCAAGAAAATGGTGAAAGAAGCATAGGTGTCAGAGAAGACGAAAGCTACAGAGGCTGATGCTAACTGCTAAGCACAATAGACATGAACCATCCAAGACTACGAGGCAATTTCATTTGAGCTCTAAAGACAAAAGGCAGGTATGTGCCCAAGCAGACCGGACAAATAGTAAAACTGCAAAGCAATAAACGGCATAACATAATATTTATGTAAACTTCTTGTTGATGCAGAAAAAAATAAAAAACCTGATTATGACCTTCCAAAATGTAAACATTCGCCATTCCTTTCGAATAAATCAAATAATGCAATGAACAAGTACTAGCTAAAGGTTCACAAAAAGATGCAAAATTAATGAAAATTAAGTTTTAATTTGTAGTTTGTAAAACAGAAAATTAGAAAATAAGAGAAGAAAAAGCACACAATGAAGAAAGAATACTAATAATGTTGGTGTAACTTTATGGTGGGGTGTCAACCAATCAAAAACATGTACTGATGATATTTAAAATAACCTCCATCGGTAGTCCTTCACTGTCGTTGCTGTCTTTCTCCCTTCCAAGTCCGGAAGCACACTAACACTCAAGTGTAACACACCTAAAGGTGGAAAATAAGAAAGAAACTTCCAGCATTAACCAAATTTCATTGGCTCATTCAATGAAAATTAAGTTAATACATGGGTATTATCAAAAGAGAGAAGAGACCAAGGAAATGGTCTCCAGCCAAGGTTCTCGGGAAGCATAAAATAGCGTGGTTGAGGGTCTCAAGAGAAGTCTACGAATGAATGAAAAACTCACTTCAATTTTTCAGGTACTCCAAGGGAAGGTATTCATAGCTCTTATAATAAGAAAGAGAAGGGGGGAAGATATGGCAGCCTGCTTATGGGAGGAATTTAGACTGATTTAGCACTTGTGATAAATGCAAGACCAAAAAAAAAAAATTCACACAACACAAAAGGTCCTCACTATCAAATGTAATTCAAGGAAGACATCCAAGATGCTTTAGATAAAATTATTATGAGTATAATAGTAATGATAATCGCAATTCACTCCATGAATTACCTAAGCTTCTAAGGATTCATCTATAAAGGATGATTCCCTTGATGAGTTGATTCTCTTCAATAAGATAAAAACAAATGGTTGAAACCCCTCAATTTCAACCATGAATCGTCTAATGGTGAAAGATACTTCCAACAAACAATATATCATTGGAATTCGCCATTTGTAGCAGAATTGATCATCAAAATGGTGGGAACTAAATTGATGAGTTGGCAAAAGCATTGGCAGGCAAACTACGAGCGAGAGTATCAATGTAACATCGGTAGAATTTTCACGGTACAAAATCAAATCAATCACATTGAATAGCAGAGAGATCCTAACCTTTGCTGATAGACCACACTCGTAAGCACCACTATTTAACATCAAGTTTTTCAAATGCGGGTCCATCTACAGATCCATGTATAAAGGATTCATGTAGCCGACCCCAATTAGTGGGATAAAGGTTTCTTTTTGTTGTTGTTGTTAATGTATGGTGAGTCAAATCCAATCCATCACAGACCCATGTAAAGTTCCTAAATACTGCTAATCCTACCTATGCTTTTCTGTTTAAACAGCGCTAACAATTTATAATTTCAAGATGTGGGACTAAAATGCACATTAACACATCATTCCGTGGCAAAGCTTTTGATTAAGGGCATTTATATAAATACCACTCAATTTCATTATATTTACATATCTGACACATAATTCTATTTTTTACACTTATACCACCCAAAAACATTCATATCACATAAAAAATATCATTATTTTAATTTTTAAAAAGTAAAATACACCTTTTATGCACTGGTAAGTGAGGGCTGTCTTGTTGTTCATGAATACCTCATTTTCGGCTCGTTAGGAATCTCGTATTTGATTCGTTTGTTTAGTTAATGAGTCGGACACAAAGACTTTTTTCGTGCTTGATATATAAACAAGCCGAACATGAACAAAGATTATTTGTTCGTGTTCTGCTCGTTTTGGCTTGAAATACTATTCATCAATAATATATATATATATATATATATATATATATATATATTGATTAGTGGTATTTATAAAAAATTTAGTTGACTGCAAGGCTACAAAGATTTATACGATTAAAACTATTAATTTAAAAATAAAATAAAAGTATATAAAATTATATATAAATGATCTTTACTATAAACAATAAGATTCAAATCTTACCCCAACCCTTAACATCCTATGGCTGCATGATTAGGGTTGTCAAAATGATTTTTTCTTCGCGAACAGCTCGCGTTCGATTCGCTAAACAAATGAATCGAACACGAACACACTTTTTGTGTTCGAAATAAAAATGAGTCGAACACAAACAGTGATATTTTTTAATGAGGCGAACACGAGCGAGCCTAGGCTCGCTCGTGTTCGGCCTCGGCTCATTTACACCCCTACATAGGGCTGGCAATTTGGCTCGTTGTTCGCGAACAGCTCGTGTTCGGCTCGTTAAGTAGCTCGTGTTCGGCTCGTTCGTTAAGCCTAACGAGCCGAACACGAACAAATTTTTAAGCTCGAAATGTAAACGAACCGAACAAGAACAACTGTTTGTTCGCTCGTGTTCGACTTCGAATTGGCTCGAAATAAAAAAATAATCGTATAATTATTTATATAATAATTTATTATATATATTATTTATATATTAATATATTATATATATTTATATTTAAGTTTAAATCATAGCTGCGTTGTGTGGTAGCGTGGTTATCTTCTTGTTTCAATTCATTTGGTCAAGGTTCGAATCCGTTGTAGACATATATTTTTACAATTAATTTTAACGAGTCGATTTCGAGCCGAACACGGTCGAACACGAACAAGAATATTTAATTCGAGCGAACACGAACACACGCTTTCACGAGCCGATTTCGAACACGAACCGATTTCGAGCCGAGCTAATTTCGAACGAGCCGAACACGAGCCCAGCCTGAGCTCGCTCAAGCTCGGCTCGTTTACAGCCCTACCCCTACATGCAAGTAACATGTATTATAAAATTAAAGCTTAGGTGTTAAATATGTAAATAAATAAGAATTGAATGGTATGTACATAAATCATTCAAATTAATATAAAATTTGTTTAGTATATGGGGCCCGGTGCACTTCTCATTTGGAAACCTCTCCTATGGAAGTTATTTGGTCTTTAATTGCTTTAACTACTCCATTAAACCTTCCCTGCCTATTCTCTTCTGCACCCACACGGAACTGCGTCCCGCTTCTTTCCTCACGCGGAACCACGTGAGACTTCTTCTTTGTCCCGCGTTCTTCTTCATGATTTCCTTAAATTATTTTTTTATGCTTATTATAAATTGCAAAGCCAATCCTGCTCTCCTTAACTCATCCCTGTTCGACTGCTATTTTTTGTGGATTTGTCTCTTTGGCTACGGGTAGAAGTAGAAAGAGAAGAGAGAGGAGGGGGAGAGAAGAAGAAAGAGAAAGTTTCCTTTTGTAAGTCGACGTTATTGATGGTGTAATTCCTCGAAAGTAATAAAATCCTCTGTCGCTCCGTGGACATAGGTTATTTGTCGAACCACGTAAATCTGTGTGATGCTTTCATTATGTGTGAATTTCTCATTCTAGTTTTTCGATTTATTGTCGTCATTTTTTGCAACAAATGGTATCAGAACTTTAATTCGAATTTAAGGAAGAATGATTGTCGGAGACGAAGTGAAGGTTTCGGAGATTAAGAAGTTCGATGACACAGATTTTAGTTACTAAATGATTCAGATAGATGACTACTTCTATGGGAAGAAACTTCACCTGTCTTTACTGGGAAAGAGATCAGAAAATATGGATGAGGCTGAATGGAATCCGTTGGATCGACAGGTTATGGGGGTTATTCGATTAACTCTGTCGAGATCTGTTGCCCACAACATTATCAAGAAAAGGACTACAGATATCATTGTGGTTTTATCATGTATGCATGAAAAGTCATCTGCAAATAACGTGCACTTGATGAAAAAGTTATTCAACTTAAAGGTGGCGAAATGTGTGTCTGTCGCTCGGTATACAAATGATTTCAATACCATCACATATCAATTGTCGTCTGTTGAAACTGATTTTGACGATGAGATACGTGCGCTGATATTGTCAATTTTATTGTCAAATAGCTGGGAAACCATGAGAATGAAAATTGGCAATTCTGCAGGTAAATCTAAGCTGATTTGTTGGCTGAGAGGTGCGCATGAAAGATTTTGGCGAGACCACGGGTTTAAGTTCGACACTGAATGTTGATTCCAGAGTGAGATCACAGGACATGAACTCAAACGGAGGAAAATCAAAATCAAAGCACAGATGCAAGGGTAAGTAAAAGCCTGGTCAACAAGCAACCTGCTGAAATTGTGACAAAGCTGGTCACATAAAGAAGAATTGCAAAAATCCTAAAAAGAAGAAGAAAAACAACGAGTCTTAATGTTATGGCGAAAAAGTGCAGAGATGCACTACTACTTTAGATTCGCGGTTACATTGATGATTGTATCCGAATTACGGGGTTTTTTCATACATCTTCTCATTGGGAGTTAATGCGAAACTATGTTGCATGTGACTTTGGAAAGGTATATCTGGCTGATGGAGTAGCTCTAAACATGGTGGGGATGAGAGACGTTGATATTGCACTCCCTAACAAGAGCAAATTATCTTTGCAAAAGGTTACACATTCATGAGCTAAAGAAAAATCTCATTTCAGTTAGGTAGCTCGATGAGTATGGACATACAGTAGTAATCTCAGATAGCAATTGGAAGGTTACTAAAGTAGCACTAGTACTGACTCAGCGTAAGAAAACTGATATGTTGTATATGACTACTGGTTTGATTAATAGTGTTGATACTACTGCTGCAGATAGCACAACAGATTTGTGGCATTGCAGGCTTGACTACATGAGTTAAATGGGTCTGAAAGAACTTCAGTCCAGAGGCAAGCTAACAGAGCTGAAATCAATTGATCTCAGCATATGTGAGAGTTGTATTATGGGGAAACAGAAAAAGTTCAGTTTCTTGAACAGAGCGTTAAAGACAGAAAAACTGAAACTTGTACACACTGATGTGTGGGGCCTTCTCCGATAGCATCTCTTGGAAGATCTCAGTACTATGCAACATTCATAGACGACCACAGCAAGAAGTTATGAGTTTATTTCTTAGAGCATAAATCATATGTATTTAATGTGTTCAAGTCTTGGAAGGTTATGGTTGAGGCAGAGACATGCTTCAAAGTGAAATGTTTGAGGTCTGATAACGGTGGTGAGTACATTGATGACGGGTTCAAAGCGTACTGTGCCACTCAGGGTATCAAAATGGAGAAGACCGTTCCGGGGACACCACAGCAAAATAGAGTTGCAGAACGTATGAACAAGACCATTAATGAGCGAGCTATAACCATAAGATTGCATGTTGGACTATCACAAAATTTCTGGTCAGAAGCGGTCAGCACTGCAGTTTACTTGATCAACAGGAGGTCATCTGTTTCATTAGAATGCAAATTGTCGGAGGTCTGGAGTGAGAAAGAGGTCAAATTTTCTCACTTCAATACTTTTTGTTGTCTTACTTATATTCTTATTAATTCTGATGCTCGTAACAAGTGTAAGGCTAAGTCAAAAAAATGTTATTTCATTGGCTATGGAGATGAGATATTTGGTTATCGTTTCTCAGATGATCATGATAAGCAGATTAAAAGAAATAGGGATGTGATTTTCAATGAGAAGTTCATGTATAAGGACAAGTACATTACAGTTTCTGAAGTGGCTCCTTAGAAAATCTGAGATGATAAGATTCGATAATCTACCAGAGGTCACAGTGTAGGGCAGTGATGGAAATGATGAAGGGAGTGACTCCGGGGCACCCATTCCTATTATTCGGCAGTTACATTCGGAGCCGTCCATCCCAATAGCAACAGTTCGCAGGTCAGTCAGGAACATATATTATCCACAACATTACTCACCAACCATAAACTACATCCTGTTGACATATGGTTGAGAACTACAGAGCTATGAAGAAACCTTGCAAGATGAAAAATCGAGCAAGTGGGAGTTGGCCATGAAGGAGGAGATGGATTCCCTGCTAGGAAATCAGACATGGGAGCTGACAAAACTTCCATCAGGGAAGAAAGCATTACACAACAAGTCGGTGTACCGAGTAAAGACTGAGCATAATGGTAGTAAGAGGAACAAGGCTAGACTTGTTGTAAAATGCTTTCAGCAGAGATACTCTGAGATTTCTTCTCCTATGGTGAAGCTCACAACCATCTGAATGGTACTTGCTATGGTCTCTACCGAGGATCTGTTTCTTGAGCAGTTAGATGTGAAGACAGTCTTTCTTCATGATGACCTTGAGGAAGACATCTACATGCGCCAGCCTGAGGGGTTTGTAGTACAAGGACAAGAAGACTCAGCTTGCGAATCGAAAAAGAGCTTGTATGGCCTGAAGCAAATTCCTAGATAGTAGTACAAGAAGTTTGATAAATTTATGCTCAATACAGGGTACAACAGATGTCAGAAAGATCACTGTTGCTATGTCAGGTATTTTGACAATTCCTATATCATCATATTGTTGTATGTGAATGATATGTTTATTGTAAGGGTAAGTATTGACGAGATCAATAATCTGAAGAGGCAGATGTCAGACCATTTTATAATTAAGGATTTAGGGGTTGCAAAAACAAATTCTTGGTATGAAAATTGTCAGAGATCGAGTCAGAGGCACATGGAGGCTTTCACAGGTTGGATATGTGAAAAGGGTGTTTGGCAGATTCAATATAGATAAGACCAAGTCAGTTGACACATCTTGGACGGTCATTTCAGAATCAGCAAGAATCAGTTACCCGAGTCAGAGGAGGAACAAGCATGAGTAAAGTTCCTTACACTTCTGCTATTTGTTCACTTATGTATGTCATGATTTGCATCAGATCGGATATTGCCCATGCAGTGAGAGTTGTGAGCAGATACATGAGTGATCCAGAAAAGGAACACTGGGAAGCTATGAAGTGAATCTTGAGATACCTAAGAGGCTCTTCAGAGACTTGCTTGTGTTTCTCAAGAAAGAGTTTGGCGGTACAATGCTCTGTTGATGCAGGTTTAGTTGGAGACATTGACAGTAGAGAGAGTAATACAAGTTATGTGTATACTCTTGGGTACTGCAGTGTCATGGGGCTCAAATCTACAAAAGAAAGTTTCGATGTCTACTACAGAAGCCGAGTACGCAGTGTCAGAGGCTGCAAAGGAGATGATATGACTAAAAATTTTTTTGGAAGAATTGGGTAAGGAGGTTCAAATGGGCACTCTCTACGGTGATAGTCAGAGAGTCGTATTCCTTGCAAGGAATCCAGCATTTCAATCCAGGACCTAACACATTCAGATCAGGTATCACTTCATTCGATCATTGTTAAATAACGAGCAGCTGCTACTTGAGAAAATTTGTGGAAACGAAGCAGCTACGATATGTTGACAAAGGTGTTCGCAAGAAGCGAAGTTGTGCTCAACTACAGTTGGTCTTCTAGCATGAAGACAGGGACTTTGAAATGCAGAGGTGAAAAATATCACATTTGATGAAAAATTCGGTACAACCATCGGATGATGCAACCAGTGGGTGGTGCAGCTAGTGTTTCAATCTCTAAGTAGGAGAATTATTAAGTATATGAAGCCCGGTGCACCTCTAATTTAGAAATCTCTCTTATAGAAGTTATTTGGCTGTTAGTTGCTTTAACTACTCCATTAAACCTTCCCTGCCTATTCTCTTCTGCACCCACGGAGAACCGCGTCCCGCTTCTTTCCTCACGCGGAACCGCGTGAGACTTCTCCTCTGTCCCACGTTCTTCTACATGATTTTCTTAAATGATTTTTTTATGCTTATTATAAATTGCAAAGCCAAACCTGCTCTCCTTACGACTCCTGTTTTCTTTGAGTTTCTCTTTGGCTATGGGTAGAAATAGAAAGAGAAGAGAGAGGAGAGAGAGAGGAAGAGAGAGAGTTCCCTTTTGTAAGTCGACGTGATCGATGGTGTATTCCTCAAAGCTAATAAAATCCTCTGTAGCTCCGTGAACGTAAGTAATTTGCCGAACCACGTAAATCTGTGTGTTCCTTTCGTTCTGTGTGAATTTCTCGTTCCAGCTTAGATGTTAAATATGTAAACATAAGAATTGAATGGTATGTACATAAATATTCAAATTAATATAAAAATAAAAAGATGAATAGCACAAAGTTTTATTTTGGTAGCATAGTCATTTAAACAAATTCATAAATAAAATATATTGGGTTTAAAAATTATTAAATAATTTTCCTGTTATAATATTTAATGAAATGATTATAATATTAATAATACATGATTATACAATAATTTTAAATTATATTCTTTTTTATATTTTTTATAGCATTTTCTTATCAATTTTAGATTAAAATTAAAAAAGAAGTAAAATCAGCGATAGTAATTTCAAATATGGATAAAAAAGATTGGTGTTGTTTTTAAAATTATTAATTTATGCCCTCATTGAAAAAAATTTCTGGTTACTCCCCCTGCTCTTAGAACATAACGCTAGCTTCGCTCACCCTTGCTCAGCCTCGCTCAAACACTCCACTTGGCCTTGCACTCCTCTCTAGCACACCTGCTTAGGACTCGCTCTGCTCGGCCTCACTCCGAGGCTCTGCTCAACTTCTCTAGCACCTTGCACGCTGAATTGTTTTTGTTGTTAAGAATTACAAAGAAGAAGAAGAGAGGAGAACAAAAAAGACGGCTAGGATTTTCATTGTATTGCATTGTTCGATTACAAGAATAATATATATATATATATATATATATATATATATATATATATATATATATATATATATATATATAAAACGAGAGAATTAAGTATGGTAATACTTAAGTATGAAAACTTAAGTATGGTAATATAATAAATATCACCCTTAAGTATAGTAATATAATAAAGACGAATATCATGTAATATTCCCCCTCAAACTCACGATGCATGAAGAGAAAGCATCGAGAGTTTGTTAATCAAAAAATAAAAGCGTTGAGTAGAATGTGATTTGGTAAACACGTCAGCAAGTTGCATGAAGGAAGAAATATAAGGTAAGGTGATGGTGCCATGTTGAAAGTGATGACGAGTGAAATGACAATCAATCTCAATATGTTTGGTGCGCTCATGGAAGACTGAGTTGCGGGCAATTTGTATAGCGACTTCTTGTTATCGCGATCACGTAGGAGTTAGATGTAGAGAAAGAGACACTCATATCAGTAAGTAACCAGCGCAACAAAACAATTTTTGTTGTGGTGGATGCCATGGCACGATAATCAGCTTCGGTAGAAGAACGGGAGACAATCGCTTGCTTCTTGCTCTTCCAAGAAATAAGAGAATCTCCTAAAAAAAACAAAATCTGGTGGTAGACTTTCGATTGGTGGGATCACCACCCCGATCAGCATCTGATTATGCACGAAATTCTAAGGACGAAGACGCAGGAAAGAAAAGACTCTGAAATTGAGTGCCCCGAAGATACCGAAGAATGCGAAGAACAACTGCTCAATAAACTGAAGTAGGAGAGGTAATAAACTGACTAACAACATGGACAACATAAGCAATATCAGGTCTAGTGATGGTAAGATATACCAAGCTGCCAACAATTGTGCGATACAACGTAGGATCAGATAAAGGAATGCCATCAAAAGAGGTATAATGAACATTAAGCTCAAGAGTAGCAGTGGTCCGAGAATCAGAGAGATAAGCTTGTTCAATGATGTTGCCAGTATTTTTGATTGGGAAAGAAAACCTCTAGAAGAATGTGTCACTTCAATCCCTAAAAAGTATTGAAGAGTACCCAAATCTTTCATCTCAAACTGTTGAGTTAGTTTTAATTTCAACTCTGCCATCTCATTATCATCGTCCTCAATAATAATCATGTCATCAACATAAAAATAGAGTATGATCCGGCTATGGGAGGTACTTTTGAGAAACAAGGCAGTGTCATGTGAGCTAGAATGAAAACCAAGGGATGCAATCACAATAGAGAACTTTTCAAACCAAGCTCGAGGAGCTTGTTTAAGGCCGTAGAGAGCTTTCTTTAATTTACAAACTTCACCATGATTATGAGAGACACCTGGTGGAGGCACCATGTAAACTTCCTCTTGAAGATCACCATTTAAGAATGCATTTTTAACATTCATTTGAGATATATGCCACTAATGAATAGATGCAACTGCAATAAGAGTGCGAATAGTAGTCATTTTGACAACAGGAGCAAATGTTTCTTCATAATCCAAACCATACTGTTGAGAAAGTTTCTTAGCAATCAAACGAGCTTTATATCGCTCAACTAACCCATCAGACTTGGTTTTGATCTTATACACCCAACCAGAACCAATTGAACCTTTTTCCTGGTGGAAGAAAGACAAGGTCTTAAGTATCTGTCTTGTGCAAAACAGATAGTTCTTCTGCCATAGCTTGCTGCCAAAGAGGATCAAGAGCAACCTCTTGATAGGAGGAAGGCTCAGACAAATTATGAATGGAGGTTAAGAAGGAAGCAAAAGAAGTAGAATAAGTGGAATAAACAAAGTCTGGTAATTTAGTTGACTTACGTTCACGTTGAGGGTAATGAGGAAGAGGAGGATCCACAGTCACAGAGGGTTCTTCGGGAGTAGTAGAGACAGGGGGAGCAACATGATCTGCAGAATTACCAATGTCAACCCTGCAAAGCTCAATATCAAAATTATTTGGATGATGGATCAGATGATGAGGTGCAATATCAGTGTATGTGTGAAAAGAATCAATTGAGATAAGATCAGGCTTTGTAAGTCCACGTGAGGAAGGAGGAATGGAGTAAAATGATATATGCTCAAGAAATACAACATGATGAGAGACAAAAAGTTTTTGAGTGACAGGATCATAACAATGATATCATTTCTGACCATCACCATAACCAAGAAAAACACAGATTATCGAACGTGAAGACAATTTATTGCGTTGTACATGAGGAAGAAGAACAAAACATGTATAATAAAAAATTCTCAAAGCGGAATAATCACGAGCGTGACCATGCAGTTTTTCAAAGGGAGACAAACCTGAGGTAATAGAGGGTGGAATTCTGTTAATAATATAGACAGCAGCAAGAGTAGCTTCCCCCCAAAATTCATTTGAAACAGAACCAGACAGAAGAAGGGAACGAGCAGTTTCAACAATGTAACGGTGTTTCCTTTCAGCAACTCCATTTTGTTTAGGAGTATCAATACAAGAAGTTTGCAGTAAAGTCTCATCAGAGGCAAGTAATTCAGAGAATTTAGTAGAGGTATATTCACCTCCAAGATCACATCGAAACACTTTATAACAGCATTATGTTGAGTTTTGACAAGTGCCCGTAACAGATGATAAACACTAAAAAATTCAGAACGATTTTTCATAAGATAAATCCAACAATAACGAGTAGAGTCATCAATGAACGATACATAATATTTAGATCCACCTTTAGTAAGAATAGGAGATATACCCCATACATCAGAATGAACCAAATCAAAAGGTGCAACAGAACGTGAAACACTTTTAGAAAAGGGTAAAACAGAAAATTTAGCAAGTTTACAACCAGAACAATCAGAAATATCATGAGTTTTTAACTTGTCCAAAGCTCCCGTAGAAACTACATATTTTAGACGAGGAAAAAAGACATGTTCAAGACTAGAGTGTCATAGATAAAAGTTAGAAAATGATAAGCTCAAACGAAAGGATGATAGGTCAACACTGGAAGCTGCAACATCTGGAACTTTTAGCTTATCCAGAATATAAAGTCCCCTTTGCCTACGACCTATCCCAATCAGCCTCCTGGATTGCGGATCCTGCACATAACAAGAGGTGGAAGAAAGTGAAACTGAGAAACCAGAATCACACAATTGACTAACAAAAACAAGATTCAAGGTAAGATTGGGGATATAGTAAACATTTGAAAGTGATAAATGTGGAGTACATAAAGACCCAGTGCCTGCTAATGACATAGGAGTGTCATCAGCAGTCATGACTGATACAGATGACGCGGGATGTAAGGATATAAATGATGTAAAATCGGATGACATATGATGAGAGCCTCCAGAGTCAAGAATCCAAATGGAAGAAGATATACCTGATGGGCTAGAGAAAGGCAAATCTATATTTGAGGAGGCAGACATGACATGTGGTTGTGTGCGAGAAACTTTTAAAGCTAGCTCAATGAAGTGCAACTACTATGGGCCCCGAAGAGTCTGTTGGAGGAACAACAGCTGCAACATTTGATGTTGTAGTTTTGAAGCTTCGTGGGTGCATTTTGCGCGTCGCCTGGTTATCACACCTTCTGTTGTCAGATCGAGACTGAGCCCGGTTGATGGTGATGTTCCTACCGTCAAGTTTTTGCCCATTCATCCCCTCGATGGCGTCCTGCATAGCCTGCTCGTTGTCGTAAGTCACAAATCCAAACCCCCTCGACCTCCCCGTCTCCCGATCATTGATAACCTTTGACTCGAGGACGTCGCCAAAAGTGTTGAAGGCGCTCTGTAGTGATTTGTCGTCCGTTGACCAGGAAAGTCCGCCGATGAATAGACGAAATTCAACATCTAAAGCAACCATGATAGAAAGACAAAGAGGTTCGGAACGATGACATTTTCTTATCCACTTGCCTTTCCTGCCAGTCTCCTCCGCAGAAAATTTACAAAACGGAAGGAATATTTCTTTCTAGATTCACTTCCCTACGCCTGGTCGCTGCCGTTGACGTTGTTTGTTCGCGAACTACCCTGCTAGGTCGCGAACCTCCTTCGTAGAACTTCCTCTGTCGCAATATGAGCTTCCTTAGCGAAATCACCGAAGGCCTATTCGAACCTCACACGAACCTCCTCTACCAAATCTTCTTCGTACTTCTTGCACCGAAGTATTCTCCTCTGTCCTCACCGAACAAAATCTCCAAACTCGATTTCGATACTCTCGAACATTGCTCTGATACCATGTTAGGAATTACAAAGAAGAAGAAGAGAGAAGAGAACAAAAAAGACAGCTGGGGTTTTCATTATATTGCATAATTCAATTACAAGAATAAAATACACACACACACACACACACACACACACACACACACACACACACATATATATATATATATATATATATATATATATATATATATATATATTAAGCAAGAGAATTAAGTATGGTAATATTTAAATATGAAAACTTAAGTATGGTAATATAATAAATATCACTCTTAAGTATAGCAATATAATAAAGGCGAATATTATCTAATATTTGTTGCTATTAAACTTATAATGATTCATCTTTGGTTATTTTTTACCTATAAATGAAATTTTATTCGATTACTTATGGCATTCACATACCAAAATTTTAGCCTCTTAAAACTTTTATAGAAGTTATTAAGTGGTTTCAATCACTGTATATTTCGCTACCTAAAAAGTGAAGTGCGGCAGACATTAAACTCTTCAAAATAAAAGAAACAGAAGTGCTGGTGGAGAAAAAACCAGGCATGATCTGGAGCCGATCAAGGCCCTGTCGCTCGAAATCAGCGATGATCTCGTAGGCACGCTGCTGCTCCTGTGGTGCCCAAGTCTCGATATGATGGAGAATATCGACAGTACCACCTGGATTCCCCAACCTGGCAGCGGCGTAACCATCATCCCCAAGAACTGCCCTGTACATCGCCGAGAAGTCGATCACCGGAACTGTAAGCGTTCCGTCCATGTCGAACACGACTCCTCTCAGCACCGGCTTCCCCTCTGCATCGCCATTCCTCTGCCTCACTGACATTGCGGTTCTACGGAGGGGAAGAGAGGAAGGGTAGGAGAATGTAGAAGGAGAACGATACCAGCGAGGGCTTGATAACCAACGAAAGTGAAGCAAGAGCATCAGATTGGAAGAGGATACTGTAGAGAGACTGAGAGATAAAGTAGGGAGAGCACCGACGCTTGTCCTCTTCTTCGCTCAGTCCGCTAATTTATGTACCGGATAAGAATGAATGATCGTAACAGGCACAAATAGGATATATTAATATTTAGATGATAAATAATTTCTCAAATTAAAATAAATAAAAATTGCATTTACATCACATACTTTTTATCTATTTTGAGTAAAGTGCTAAAATAATTTTTAATTATTTATACGAGATTATTTTAATCTCAAAATTTATAGAATTGTCAAAATAGTCTCTCTTTAAATTGGGCTGAACCAGCCTCCATAGAGGATTATTAGAGCTCAATTTTAAAATATTACACGATTATTTTTGCACAGCTATAAATTCTAAGACAAAAATGACTTTATATAAATATCTGATGACTATTTAATATATAACACCCAAATTTTAATATTTACATACATAACACTCAAATATTTAATATTATATCAAAATATCACCTCCATCTTTTTCGAAAACATTAAATATATATTTTCATACATATGTTCTACATATATTGAAAGTTTGTGCGTGAGCCTTGGCTCATTGGTTGTGGCTTTTGGTGTAAGTCCCTCGGGTTAGGGGTTCGAATCTCATTCCTTACAGGAGGATTTGAATAGCGCACGAGACTGGAAGGAGTCGCTCATCTGTCAGTTCAATCTATAGGGGTTGATCGGCGATATATATATATATATATATATATATATATATATATATATATATATATATATATATATATATATATATAAGTTTATATTTTATAAGTAAATATATGCCATAAAGAAATTATCATAGTTGATTCTTAATACTAATATATCTATTAAATAAATT
Organism: Papilionanthe hookeriana x Papilionanthe teres; assembly: GCA_022702705.1. Lineage (NCBI taxonomy): Eukaryota > Viridiplantae > Streptophyta > Magnoliopsida > Asparagales > Orchidaceae > Papilionanthe > Papilionanthe hookeriana x Papilionanthe teres. Next base: position 65,124,632 of record CM040426.1, on the reverse strand, counting down.
TAAAATATTATTGCAATTAGTAGTAGCAATTAAACAATAAAATTGCTTTGGGGTTTGTATTATTTTTCAATTTTATCAATTTCTTAAAAGTTTAATATTTGCATGCGTGAATACATTGCCTTCATAGTTCGGACTCAATCAGGGTCTAGGGGCAATTACTGCCCCCATCAAATTCAAATTTTTACATATATTGAAGGGCAATTTAATCTTTTGCCCCTTTTGAAATATCATTTGTTCTTCTTTACCCTAACCTCACCCATTTTGGGTCTCGGAGGACACTTTGTCCACCTTAAAATAAAAAGATGGCTCCGCCCAATTTAATTTGTAAATATCAATATTTCAGGTGACGTGTAAGTAATTATCCCTACGTACTGTTTAATTATTTTTAGTTTTTTTTAAATAGAAATAAATTACATGAAAAAAAGAGAGTTAAAAAATTGAACCTTTTAGGTGCTCTCTTTAACGAGATATTATTGCACAACTTGAACAAGAAATAAGCCTCAAACATGAAAAAATATTACATCATTGACTCTGGATGCATCCGAAGTTCAATGGTGAGTCGTCATATGATAAGTTAGCCCCACCCAATGCTAGTGTATTACAGTAGAGCTCACTTAAAACGTGGCAACCCACCATTAAACTCCGGATACAAACTGCACCCGAAATCCGAATGTAATATTTTTTGCTCAAACATGAAGTCTCCTCAGTTGAAACATTCTTTTCCTCTAAAGTAGCAGCTGTTTTTGCTCAATAATGATAGATTTGACTATCAACAACATTATAAATATGCTTATATTATTACATAAATTCAGACCACCAAATTCTTGGAATGGGTTTTGAACAAATATTTTACAAATATACCACATTTATACTTCTGTTTGACAACAGCTTTCTTGATGCATTTCAGAAAGGAATATCTCATGTATTTACATATCTAACACCTAAACATCAAATTTTACATATTATATGCCACTTTATCCATGCATGAATTAAAATAATGATATTTTTTACGTGATATGAAAGATTTTGAGTGATATATATATATATATATATATATATATATATATATATATATATATATATATATATATATATATATATAAAAGCAAAGTTTACATTTTGCATAAATACATCAGAGTTGGGTGTACCTTCAGAAATTTTCAGTAAGAATTCTTTCACAATCAAATCTGCTGATATAGTTAGTTGTCAGAAAATCTAAAATACTCACAATAATTTTTAAAAACAACACATTTTCTACAATAATTCCATAATTTAGCACAAATAACTACAAAGCCAATCCAAAGAGACACAAATTACAGCAGAGAATGAAAAATTGGGAAGCAAATGAAATTTTGAACCAGAAGCAGCCCTCTTTGGCTGATCCTATGCTTCCAGATCATCCAAACTCCAACAGAAGAGAAAAATAAAGTTAAGATCTTTCATCTCCCTCCCAGTTATTCTTCTCCTTGGGACCTGTAGGACCTTCCTCTCGAAATAATTCATCTGGAAGCTTATCCAACACATTCTCCACCGAAAATCTAAGCTTAACTGGTAAAAAACTAAGAATTTTATCTACTTCTGACCTCGAATTATACTCCACAGTTGGTCCCCATTCTCTCATGTACTGCAACCAGTAAGGTTCATCTATAACATCCCCCATATACTCCGCGGCAATTATCTGATACCGAACACTCGAATCCACGTAAAATTCGCTCCGAGCTGCATCATTTCTAACCCCAATTCCCAACTTTGCAGAGCCTTGGAGATATGTCCCAGGGTGCGGGTAACTGGCATGCCCGCTCTTCGAAGAATAAACGATTGCCCTGTTGGCTTCAATGAACTCTAAACCAGATGTCTCCACCCACTCGCCGCCGCTGTGCTCGGAGAAATATATACCCCATAGTTCGCCGGTGAAATTGCTTATTCGAAGCGTGAAATGCTCCCAATCTCCTACATGTTGTCCAATATGTTTTAGAGGGATGTTTAGCAGGCCAACCTTAAGGGTGGAAGGACCATTGAATGGACAGAACACCCACATTGCGATGTCTGTGAAGGTTCCACCTAGAGCTGGCTTTAAATGGACGTAGAGTTCTGCGCTATCGATGTTCCCACACTTGACACGATCGCCGCTACGATCATCGGGCAAATCTATCCAATATTCGCCATCATTGGCACCTTCGGCTGGAAGATTCGAACCGCGGGCATCGATAGCCTGTCCCTGTTCTTCACCTCTGGTGTATAAAGTAGCACCATTTGTGAAAAACCAAGCCACCGACGAAGGCAGGTAGGCTTCTTTCGGATGGAAAAAGACGGTCGGTCCGTAATTCTTGATGAGCGCATGGACCTGATCAAGATTCGGCATGGCAAGAAAGAATGGATCGAGATTTTTCAAGCACGAGACGTCAATTTCAGCATTGAAATCGCTATTTGTGGTGCAGCAGAATGTGCCTACAGCCACACCTTTGCACCAAATGCCTCGAAATAAAGGCCTGGATTTCCAAACAGTGAAGGGAATATCAAAATTATTTGATTCAAGACAAAGAATGGGTTCATGAGTCTCGCATGTATCGGTGAGATCAGCTCGGACACATCTTACTTCATCAACAGAGGGCTTGTTAGAATCATTGGTGACGACATAACCCACGGCTCTATAGCCTTCGGGAGGACATGGAAGCCAAAAGCAGACAGATCCATCATGGTTATCGTCCTGCCAGTTTGCTGACCACCAAATAAGTGTATAGTCAATGGGTTTTTGCAGGGGTGGAAGTTCTGCCTCGTTTGAATTAGCTACTACTGCTCTTGCCGCTAGAAGAAAAGCTTGAGAAGGTTGGCCGATCGGTTGCCCGTAATCACCGAGGGAGAAAAATCCATCTGGAACCTCTATAGGCTTGTAGAAAGTTGCTCCTACGCTCTTGTTTTTTGACAGGTAGCAGCTCCAGATGCTTTGAAATTTAGTGATATTCACGACTTCCAGCTCTCCCAAGTTTATGCTTCCTTTAGCAAAACCTTTGCCTTGAAAAAATGAATTTTTTAATCAAAATGAGGTTCATGATGGATGTTAAAACAAGAAGAGGTCACCAAACCAGTTAGATGGGTAAACAGTGATTGAAAAATGAAGCTCATTTGTTCATTGGAAGATTTACATAATACCACTCAATTCCTATGTATTTACATATCTAACACCTAAATTTTATTTTTTTTATATACAAAGCACCTTGCCTATGCATGACAAGATGTATTTCACCATTTAAAAGTTAAAAGGCTGTAATTTTAATGTGATGTCAAAGATTTGGATGGTGTAAATATAAATGGTAAAATTTAGGTGTCACCAGGGAACTGGAATACTTAGCCCAAGGTTCCTCTCTAACCCAAGGCAGGTTTCAGAAGGAAACCGACCAATTTTCCAAAAAAAAACAAGAAAAATAACGGTATAATTATTATGAAACAAAGCAATGCATGCACATATTACCATAGCATAAACATCTTCATCAAAGTTGGGAATTTAACAGTTAGGGCTAATTCGTTTCAACCTAAAAGTTTTGAAGCGAGCAATGCTGTGAAGGCGAGTTTCACTGAATAGAGTTCCATTGATTTTCATTTGTTATTCATAGGCTTCTTATGATTTAATATTTATTTGAGTTGCAGTGAGTTTCAGCTATTCCAACTGTCACACTAATTTCTTCTTCTTTGTCTGCTCTCTTATGATACCAAGGCCACAATAATGCCTCTTCATCAAGTGAAACCCCAATCAGTGTTGATACCTCCTTCCCTCTTATAATGATGAAACTATCAAGTTCATCAAATGGAAAGCCTCTGATTATGTAGTTCTCATTTGATTATTGAATAGTCTAGATTTTTTTTTTTTTTTTTTTTTTTTTTTGTCATTGCAATCAAATTCATACAGTTCCATGCAATGTTAGATTTTCAATGGTATAACTGCAAGAAAGTAAAATTTTCAATGCGTTTACCTTATATTATGACCTATTTAGCTTACAATAGAAGAATTTGTATAGCCAATAATATTATAGTAACCACAGAGTAAGTGGGACAACTTGCTTCACTACAAACATTTAATCACTTAACCTAAGTTCTAACAGCGCCAAAAAAAAAACTTAATGGCTGCTAACTTCTCTCTGGCTTTCATTAATCCCTTCAACTCTTGTGCACTTGTGTAATCTTAGCAGATGGTCAATACAACGGTTTTAATCTTCTTGCTGCTCTCTCCTATGTTCTTTGGGCAAATGGGTGGTCATCTCTTCTTCAAAAAGTTCCTTCATGCAGCCATTGATACGAAGCATCATGGTGTTCATAGTCATGGAGGTCAGAATGATAGTGTTTGAGGTCGAGAGGTAAAGTTTCCATCGTTCTCTCATATGGGCATCACTGATCATCCTTCAGATCAATGTTAAATATACTTTTGTATGCTCCTACTTCCCAATGAGCCTTTTAAAAATCTATTAGAGCAGATTTTCTCTCACTAATGCCACATTTTCATGTTCTATCAAGCATTTTCAGAAATAGTGTGATTGTTCTGTAGGACATCCATTTCTATTTTTCATGCTGTTTTATCCTTAGGTGTAAAGCCCGAAATCTCACTCATCGAAAATTTGTCCGCTTTGACTTAGTAGCCTCATGGTTTTGCTCAAATAGTGTAACTTCCCCGGAGGTTACTCACCTAGGAGTGCTCCCGTAAAAGCACGCCTAACTTCAGAGTTTCTATCGAAACTCCAATCATTACAACAAAAATCGCCTAATGGCCTCATGTTTTAAGTGTTCAGCTTCATCTACTTAAGGGGTTTCACAATCGCCTCCACTTAAGTAACTGATATCCTTGTTAGTGCTCCAAAATCAGAATCATCCACCAAGTAGATAGTATTCTAGATAATATTCATGAGGCCATTAGGTCAAAGCAGACAATATCTCAATGGGTGAGAATACTGGCCATTACAAAATAGTTTCAGAGGATTATAGCAGCTAGAAGATGGGAACAGAGTACCATGTAGAACAAATTGCTATGCCAAATGAGTCCTCTCTTGAACTCAAGATGAGACAAAGTGTTGTATTATAGAGCCGTGGGTTATGTCGTCACCAATGATTCTAACAAGCCCTCTGTTGATGAAGTAAGATGTGTCCGAGCTGATCTCACCGATACATGCGAGACTCATGAACCCATTCTTTGTCTTGAATCAAATAATTTTGATATTCCCTTCACTCGTTTGGAAATCCAGGCCTTTATTTCGAGGCATTTGGTGCAAAGGTGTGGCTGTAGGCACATTCTGCTGCACCACAAATAGCGATTTCAATGCTGTAATTGACGTCTCGTGCTTGAAAAATCTCGATCCATTCTTTCTTGCCATGCCGAATCTTGATCAGGTCCATGCGCTCATCAAGAATTACGGACCGACCGTCTTTTTCCATCCGAAAGAAGCCTACCCGCCTTCGTCGGTGGCTTGGTTTTTCACAAATGGTGCTACTTTATACACCGGAGGTGAAGAACAGGGATGTGCTATCGATGCCCGCGGTTCGAATCTTCCAGCCGAAGGTGCCAATGATGGCGAATATTGGATAGATTTGCCCGATGATCGTAGCGGCGATCGTGTCAAGTGTGGGAACATCGATAGCAATTTGTTCTACGTGGTACTCTGTTCCCATCTTCTAGCTGCTATAATCCTCTGAAACTATTTTGTAATGGCCAGTATTCTCACCCATTGAGATATTGTCTGCTTTGACCTAATGGCCTCATGGTTTTGCCCCAATGGTGTACCTTACCAAGAGGTCACCAATCCTAAGAGTTCAACTTCATTCTACTTAAGGGGTTTCATGATAGATATGTGCATATGTACCCTCAAGTATATCCTCAATTTTAGATTCATTACCTTGTCCCATGTTATAGATAATAACAACCATCCACAACTTACCTTTCTCTTGTGATTATGATTGGTAGATCTCACTCCCATCATTTAAAATATATGAGATCTGAGGGCAAGGGCAAAATTAAATATTAATAATAAAATATATGACAAGAAAGAAAACAAAGAGGAACAGAAGCATTTTTATTATTTAAAATATGGATTTGGTGCTAAAATCAAACCCTAGAAAATCAAGACTATCTTCTCATCACACCCAGCATGGTATCCACCCAAATAGCTGGAATGAGGCTATGAACATGGTAAAGAAAAGTGCCTGATTAAAATTTCATATTATACAAAAAATAAATAAATAAATTGCCTCCAGAGAACTTAAAAAGAAAAGAGAACTATCTATTTCCAAAGCTGAATCCAAATCCTGGCAGTAAATCAAAAGAAACAGAGAGTGAAATCAAGGGCATCGATGAAGATAACACCTTTAGGCCATTCCGGCATAGCAGAAGGTAAGGAGAAAGGCTCCGGCTCGCTGCAGATGATATCATACATGCCTCCCCGGTTCCAGCAGAAGCAACTGAATCCTTCCATCCTCTGCTTCAAATCACGGAACAGACCGATCTCCCATGGAACTTCTCCGCCGGGTTTAAATCAATTTCTACGCCACTCATCATGATCGCGGAATCAGTAACTTCTGATGGCGATGTATCGGCTTTCTTCTACTTGACGTCTTGCAGAATCATATGGCTTAGAATGTAATTAGGGATTGGAAATCAAAAGGGATAATGACATAAAGAAATTGAGTTAAAAATTCCGTTCCCCGGTTGCTGGACCTTGGAAGCCAAAGAGGAGGAAGAGTCCAAGCCTTTTCTTACTCTTATTTAGCACTTATCGTCATCAACTTTCAAACCTACAAAATACACCCACTTGCTAAATACCACATAACTAGGGGAGCTCACTTTTGAGTAGGGCAATTCATGAATAATATTAAATTTTATATTTAAATTAAAAAGAAAAATTAATATTGAGATCGTTGACTTCATAATTTCTAATTTAATAGAATCAAATTGCACAAAATATGAAATTTTTTTTTTTTTAATTTTAAAATGTAATCCTTATAACATAAGAGATATTATATTAATTAAACAATATTCTATTTTTTATATTGTATGATTATATTTACTTAATATTATAAAACTAATTTCGTTAGCGTGGATACTTATGGTTAAGGAGCAGTGTAATGTCTGGTACTTATCAAACACCGACAATTGTCCAACACACCCCGAACCTGTGTTGGGCATGTCCCTAATGCGTCTGATTTAAAAAATATTATTATAAATAAGAGTTGCCGAAGTTGAACGCGCATATCAAATTAATGAATGAAAAACTTTTAAAAAATATTTTTCAAACATATATGTTATATTTTTATAAGTAAAATTTCAAAAATAATAATGTTTATTTTACTTAAAGCTTAAACTAATTTGTTCGACTTATTCGTCCCATTACTTTTCTCGCATATGAGTTCGAGGGGTTTATCAATCGCTCGACTGGGCTGTTATTTCTTTTTATTGGTGTCTTAATTTTTGAAAGATAATTATGTTAAATCTATTTTCTTTTGTATTACGATTAATATTATATATTTTCAAATCCTGAATTATCTTGTGAGTCACGCCTATAAAGGATAGAGCCTTGGACAGATGAGAATAGTAAAGTGAAAAAGAGTTTGAAGAATAGTGCATGGTAAGACAAGATTTTTTGGAAGGGATTCAATAGTCCATTTTCGAGGAACAGACCTCTTTATTTATATATCATAGGGAGTGGCTTGGTAAGTTACATTTTTGTCCGTGTTTAAATAGGGAAGTTATAAGTGATTAATATGTCGTTACATCTTTACATATCTGTAATTAACTATGGGATCCATTGATATTCCTAACTGTCAATGGTGTTGTTTCATATTCATATTGTGTAAAGCGGATAATCAACAATCTGATAACGCAAAAGGTCGGTCGTCTGATGATCGTTCGACTGGTGTAAAGTTTTTGGTCGTCTAGAATGTCATCGAGTGGCCTTCTTAAGGGAACCCTTCGTAGAGACCTTCTTACTCTAAGGATTAACTTAGACCTTCATAATCTAACAGATTTTTTTTTATTTTTATGGGCAAGTGTTCTTCATTTCAATATTTACTTTCGGCTGATCAATGATCAGACCAAATGGAACAATACTTAGTGTCTACATTTCAACTGTTCTGATCCAGTACTTTTGATGCGATCTGTCAAATTTTTTTGAGATTCATGCTGTCACATTTATGTGTGTGTGTATATATATATATATATATATATATATATACATCATTTTATGATTTAATGTGTATTCGTGTCATGCGCCCACTTTGTAACATGCTTTTAAAATTATATGATTTTACATTATTTACATTATAAATTTAGTGCAATGAGCAGTCATTTATAATTATAAAATTAAGCAACAGTTCTTCAATTTGGTCTCACTTCATTCTTTTCTTTGATAACAAATTTGAAGAATTTTTTAAGAAATTCAAGCAGTGATTTAGCACTTCAATTATAAAAATAAAATAGCTTTTCTTAAAAAAAGAAATTAATTTTTTTAAAATGTTTTATTCCTTCAATAAATAATGTGAGTGAGACAATCGTAGAACTTTGGGGTTGTTCAATATGATAAAAACTTAAATTATTTTTACATAAAATAATTTTATGATTACATTTTAAATAAAATCATCGCAGTAAAATATTGCAATCAAATTACAAATGTAAAATACGTAAATATATAAGAATTGTGTGTGTATATATGCAAAAGCCCCAAAATAACAACATACAAGCCAGTGATTTAGAGTTCTCCATGGCTCGGCTTGTCTTGACTCAATGATTTACTGAGCTCTTTGCCCACATCTTCAACACCCACTGAACCTGATTTCACAGCTGCAACAATTTTTCTCTGCAAAGCTAGCAGCCCAATTCGTTTTGAGACAACATACAGCACAGCAGATAAGAATAGAACAAAACCGGCCACCATTATCACCCTGTTAAATAAACATTTTAAGCATTAATTAAGCTTATTTGCATCATAGTTTCAATTAAGAAATAAGTATGCAGATATCAATTATTAAAGCACTTCTGATATACTCTTACTTGAAAAACATTGTGCCCTAAATTTAGAAGAACTCCTAACATATATCAAGTTCATCTCAGTTAAGCTTTTTTATGAAAAGCATATTGGAATGGAGATATTTTTTTAATGTTTTCATACATAAAATATTTTTAAATTTAACGCTATTATTTAAGGGTTTTACTAAAATATATTCAATCCCTTTGCATTCCTTGTCAATAAATAATTTATGGCCCAAAGAAAAGTCCTTCATAAAAACTTGCATCATATGAACTCTCTCAATAAGGTGATCTGGTAAAGATTTGTTTCAAAAAAATGAGTGATATTTCTTAAATATAATTAGCTCACTAGTAAAAATGAAGTGTGAACAAGGGAAAATGACCTATCCATGACATCCTGTCGCTGCATTGTGGAGAGCAAGCGCCTGGTATGCATGAGCAGAGAGCGTTGCCCCTTGTACTCGCTTTCAGCCTTCTTTAAAACACCAGTTGATTCCTCTAAGAAAAACAAATCGAACTCATTGGTAAAATAGAACTTGATATTTAACAAATTTGTGAGAAAATAAAGATTATTTACGAAATAAATGTCCAGTCCCAGAGTCTATAAAAATGACTAATTAGTACTCATACTCTTATAATATGGGTTAAAATAGTCTCAATAGTTAACTATTTTAGCCCACATTAAAATATTATAGGGACCAATTTGACATTTTCATAAACTTTGGGACTAAAGTGGACCTTTAAAGAAAGTAAGGTGACCATTTTGACATTATGAAATTGTTGGGAAAAATAAAGAGAGTTTCTCACAAAATTGTAGAAAACATTAAATATTATGAGAAAGAAACAATCCTCATTTTGGCTTATTGACAAGAGGAACTTGTAAGCAGACCCCCTGCCTTCCTTACAGAGTTCATTGAGAATCATAAATCCTAGCCTCCAAAGCCCTTCCTCAAAACCTCAACATACTGATAAAAACACAAGAAAAGGAAACAAAAAATTTGGGCTAGAACGGCCTGATTCAAATTTCATCATGATCAATTTTCTCCTCAATTGTATTTACTTGGATATAAATGCAATACTATAGTTGATTGAGTAGCTATTTGTTATATGTATCTCAAAGCAATGAAATGAATAAAAACTTAAAAAAGTGCCATTTATAGTACCCTGACTATTTACATTGGGTCATTTTAGCCTGAATTTATAAAAAGTCCTAAATTAATCCCTAGGCTCTTTTAGTGAGAGCCAAAAATGTACTCTTTGAGGACTATTTCAATCTATATTAAGTGCCTGTTTGGGGCAGCTTATAAGTGCGGGGGCGTTTTTAAAAACGCTCCCGCACTGTTTGGTTCACACTTATGAAAGGCGGATTTAAAAACGGAGGTTGGAATTTGTATTACACGCGACCCGCGGGGGGACCCCCGCGGGCCGCTGTTTCGATCGCGGGCGATGCCTCTTTTACGCCCCTGCCCCCTCGCCTCGCGATCGAGCTTGCAAAGCCGAAGCCGATGCCGATAAAATCCAAACAATCAGCGCCTCTGCCTGCCGAGCTTCTCCACGGAGTGCAACGATGGCTCCTCTAAGCCCTAGATTGGTGGTGCCGATCGACCTCAAGAAGAAGCCATGGGAGCAGAAACACCCTCTCCACAACCGTTGGCATCCTCACATACCGGCAGTTGCAGAGGTGACGGAGGGAGAGTTATTTAGGGTCTAGATGATGGACTGGTCTGGTGGAAGTGTTGGAGATAATGATTCTGTCATGGACATCAAATCCATCGACATCGCCATTGTAAGTACTCACCAGAGCATTCAAGTTGTATACTGTATAGTGTTCTTAATTCCGTATGGAGAACTCGGTTTTCTTCGATCGGTTTCGAAATAATAAGATGTGATGAGGTAATTGGAACAATGAAATTCTAATTGTTAAAGTAAACCTGAAAACAACCGAGAGACAATTATTAGTTTATACTGACTCTAATTTCGGTATGATTCGAAAACAACCAGCTTGCTTGAACTCAAGATAAAGATGGTGGGACCGTGATTAATTGATATGATACATAAAGAATAAAATTTTTTTGCAGGGACATTATCTCGGTGGGCCTATAAGAGTTTTGGACAAAGAAGGAACCCCAACGAAGGCCGGGTGATCTTCCGGCGAGTAGAAATCTGTAACTTGGGTCCTTTTCCTGGAGATGAATGGGGTTATACTGCAGCTTTCGACAGAGAAAGCGGAGGTGGATTTTTGACGGACCACTTCCCCAATGCAACAAAAGCTATCTGGTATTTTGAAGGAATATACGCATACTCGCCCCAAATACCAGGTGCTCTTTGTAAAACATTGTTCTTCTGCAAAAAAATAGCTAAAGGGAATGTTGATAGAAGTCGAGACTAATGCTATGAATTTTGTATTATGCAAAACAGCTGTTCGCTTTCCAGGTTTCTCAATGTTTGGAATGAAAGGGAGAAAGAAGTTGGTTGAAGATGGCCCCACTTCTTTTAAGATATGTGAAGTTGTGCACCAGAGGCCACTGGCTGCCCTACCAATAACCAAAGGTTGTCTCCTTGGAATGGTAAGAAGAAAAATTTTTTAAGATTATTCTGAGATCACTTGAATATAGCAGAAAAGATATGTTTAATGGGTTCGATCATATTTCCCTTCATCTTTAATTTCAAAAAAGCTACCATTTGCAAGTGAAATATTTCATTGTTGAAGTGGCATAAGGAGATAAATTGTACTACTGGCAGCAAGATGACTTTAAAAGCAAATTATAACTTCAATAACATTTTGAAGGATGAACAGCAAGCAAAAGGTAGAATAAAACAACTATTTTCCTTTTTAATCTCTTAACACCATCATCTTATTCTTCTGTCGTCCCTTGTTCCTGCTGTTCATGTTAGGTTTTGAAATTATGTTGATCTAAATGTTTGTTTATGCTGTTCTTCATTGGATACTTGGTTTTACCTTTTTATCTGTCAATGAATTAATACTGGTGTTCGAAGTGAAATTTGGTTATGATACCATGTTTCTATCAAGTTCTCCCAACTGTTGTGGAGTGATGTCTGTACTTTATGCTTTAAAGTTAATGAATTATGTTATAAGGACAGATTCATGAATTGAATTTTGTAAAGGTGGTATTTATGGATGCAGGGAAAATAGCAAATAACTTGGGATATTATGCGAGCTTTACTATTTATTTAATACATATCTATCACGATGACTAATTTAGGATTGATTCATCTAATGATCCCTTTTAGATGTTTATCAAGTCTATAGAATGATAGTCATCATGTTTCCTGCAATCCAGAATGAAAAATTGACTATGAAATTAACATTCAAGTTGCTTGTGTAAACTATCAAGAGATCTTACATCACTTTAAACTTATACTATCCACCATTTTGACCTTTTTAAAACAAGCATTATTTCTATTGGCGATAAATGTTGACATATAAATCAGAGCCAAGAATTTTAAATATCTAAGGTACTAAAACATTTCTTATGGTGGTGTATATGTGTAAAATACAACTGTTTTAGCTTTTAAAAATTCAAATACACCTCATGCATAGATATGGTGGTATATATGTGAAAATTGAGGTTCAGGTATATTTGTTCTTGATTTCATTGCCGCCAAACCTGTGAAACAAACCCAAAATGATTAATAAGCTGTTTACAAAACGCACTAACCAAACAGCTAAACAGCTTATTCAGAACAGGGGCAGAATGGTCAATTTTCCAGAATCAGCTGTTTTTCATAAGCGCAAACCAAACAGACTGACAGCTTATCCGGATCAGCTGCTTATTAGCAGCTTATCTGAATAAGTTGGATAAGCTGCAGCTGCCCCAAACAGACCCTAAAAGAGTGTGAGCTAAATAGGCACTTATATAAAATTTGATACTAAATAGCCCCCTACAAGGAGGCAAGGCCACTTTTATACTTCACTTAAAAAACTTACATCGACCGAAGAATATGAGTTAGGATATTTCTAGAAAAAAATAATACTTAAATGTATTTATAATAATGTATTTGCACCTGTGCTAATTTGATCAGCAACAAATATTTCAACTCCAATAATTTGTGATATGCATTGACCAGAACCTCATTTCAGCTCTACATCCTTCTTTCCATACCCTTTCTGCCTCCTTACTCATTTAAATAAGAATCCGAAACGTCCTCCAGGTCTATAAAGCAAACTATACGGACACACTAGTGCAATAATTTGGTGGTAAATGAATATCAGGGTTAAGCTTGTGTTACTGCCCCAAATAAGCACAAGTTCAGAAAAATATTTAAGGATAATGACATGCATAATACTCAAAATTTTGCTATTTACTAAACTAGCATCCAAGTCATTTTTTGAAATTCCAAATCAGTGCATTTACATCTGCCATCATTGGGAATTTGATAAAAGTGAAAAAATATGGGTGGGATTTCATTAGGAATTTTGATATTGGAATGAGAATATGAAAATCAGATGAAGGAGAGTGCTATTTTATAAATAGCAAAGTCTCCACAATTGCCCCAATCATTTAATAAGTACAAGACAAGATTCAAATTGCTAATTTTAGTACAGTAAAGGCAAGAAAAAAGACCTAAAAATGGTAGTGAGAACAAAGAAAATAATCAATTAATATAGCTTTCTAAGTATGTTATTAGAAAGCGGCGATGGTGCAGAGATGACGTTTTCTACGTACGTTATTCGTTAGAGAAGATTTCTCAGGTGGAAAGTTTGAATTGATTATTTGAGTGAACCTTTGGTTTAATGCATGTGGCTTTTCTGCTCATAAAGCATTAGAAATTTCTTGCTCTAAACAGATGCTAATTGGAGTTAAATGCTGTTTGGCTGCAATCATTGATATAATGTTGTTCCATAATTTTTTTTGTCACAGATTCACAATATTGTACTATTATTATATAATTTAGGTCATATTTAAATAACTTTAGTATTAATTACATCTGGTTATTAGTTTCCTTAATTCTGAGAAATAAAATCCCTTAAAAAACAAATATTTGGGATAATGCTAATGTTAATGATGATGATCCTGGGAAATAGAATGCTGCTATAAACAAAATCACGTTGAAGTGATGCTCCTAATTCCAGATCTTACAGTATTCTCAAAATTACAGTTAGCGCCCCAGGAAGGTTTTAGATTATATGAAGCATATTTTTCGCATGCTCTAAAGAACTTCATGAAGGGTTGAACTTGTAACAATCGCCAAAATGAAGAAAATATGACAGCAAATGAAAGAAAAGGTAGCAGTTAATACTGAATTAGCTACCTGTTGTCCTTTTAACGTAAAACGGAATGCAAGAAAATAAGTAACAAATCCAAAGAAAATAAAATAAGAGAACAATTCAAGAGATTGAAAAAAACTACCGGCCACGCAATAAAATGATGCACACAACCATAAGCATCTTACTAGATTCAACATAAAGAAAAATCTGATTAAACAAGGCATATGTGCCACAAATAAAAAAAAGTGAGCTTTTCTTCACAGAAAGGGTGTGGTATAATGATGAGCAAGTTTAAACTAATGAAAGAGAACCAAATGCAAGCCCTAGTAAAATCAAATCAAAAAATAGAGAAATTTACATACGACACACATAATTCTTATGTATTTACATATCTCACACCTAAACTTTGATATTTACATATATAACACTTTGATGTTTTAACCCTATGCATAAAAATGTGTATTTCATTTTAAAATAGTGCTAATAGTGCTATTTTTACTGTGATATTACAGATTTGAGTGTTATGCGTGTAAATACGAAAGTCTAGGTGCGAGATCTATAAGTCATAAGAATTGTGTCCTCAGAGTAACTAACTTCCACCCTTCGCTGCAACAAAGAATCAATGAAGGAACCAATGGGAGTGAGCTTACCAAAAGTTTCCAATGTGCTTACACTTCTTTCCACCTCCTATAAACGTAAAAACAGAATAAGATAGAAGCACAAAAAAGGAGTAAACACTTCAAAACCAAAACAATCACCTGAACCATCAATTGTCGTGTTCGTCGAAGGCTCTCTGTAATGCTTTCCGCAGCAGAAGACATTCCTGCCTTCGTCCTACAACATAAAAATACAAGTCTATTAAATTTACTGTTCAAGGAAAAAATGAGTAAAATCAACTTCAACGTCATAACCACATGTAATTTCTCCATATTTTGGCTTTTTACTTGTACGCTATGGAACACTTATGTTTTATAACTCAAAGAAAACACAGAATTGGCATATCACAAATCTCCAAATAAAAATAACTAAACAATGAATTTGCTTTCTTTAAGTGAAAAATAATAAATACAAGATTTAGAAACCAAACACAAAAGTTAGGATGAATAAATCCGAAGAAAATTATAAGAAATTTGCACAATGCACCATCGGTGAGCAGTTGCAATATAATCGCAAATAGAATTCTATTAGACCAGTACTTACAACACTGTCTGTCACGCCTAGCTCACCAAATAATTTAAAGTTTTAGGCGCAAGGCTAAAAGGGAAATCTAATCACTTGTTAGTTATTATTGCTTGGTATAAATAGGGCTTAATATGATTAGGGTTAGGGCATGTGATTGTTGTGTAGAATCTTAGGAGTTAGGGTTTGGGAGAGACTTGCCTACCTCTTCACATGCCCTAATATACTATTTATGTAGAAACTTATATCATTCCTATCAAATTGGTATCAATATCATACTTGGGAGTAATGGCGGCCAAGAAAGTCAATGCTTTGGAGGAGAAATTACAAGAAGATGTGAGTCAAAACAAATCGAGAATGGAGGAGCATTTCTCGTCCATGTCGAAATTCCATGCAAACTCTCCCCTGCATTCGATGGGATCGAGCGACGGTGTTTGAAACAAGCTTGAGCGACAGCAACCGGAAGGGATCGCATGACATCAGGGGCAGCGTCATTGCCAAAAGAAGATTTGGAGTTGCAGGATTGAGTGACGGGTCATAAGCGGACTTGAGCGGTAGAAGCGACATCAGGAAGGCTGGAACGAGTAGACATAGGTGGATAGCATGTGACTCGGGCTTGGAGAAGACCTATTCGAAGAAATTTGTCCAGGAGGGATCACACGGACATCAGGAGGGTTGAAGCGAGCGACACACAAAATGACATGGTGGCATATGATTCAAGGTCGGAGAAGATTGATTAGAATGATTTCAGTCTAGAACAGGGAACCACAATGGGTGGAACCCCCGGTCGAAGTCTGCACCCAATTGCAGGTTGACGTTATTCAGCGAGTACCAGCACTAACCTAACTTTAAAAAATATACATTTGCCCAATCGAAGGTGGAGTGCTTAGAACATATAGTGTCGACTGCAAAGGTGTCGCAGGATCCATCGAAGGTGGCGAAAATCTGGATTGACCACTACCTAAGACCTTGAAGAGTAGAGAGGATTTATGGGACTTACAGGATACTATAGGAAGCTCGTGAAAGATTACAATTAGATTTTGAGACCGTTGACATAGCAATTGAAGAAGAATAACTGTCAACGTGGGGAAGCAACGACCCAGTCTTTGAGAAGTTAAAACAGGTCAAGACGAGTGTACCAATGCTCTGACTTCAGCTAACTATTCGTTGTAAAGATGGATGCTTCAAGCTATGTGTTAGGCATAGTCCTCATACAGTGCTAAAGACCCGTCGATTTTTTCAATCAATTATGGGAGAATGTGATATAAAATTTTATTGAAGGTATACCTCGGTCAGAAGAATTTACTATCATCTTAGTGGTGGTGGACCATTTGAGCAAGTACGCTCATTTTGTCCCTCTACGTCATCCCTACACTGCTATTTTTACCATCGTTGTTTTTATACAAGGTTATTCATTTTCATGAAATTCCATAATCGATAATGTGGCATCGAGACAATGTCTTTTGTCATTTCTAAAGGAAGTTGTTTAGAATACAAGGGACCTTAATAAAGAAAAGTGTAGTGTACCACCACCCATAGACTGATAGACAATCTGAAATTATCAATCGAAGTGTGAAGACCTATTTGCATTGCTTTGTATCTAACAAGCCCAAGCAATGGGATAATTGTTACTTTGAGCAAAATGTTAGCATAACACTCCATATCATACAACTTCTGAGACCACCCCTTTTAAAATATTATATGTCGCGATCTACCATATCTTATGCATGATGGACAGTACTATGTCGGTGTCTCTAGTGAATCAGTACTTAGAAGAGAGACCAATGTGTTGGTGAAAATGAAGAGGTGAAAATGAAGAGACATGTATTGAAGGCTTAACAATTTATGAAAAAATAGGCTAACAGACATTGAAGTGATGGGAAAATTGTAGTGGGAGATAGGGTGTATCTAATAATTCAACCCTATCGACAAAAGACATTGGCAAGACGCATGAATGGGAAGCTATCGCAAATATTTTGGTCCTTATGAGATCACAAAGTGCATTGGTGAGGTGGCTTATCATTTAAATTTGTTGCCTTCGTCGACACTTTATCCATTGTTTCACGTATCACAGCTGAGACGCTCTATTAATGATAATGTGCCCACTTCTTTGCTTCCCCTACCTTGACTGAGGATACAAAAAATTCACTTGGAGCCACTGGAGTTAAAAAGGGCGCGTCAGGAATCCATAGGTGAGAAATAAGTGTTGATTAAATGATAGGGGTTGCCAGATTATGACGCCACGTGGAAGCCATAAGCCTTGATTCAACAAAAGTTTTCTCTTTTCCACCTTGAGAACAATGTGTCTTACTAGAAGAGGAGTAATAATGTTAGACTGGCACCTATGGTGCTTTTGGCCATGCCAAGCCTACCAAATAATTTGAAGACTTATTTTACGCGCAAGATTAAAAGGTCAATTTAATCATTTGTTAGTTATTATTACTTGCTACAAATAGGGCTTACTATGATGAGGTTTAGGGCATTTGATTGTTGCCTGAAATCTTACGAGTTAGGATTTGGGAGATACTCGCCTATCTCTCCAAATGTAAGCATATCTTTTATGCATTCAGTATTGTATTGTTTTATTTTGCTACAGGTGGAATAATATATATTATTTCTGCTCAAATTTTTGCGAAAACTTGTCTAGTTCCTATCAATTTCCACTTGAGGTTAATTTGAACAAAACCAAAAGCATTTGAAAGACAATAATAAGTTATGCTGAAAAAAGTGAATCAAAGAAATAAAATGTCTAGCTAGGAAATTCAAGCATCAAGATAATACAACAAGAAAACATCACTAAAAATTAGGTAGTTGCACTTTTACCACATTTAAGAGAATCATACATCCAATTTGCAGATAAAAGATTAAAGATGGGAAAAAGAATAATAACTGAAAATTATCAAATTACGTGTCTTATCTTATCAATTTATAGACTCCTCATCCCTAAATCAATAAATATAGTTGTCACAAGATAATATCAATATGATGCCAAATAACTATCCAGCTCAGACTTAAAATCTTATCCAAAAATGATAATTAAAATAGTTAACTTTTTGTTTCTTGTTTGGCTGCGAACAAAAGCAAAACCACCTAGTAAATTCTCTGAAACCAAAATTCATAAGTTGTAGCAAGCAAAATGACGGAATCAAGCGACATAACAATGCTCGCAAGAAAAGGTCATCGGAAAATTATAACAACAACATGACCAGCAAGGAATCACACATCACAAGGGATGCTTCAGTTATGCATTAATCTACCTAACTTGAAAAAGTTCACAATAATAAATTGAGCATTTGATACTTATCAACAAAATTAGAACATAAATTTTCAGCATCTTATAAGGTAATGAATGACTCATCACAAGCAAATAGATCATAACAGTGAACAAGTCTTCTTCAAATCCAACATCAATAGTGCACAAAATATCATCACCCAGCATAACAATTTGCAGGCATTAATTCCAATGCATTGCGAGATATTACATAACCGTCCTTTTCGCATTAATTTTTTAAAAGTTCTTGAAGGAAAACTTTTCTAAATCTAAACATATTATTTTATCATCAAGTTTAAGCTCAAGCACATAGCATCCACATCAACATAAAGTTTAACAGTCAAAATCAGTATCAATTATGTTGTGAATGTCTTAATGCAATTCATCCAAATCATGAAAATAATATTAAGCAAATAATACAATGCTTTCCAAGGAATAAAAATAGTTAACCATTCCTAGAAGATGAAATGCTAATGCAGTAACTATACAACAAACACTATTAGTAGACTCTTCTCCGCCAATCCAGACAATACAATTTGAAGCAATTTGCAAAAAATTACGGTTTTGGTTATAATCCTTTTAAGACTAGCAAATGAAAAGCACATACTGCAAGTTACGCCTACGGATGGTAGACTCCTCTCCACCTCCTAAAAGTAGCTCTCTCTGCAAATTAAGAGAATACTTCCCATATAAAAAAGCTTTACATGGAGAAAAATAAAAATCAAGTAATAAGTCAAAACTAAGTTACAAAAAAGAGCAAAAATGCCCACCTCTTCCCGAGCAGCTTCTCTTATGTTGTTTTTAGCTTGCAAATTTGCATTTCTCAAGCTCAGATGCAATCTGGAAAGAAATAATGCAAAAAAAGAACATATACAAAATAAAGAAAAGCATTCGCCACACAAACAAAAAATGTAAATAACAAATAATAATGTTCACAAAATCAAATGATCCTATTAAAGATGGAAATTAACAAAAAAAGGCATGAGCTGCAACATATCATCATTTATTAGGAAGTACAAAAACACACCCCTGGTATTGTTCTTTCCAAGAGTTCAGCGTTGCGTGGGCAGACACTACTGCTTCTTCTGTAGGCAGTTGTTGAACCAAAAGATCAAGCCTAAACTGAAGTGATCTAAGCAATGCTAGGCCATCCTGTGCAGCACCATTGAGCCTTGGGAGAGAATTTCGGTCCTGAACACCCTTTCCAGATTTCCCACAACATTGAATTTCTTTTATGAGGTCCTGAATGTGATTCACAGTTTGATCCCATGTCCTTTTCACATCCTCAAAAGCAAGTGCAACTTCGTCCATTAAAGCCTATAAATGTAGCAAAAATAAGCAATCCATCAAGAGGACACCCCACACCTTGCTCATATAGTAAAATGTAGGGATGCTTACATACATACCACACAATTCTTTGTATTTACATATCAAAAGTTTGACAGTTAAACTTATAACACCTTGGTGTCATAAACCTATGTATGAAAAGATATATTCCACTTTTAGAAAGATAGTGAACGTGGTATTTTTTATGTGATGTTAAAGATTTGAGTGACAAGCATGCAAATATGAATGTTTGGGCATCAGATATGTAAATACATAAGAGTTGTGTGGTACGTAAATAAATGTGCTTCAAATGTATTCTTGGAATCAAAATACATACATATTGAATTTCCATAGAGACGAAATCACACTCAATTTCAGGACAGATCAAAGTCCAAGATTTTTGAAATGCAAACTAATGCTGTGAAATGAATTCAATGCAAATACAAAGAAGACATTTAAAATGTAAATCAGCCATTCATGATGTTACGGCTCCTCATCAATAAAATTTAAGAAACGCTCTTTGTTATCACCAATATAGACTTCATCAAGTGAAAGAAAAGATAATAATAATATTAAATAAATCAAAATATAGTGTAGAACCTAGCAGCACATACACTTTGTCTTTGGTTACTACTTGAACCAACTTGTATTGTTATCTTAAAAACCGCAATAACAAATTCTAACAAAAATAATTAAATTAATAACAACTTCTTCATTTAACCCACTGCCAGTCGCTAAGTCTTCATTTCTTAGGGTCTGTTTGGGGCAGCTGTGGATTATTTATAATGTACTGATAAGCAGATTATTCTGATAATCTGAAAATCTACAGATTATCAGAATAAGCTGACTTCTGTTTGTGGGAGCTTATTCAGAACAGCTTATTTATAGCTGTTGTTGGATTAATGACTAAACTGCCTCTGAAAGCGGTTGACTGTTTGGGGGAGCTATTAAGAATTAAGAAGTTTCGAAGCTTCTATTTGGTGCTACCTAATGCCTGGTACCTAATATGAATCGTGATTGCTGAAGAAAAAATATTTTTTTCTTCAAACAATAATTATGCTCTTGCTACTAGTGTAATTATCTTTTATGAATCCCTGTATTTTATGAAACCCTTTAATTTCTGAATCCCTGTATTTTATGATAAACTTTTGAATCAGATCTCTCAGTCCATAAATTGTTTTCTTTCTCATACGAATCAGAAAGAAATCAAAACAGAAATGCACGGATCTGCAGATTACCATACGAATCCGAAAGAAAAAATGGGCTCGCGAGAAAAAAGGAGAGGTATACCTTGCGCTGGAAGTCGAGCGGCCAAGGCGAAGGAGACTGCGAATCCGAGGAGACGGGAAGCCGAAGTCGAGCGGCGGAGCGATGCCGAGAGGAAGAAGATCTGCCGAAGCGAAGTCGAGCGGGCGGAAGTCGAGCGAAGATGTGCCGAGCGAAGCTCTGCCAAGGAGAGGTCGCGCGAAGCCGAGAAGTCGAGCGGCGTAGCGATGCCGAGTGAACCCTAGGGAAGGAAGCGAACTGCGCTCGCGAGGACCGAAGGGGAATTCTTTACCTAAAACGCGGGGACGCAGGAGAGTCCCGCTTGATAAGAATAAGCCGCGGCAGTGATAAGTTTCGATGATCGCGATATTCAAACGAAAAGGCGGGGTTCGCAGAACGCCGCCGTAGTCTATAAGCTGTCCCAGACGGGACCTTATTTCTCCACAAGTTTATTAAGTTAATTTTTTTCTCAAAAAATCTCTTCTTTTGCATGAAAATTCCCGCAATATTCATAAAATTAGACACTACTTTGAAAAAAGATGCAATTTGCAAATGATTTTAAGCCAAAAAAACAGCTTTTGTAGGCCTGCATGAAATGCAATATGATATGGTGCAAATGATAAAAAATAATAGGGAGTCATACTCGTGCTAATGATCTAACATAAACGCCTAGGGCTTTGGCTCTTAAATGTGCGGCATAGTCGCCTCCTACTTTGACGAGGTGTGTGAGGAGCTTCACCTTCGGATTCTGCGAAAAGAACTCCCTACAACGTTGTGGAATGGCTAACTACAAATCTTTTCCCATTTTACAACTCATGGTTTTCACGAAATGTTGAATTACATGAGCACTTTCTCACATCGCAAAATTCAAACATCCCAAACCCTCCAAAGAAGGTTGAGGAAAGCCAAAGCAAGGTTTGGTCACGCACGAGATTCCTAACAGAGAACTTCCTCTAGGAAATTGACCTTTAATCCAAGGGAGTGGACCGCGCCAACTAGTGTTGATTGGCCAACTCGCTCCGTGTGGGCGATCGGACCCACAAAGACTAGACTAAACTAATACTAGGGCTAGCTAAGAAAGAAGAACATATGGGTTGAGGAGGTTATACCGTCACAGTCATCACTCAACGTCCGGCGAAGTCCGGGAAGAAGCTCTCCTCAGAAGGAGAAAAGAGCCCTCGCTCTTCTCTTAAGAACAATGAAGCTCTCTCTGCAAGGAGATTCCGGCGACATCACAAATTTCGGCGATTTCCCAAGCTGTCGATGTCTGGAATACGCACCGACTTATCTCGCAAGACGTTTGTGAGGGGGGCAGCCCGATCTGGTAGAGGTTGCGTTGTGAACAGGACCGCCGACAGGAGATAAGCCACGGGCAGGGGCTTCGCCGGCAGCAGGTAGGCAACAGGAGGAAAACCGCAAGGGAAAGGCGGCCCAAAAGTTCGGCCGCATGTGAGATGTTGGCGAGGGACTTTACCAGAGGAAGAAGGCGGGTCGACGAAGAGGTCGCCGGCGGGAGCGGCGTCGGTGGGCAGGTTGTGTTCGCCGACAGTGGGGTTAGCGATGAAGCCTCGGTCGCGCCAAGGAGAACGATTCGATTCCTTCGTGGGCTGAAGCCGGCAGTGAGACGAGCGAGGCCGGGGCGAGAGCACCAGCGGGATAGCACGCACTCAAGAGAGGCTAAATGGCGGCTATGGCACGTGAAGAAGAAAAAAGGGGGAGGCAGCTCGGCGTATGAGGCGCGGCCGGCGGCGAGCTAGGGAGCCCGGGCGAAATTGGGGAGACCGCTCGGTTTCGCGAAAATAGAGGCCAGGGCGAACCTAGCCTTTAAAGCCCTTTTTCATTATTATTATTTTTAATATTTATTACTTAAAAGGCTTGATTTTTATGTTGATGGATCGTGCATGAAATTATAACGAAATAGATATCTGAATGATCTGTTTCATCATCTGATGTTATCTAGACAAATTTACCATGGATAAGCCAATTTAAGTCAGTTTCGCGCGTATTGTGGCGAATGAGATGTGTTGGCTCGATCGAAGTCATACGATAAACAAAATGGACCGGTTTTCGCCTAAGCGATGACCAAAGTCTAGCAGGGCGAACCTAACCGCTTGCACCTTCAATGCGTGTCGGGAGGTCTAAAATGGATGTCTAGCACTACGAGAATCAACACGTGCATCAAAAAATATTCCATAACGCTCAAGTGAACATCCTACACTCACAACATCCAAAATTGATGCCAACACCGTCGTTTACCCCTAGGGCTCATTTGTGAGACCGCTAAGATGAGCATATCTTCGTTGTCAAGCACGATCAGATTTTCATTTTCATGCACACGTTCGCACTCATGTGGCACATTTGGCATGAAATTTTAAATTGCAAAAAAAAATACTCAATTTTGAATGTGTTATCAATTGGCCGCCAACGTTGGCACAATCGGTTGCCTTCATCAAATCGACTGATCGACCCTTCTTTGTTGACAAGCAGCCCATGCTGGTCCGATTGAGCACTTTAGTCGGCTCGACCAATCGACCGCCACCGATCCGATCGGTTCGACCAAGCCTCCTCCGTCGATCGACCGCCCACGTTGGTCTGATCGATCACTTTCATTGGCTTGACTGCCACCAGTACCATCGGTTTGACCGACCCTCCTCCGTTGATCGGCCTGCCACGCTGGCCTGATCGAACACTTTCATCTGCTTGACTAATCAACCGCCACTAGTTTGATCGATTCGACAGATCCTTATTCGTCGAGCGGCCACCTACATCGATTCGATCAACTACTTTCATCGGCTCCACCGATCGACTATTACCGATATGATCGGTTTATCGACCCTCCTTCATTGATCGATCGTCCACGCTGATCCAATCAAACACTCATTTCGGCTCGATCGACCGGCCACCACCAACCTTGTCGACCGACTCCACTTGAATATTATATGATAGCATCTTTGTTTTATGTTGCTTGCATGAACATATTCACTTGTGCACCCCTTGGTACACTTGTGAGCTTATGCCCCCATCTACTCGTGGTGGGTCTATGCCCTACTTAGGCACAGCACTTGGTGCCCATTCCTTGACATTCTCATATGTCGTCGTGCATCACATCTTTCATGTATGCATTTGCACTTTTGCACCTTTTCATGTTTGCATTTCGAGGACTTCATTTTCGTATGCTTTTTTATTCAAGATTTAGAAAATCCAATTTTATATGATTTATTAAATCCTGATAACTTAAAATAAATCAATTGTCATACTTACCCTTTGTCATGGATGCTCCTACAGACATTTATAGGAGGATTTACTTTAGTGTATGCTTTCCGCCTATGATGTCGTTCATGTGGGCAAGATTAGAGAAAGAGTTTAGGAAAAACATAAATTATGGAGGTCGACATTGGAGTCTAAAGGCCTTCGTTTGAGTAGATCTAGAACTGAACACATTAAATGTAATTTTAGTAGTGGAAAATCTAGTGGTTGTTGTAAAATCATTAAAAGGTGTCATTATTTTAGATATCTCAGATCTCTTCTTCATGTTGATGGTGATATAGATGGGCATGTTATTAGTAGAGTTTAAGTTAGTTGGTTGATTTGAAGGAATGCATCTAGTCTTTTATGTGATATAAAATACCACTTAGTCTTAAAAATATATATATATTATAAGATTGTGATGAGACCTGCAATGTTCTATGATGAAACAATAATGGCCTTTAAAAGAGAAGCATAAAAGGAAGTAAAGTGTTCCTGAGATGGGAATGCTTTGATGGATGAGTGGCTTGACACATATAGACAAAATGTGAAATGAATATATTCGTGATAGGATTTGTATAGCTAGTCGTTGTTTATGATGGTTAATTTGCCATTGATAAGCATACATTCCGTTTATGATGATTAATTTGCCATTGATAAGGTTACATTCCTTTTCTTTTGAGTAAGGAAGAGTTCTGTCTTGACATTGTTCTTCACTGGTTATTTTGAGCTGTGATGAATTCCAACCTTTATTAAAATTCAACATGTTTTGAATGTATTTTTATATGCTCAAAATCTTGGATGAAATTTTAATGTTTTCCTGCATGTAAGTTCTGAGCTCTGGTTGATTATCCTTCTTTCGTTGTTTTGGTGGTTTGTTGGGTTGCTTTCATTTCTTTTTGTGGTGTTTGTTGGTATGATTTGTCTCTCTATTTTTTTTTGTTTGTCTTGTTTGATTGCTTTGCAGCTGTAGATCTTTAAAAACTTGCTTTCTTCCTCTTTAAAGTTTTTTATGTTTTTTATTTTCTTTTATTTTTAAGATAAACCCTAAATTCAATTATTTACATGTGATGGTTGTTATGTATGCTTAAGTGTAGAATATCAAAATATTTGTTTAGAAAAAAATTTACATACATAACCCTAAATTTCTATGTAAAATACATGAAATATAATTTTAGTAGTAGTAGCTCTAATGGCAAAGTTGTAACTATACGTGATCAAATCATTAAAAGGTATGAATGTTTTAGATATCTCGGGTCTCTTTTAAAAGTGATGGTGATATATATCGGAATGTTATCAGTAAAATTCAAGTTGTTTGGTTGAAGTGGCAGAAGGCATCCGGCCTATTGTGTAATAGAAAATACTGCTTAGATTAAAATGGATATTTTATAAGATGTTGGTGGGACCTACAATGTTCTATGGCGCATAATGTTGTCCTCTAAAAGAGAAACATAAATAAAGTTTAGTTTTGTTGGGATAAAAATGCTTAGATGGATGAGTGACTTGACACATATAGACAAAATACGAAATGAATATATTTATGATAGGGTTTGTGTAGCTAGTTGTTGATTCTGATGGTTAATTTATTGTTAATATGCTTACATTTCTTTCTTGATCTTCACTCGTTGTTGAGATTGGTTTTTTAAGCTGTGATGAATTACATCCTTCATTTAAATTCAACTAATTTTGAATATATTTTTATATGTTCAACATCTAGTACGCAATTTTAAGGTTTTCATAAAGGTAAATTTTGAGCTCTAGTTGGTTATCCTTCTTCTCTTTGTTTTGGTGGTTTGCTTGGTGGTTTTCCTTTCTTTCTATAGTTTTTGTTGGTATGATTTTTCTTTCTGTTTCGTGCGCTTACCTTGTTTGATTCCTGTCGGTCAGGGAATTGGAAGGCTGTCGGTTGCCTTGAAAATATGTTTAATATATATATATATATATATATATATATATATATATATATATATATATATATATATATATGTGTGTGTGTGTGTGTGTGTGTGTGTGTGTGTGTGTGTGTGTAGTTTGAAAATAGTGTTTTTTTCTATTTTAAAATACAAAACCGAACTAATCTTATATATACAATACTTTAAATAAACGAGCACTACATCACAAGTCGTGCATCTATCCTGAAGAATAGACACATCACTTGCTAGTGAGACTCGATTAAATAAACTAAGGGATTTATGACATTCCTTATAGTCTGCAAGTCCTTTTATGTTGACCGACAGGTTCCCCTACTTAATATTAAAGGTTAAGCAGGGTTTATATTAAGCTGGGTTCTTAAAGATTTCTATAAGGGCAAGCCCCTATAATTAATTACATCTTAGATAACCGAAGTCACCAAAGAAAACACTTGATTTAGATCAGGGGTATTGTCTTCATGAATTTCAACGTTTAGGGTTTCAAGGTCGGACATATGAAATATCAAATGGGAAATGATCAAATTGGAATAGTTATTGTAGAATCCAAGAGGTAAGGGATGTCACAGATCCTTAAGAGAACCTCAGTGACTTCCCTAACAATCTTACGGTTTAGCTTCAATTTCGAAGAGATTATTATTAAATGTTTCATCATGCCAATTTTATTATGTAGGGCTTACATTTGTATGATACAGATCATAAAAATAGCCTGGAAGATAGAATGGTTTACTTCATACCAAACGATGACCTCAGAGTCCTAAGACGAATTAAGACATATATTGCACAATACGGTTGTACAAAGGCCTAAAAGATAAGTTAAGGATTTATGTTGCACTATGCAGACCACCTCAAAGTCCTATGGCTTGTTATTTAAACTAAGGAGATGATTTGTTGTTGTAGACTCGATTGCTCTCTCGAAGACATTCTTCTGTACGTCCTAGTCGTGCTGCCCATGTTGTTTGCACCGAGATCCTTGTCGAAGTAGCAGTATTAAAGTATAGGGTTTAAAAAGTTTTACCAGGCATGTTTCAGTGTTTTAGTTTTAGTTTTAGTTTTGTTGTTGTTGTCGTTGTTATTGTTGTTTTGGTTTTGGTTTTGATTTTGCATGTAAAGTTAGTAAATGCAAGTAATGAAGTATTGTAAAGTAAAATGAAAGAAAATGACAATACATAAAATAAATGTGTATCTGGGCTTCTTCTACAGCTGCATGATTAGTTTATAAAGTATAACATAATTTGCAGGAAATTTAAATAAATTGCAAGAAAAGTAAAGAAAAAAAGTAAAAGACGGGAAACCTAGTACGTAAGTCGGAAAAAAGGCAAGTCGTAGAAAATACAAACAAAATCTTGTAATCACATATGAAAGACCATAACTAGGTATAAAAGGTGAGGGCTCAGAGCTGGACTGTGTGCATCCCAACCTTGGGTGAGAGCTACCAACCCGATAATCTACGAAAGGTAGTCCTAACCTCGATCCAAGTAATTAACTATGAACTTTTTTGAAATTTTTTGTTTTCCAATTTTGATTTTCATGCATGTAGGGCTTACTTTAGCAAGCAAAAGGTATTGTTATTACAAAAGGGAATTTTTTTAAAAAATGCTTTGTAAAGTAGTGCAGTCCACAGGTTAATTACCCTAATCAAACTAGGACTACTAGCAGCTTAAAAGTATCGGTGACAACAATCTCACTAAGAGTTGGCGAATAGTATCATCGGTCCTTATCCTTATCAGGGGTCCTCGAAGTAAAAGACACTATTCTAATAATCTCACATCATATCCCTCATTTAAGCACACATAAACAGTATCATCATCACCCTATCCACCTAGACCTCAGAGTTATGCCAGTTCGATGATCCATATGTGGCAAGAAAAAAACTAAATATCCCTAGTTGCTCACAATGACCTAAATACCTTAGAGAAGACTCAAGTCCTTAAGCATTGAGTTATAATGTGGGATAAGTAGTTTAGGCTATTTCTATTGATTTAGGGCCTGTTTGGTTCGGCTGCAGCTTTTCGACTTGTAGTTGTCGATTCTATGCTGCCTAGAAGCAGTATGCGGGGAAACGATTGGGAAGTCGGTCTGTCTGTATGGTTGCGATGTGGGAAAACGATTGCGAGGCGACTTTTCTCGTAAAAATGACCGGACTGCCCCTGTTTATTAAACTGTTTTAAATTTTTGATTTATCTGTATGCTATACAGGTTCTACAAAGAACTAAACCTGGCTTAAAAACGAAAATTTTGCTCGTGTATCAGGGGCTGATATAAAGAACTAAACCTGGCTTAAAAACGAAAATTTTGCTTGTTGGTCTGGATCAGTGTCCTGAACCTATGAAAATTTTGCTACTGTATCCAAAATCGGAACCAGGCCTACCAAATTTCACAGTTGGAAATGGAAGAAGTGAGAAAGAAGAAGGAAGAGCCCTATGTGGAGCGCAGGAAAAACTTCGTGTAAAAAAATTTCCATTTCTTTCACCTTGAGCCCAAGCAAATATAATCACACAGCATAGCCAACCATAGCCTATGAAAGCACAAAGAATTCTTCTACACACAGCAATTTCTCAACATTGCATAACAAAATTTTCACCTGTGAAAGCCAAAAAAAAGGATATGTAGATCGGGACAGAAGAAGAGGGAAGAAATGGAGGAGTGCCCCAGAAATCATAATATTTTGCCCTTAACTTCAACGACAAACAGATCGAAACCATTCCACATCAAATAAACATCGAAATATCGCCAGAAAGAAGTCGAGGGGGACGGGACCGCGAGATAGAATGATAGATCGAAGGTAGGTTACCTCAGATTCGAACGTTTCTCGGTCGAGGAAGAAGAAGAACAGTCGGCTCGTGAGAAGGTCCAGTGCGGATAAAGAGTTCGGGGAGAGCGAGCGGAGCGAGGGCAACGCAGGAAAGAAATTCCTCAAAGCTGGCTGAAAGTCGGGGTCGCGGGGCTTATCCCGCGGTCCGCTTTCACGCGGCTTCGCGGCAGCTCGCAGCTAATCCGTCGCCTCGCCTTCCGTTTTACCGCAAATTTGCGGTGCGGTACAGCACTGCACCGCGAATTTGCCTATCCAAACAGCCCCTTAGGTTGATTAACAGGTCCCACAACATAACTTGGTGGGTCTTTATGGTTTTTAAGGATAATATTCTTGAGCAAAGACATAATATGTCTAATTCTCCTTCAAAGTGTCCAAAAGACTATAAAAAATTTTCGAGGTGTGACCCCAAATAATTTCTAACATCTTTTGAATCATTTCGAGTTCATTTGAACTTATTATGTTGTTGAATCATTCATCCGAGTTTATTGTTTATGTTATGCTCAATGTTATATCTCAATTAACCCATGAGAGAGGAGACAATCAAGTTTGAGCTTGTAGTGTTCGAGAGGGATTAATTATGGTTTACCTTCCAACTAACTCTCAAGTATTTTTAGATTAAACTTAGCTCACTACATAACTCAAAAGACATTAGGGGTAAATGTGTAATTTAGAAAAATTCATATTAAGAATGTTTGATTCATATTGTGAGATCACCCTATAGCTCAAACATTGGTTTGGGATTCCAGGTTGGTGAATTATTAACTTCCTAACCCATAAACCAAACATCTAGATCTTTAATACTGGTTTCTTCTTTCAAGACTTAATAATTAGATAATTACAATTATACTCTTCTTTTCTAAAGGTGGAAGTTAATTGGTTTCTACCTTTTACCTTCATGTTTCAATTACCCTAGGATATTGTTTATGATCAAAATATATATCTTTTAAGTTTTTTTTAACCCATCATAAATTTTAATTAGAGGTGAGAATGTGGAAATTACAATTTTACCCTTAGGGCTCTTATCTTCATAAATATTTTAAATTAATTCATATAAGCTTGAAGATTTGCTGACCTATGGGTTAATTGAAATACCATAGAAGGAATTGTTATTTTTTTATCTTTATTTTAATTTATATAATTATTTTAACCCAAAAATAAGAATTTTCAAGGTCAATTCATTTAATCAATCAAAGTAAAGTTTATGTCCTTAGGAAAATTATTGAAGATTCACCTAGGTCATAGGACCTATAGGAAAAAATTTTATGAATTTTTTAATTATATTTTAGTTTTTATAATTATTTGTTGATTTTAGGGATTAATTAAATGATAGTTATATTTTAATCTTAATTTTTTTTATATATTTTTTTAATTCTCCCGAGTCCAGAGAACTCAGAAAATAAATTTAATATTTTTGTGATTTTTTATTTAAATTTTTTATCTTCTAAAATACATAAATATATTTAGAAAATTAAGAAAAATATTTTAAATGCTCCCAAATGATCAAAGAATCTTTTGTGACATTTTGGTGTATTTTTTGTATTTAATGATTTTTTCATCATTTTTAAATTATTAAAAAATTAGAAAATAGCCTAAAAGTAAACTATTTATTTTAACCTTAATTTTATTTTTTCTAGGTTCCTCTAGTCTTAAGGAACACTCCAAACCACTTTTTGTATTTTTTTTATTTTTATTTTAATTTATATAATTAATTTAAGCAAAAATTCATATTTACTTATAAAATTGATTTCTATATCAAAAACAATTTTAATGATTTTAGGATTTTTACAGGATTCTCATGAAGTTGTGAGCTTGAATTTAGCTTAATATGGTGATCATTTGAATTACTTTATATTTTTCGAATTTTTGATATTTTTGTAATTTTAAAATAGAAAATATGTTTTGAGTTTTTAATATTCTATTTTTATTTTTCCTAAGTTCCTCTTACCACAATGAACATACTAAACCTATTTTTATAATTTTCTCACCCACATTTAATTTTCTATAATTATTTTAAGAAATATAATGCTAATACCTTGAAAATTGGGCTTTTATTTATTAAAAGCAACTATAAATTTTAAAAATTAAATATAATTAAAAAATTTACAAAAATTATTCCTAAAGGTTCTCTAACTTAGATGAACCTCTAATAATTTTCTTAAAGGAGGAAAGTATATCTTAATTAATTAAATGAATTAACATTGAAAATTCTCATTTTTTGACTAAAATAATTCCAAAAAAAAATAATAAAATCTAAAAAATACAAAGTCTTCTCTGATATTTTTATTAACCCATTAGTAGAAATTTAGCAAAGTTTCAAAGTCATTTAAATTAAATTAAAAGGAATTGTGAAGGAGAATGCCCTAAGGGCAAAATGGTAATTATGAAATTTTGAGCTATATTTGAAATTTTAGGTTAAACTGAAGGGGAAAAGGGCGATATCGATCATAATTAATTCTTTGAAAAAATTAAAATATAAAGGATTAAAGGGTAGAAAACAACTCATCATTTTCTATAAAAGGATAAAGGTGTAATTTTATATAAACATGTTGTGTTCGGAAGTCAAGTAAAATTGATGATTCTAAAGTGAGGGGCATAATTTAGGAAGATAATAACTCATCAATTTGAGGCCCCTGAATTAATGGTTAAACATAATACAATCGTTTGACGAGGCTTAACATCACTCCACTTAAATTTTTAAAGGTATAAATCTATCCTTAAAGATCTAAGATCTTGGTAGCAAACTAAGATCAATCCAAAACTATTTAAAGGGATTGGAAATGGAAGAACATAACTTGTCATCAACACTACAAGTTCAAGCTCAATTAAGTAAGAGTGAAATTCCCTTAAGTGATTAAGTTCACCCCTGCAGTGATCACCCATTTAGGCCTCAAACATAATAAGAGAAATAATCTCTAGCCTACTCATGGGTTAATTAAGGTATATACTGAGCACAACTTAAATACATTAATTTAACTGTAATGATCAATTTAACAATCTAGCAAGACCAAAACGAACTTAAAAAGATTCAGGAAATTTCAAGTTTGTTTAGAGTTATTCTCTAGACATCCTTGTAAAATTCTGAATATTTTAAAGGACATCCGAGTATGTTATGATTCGTTGAAGAAAGTCATCTTTAAAAATATAACAATAACCAAATCAACATAAAATTCTCAAGGACTCACCAATTTATGACTCGGGCCTGCTAATTCACATAAATCAATAGAAATACTCTAAAACTACTTATCCCACATTAACATCCCAATGCTCGAGGGTTTGAGCCTCGGAGAAGGTATTCAAATCCTTTTGAGAAAATGTGAATATTTGTTTTTTTGGCACATATGGATCATCAGATTGGTGTAAGTCTGAGGTCTTGGTGGCAAGGAAAATGATGAGATTGCTTATGTGTGCTAAACGAGGGATACGAAGTGAGATTTTGAATAGTATCTTCTACCTCAAAAACCTTCAATGAAGGGAGAGGATAAGGACTGATAGTATTATTCACCGACTCTTAGTAAGATTGTTGCCACCAACACTCTTAGGTTGCCAGTAGTCCTAGCTTGATTAAAGTTATTAGCCTGTGAACTATCTTACTTTACAAAATACTTACGATAAAAAAAGAAATAGTTTTTGCAACATAATTACTTTTGCTTGTGGAAGTAAATTCTACATGCATAAAAATTTATAAAATAATGAAAACATATAAATGTCCACGGTTAATTGCTTGGATCAATGTTAGGAACTGCCCTCCGTAGATTATCTGGTTAGTAGCTCTTATTCAAGGTTAGGAAATACACAATCCATCTCTGACCCCCCACCTTCACCAATTTTTTACCCATAGTGTCAATCTTTCATATGTGACCACGAGTTTTCTTTTAGTTGTAAGTGTTTTCTCACTACCGGCTTTTCGACTTCTTTGTACTAAATTTTCTTGCTTTCTTTTTCCGTCATTTACTTAAATTCCCTACAACTATACTATATTTTATGATACTAACCATGCAGCAGTAGCGGAGGCCCATGTACGCTTTTACATTTTATGTACTACAATTTTCCTATTTACGATAACATTTTATACATGCATTTATTTACTTTATATGCAAAACTAAAACCAAAACAAAAACTAAAACAAAAACACAAATAATGAAAACACTTTTTCAAAAATATTAATACACTTTCAAAATAATGAACGAACATAATACACTTCTTTTGGGTTTACGAGGATCTCGCGGATGAGGTAATCTATGGTTGCTAACGAGGATTCTTCGGTTTAAATGAGCTTAACAACTTGTTAAACTAGGTAAACTCAAAAGAAAATAGTGTTGTCGGGATGATGGAACCGTGAGATCTCAATCGGTGTCTCTCAACTTAAATTAAAATACTCCCAAATATTTTAACAACAACAACAACAAAAAACACGAAACATGACACTCAAACTACAAAACCATAAAACCTTAAACCTTGAATCTACTAATTTAATAAGGAGCTCTGAGCAAACACTGTGGGCAGCACAACGAGGGCATACAAAAGAACACATTCGAGAGAGCAAATGGAATCGTCGCCAGCAAATCTTTCCTTAGCTTAAATAACAAGTCACAAGACTTCGAGATAATTCGCCTAGTGCGACATAAATTCTCACTTTATCTTTAGGCTTTTGCACAATCATGTTGTGCAATATAAGCCCTAAATTTCTTTAGGCTCAGAGGTTGTTGTTTGGTACAACGTAAGCCATCTTATCTTCTAGGTTATTTGCATGATCATGATCATGTAAGTATAAGTCCTAAAAATATTTTTGACAAGATGAAAACTAAATAATGTCAAATTTGAAACTAAACCCAAACAATAGAATAGTCTTAGAATCCCCCGAGGTTCTCTTCAGGATCCGTGACATTCCCTACCTTTCACTCTTTTGAATCTCTAAAATAACTATTCACATTTTGAACCATTCCCATTTGACTTTTCCGTACCCAATTTTGAAAACCCTAAGCTTTGAATTCATAAAGACAAATACATATGATCTAAATCAAGAGTTTTCTTAAGTGGTCTCCGTCATTTAAGATGTAATTAATTATAGGAGCTTGTTGCTATATGGAGTTTTAGAACCCAGGTAATATAAACACTATCTGATCTTTTATATTAGATAGAACAACTTGTCAGTCAATATAAATGTTTACATACCAAAACATATGTCATAAGTTCTTTAGTTTATTTAATCGAGCCTCACTATGTTTGTGGTGTGGTGTTTCATTATTTAAACTATTAAATATATGAGATCGGTTCAGTCTCGTATTTTCAAAAATTAAAATGCTACTTTTCAAAATAATATATATATGTATATTAAATATATTTTCAAAGCAACCTACACACTCCAAATTGGCGACCAACAACTTCTAGCGACTCTGCTGGGGATTAACTCTTATCTTCATTATGATCATGAGGTTTTGTATTCATATATTGGTTAAGTGTCCATGCCCTCGTGGTCTGGATTGTCATTCTTTTGTTGGCATGTTTCGCTTTTTCTTTCTTGGGTGGGCACGGTGAACTCTTTTTCGATTTTAGGATTGTCTATTTAACAATCAATAAATAGGGGGGTTTCTGAAGCTTTGTAGGTCTTGTGTGGGGTGGACATATTTGTGTGGTTGTTAATTATAATAAGTTTCTTGGTATAATGAATTTGAAGTTATTTCTAAACTTCTCTCCAAATATTGAATATTTTCTTTTGTCTTATAAGTAAAGATGCAAAAAAATGTCATTTGTAATTGAAAATTGAAAGTGGATCGCATAACATACTTCTTGATGGTTTAACCTACTTCTCTTTCAAACTCAATTTTAAACTATAGGTTCACGTTGCTTAGATCATACAGACATCAGTGTTACAACTATAGAAGAGACTCCGCTATCATTTTTATAATATAAATATATAATTATAAATGAACGAAATAAAGAGATCAATGACCTAAAAACCCATTTAAAAGAGATAAGTTGCTCACAATATGTCTTAGACTATTTTGCAATAGCTTGACTTCTATTTATCTGTTGAAGAACATTGCATTTTGATCCCAACAAAAGTACATGTTATTACTCAAGCATCACTACATGTATAGTTTGCTCAAATATAGTGTCCTATAACTCATCAAGATTAAGAAAATAAAAATATCATATTTTGTAAAAATATTTATAAATTTTTTAAAGGCTAAAATAATAATTTTAGTATTTTTTATATTGAAATAAATTAAATGCATATTTTATATAGGCAATCTATAATTTTTTATAAAACAATCTTACTAATTACTCTCATTAACATAATACAAGATATTAAGTAATATAGTACTGCATCAAAATACTTGATAAGAGATTTTTTTCTAAAAAAATGAGACTTTATCATAATGAAAAATAAACTCAGCCTTAAATTAACAGTAAACCAACTGCATCGATACAATAAAAGCATCACATATAGTTCTATTTAGATTTTTTTTTAATCAGTGTCTTCTTATGTTTAATTAAATATAAGGAAATGCAAATAAAAATTTAAAAGATTTTAAAATATAATGAAATCTTTATTGTCATTGCATTTCAAAAAATGATGGTAAACATGTATTTGTAAATGATGTGTTGCTTGCCCTAAATTGTGACACCCTATTCTTGTCATTTATATTATGAGAAATTTACATCCATACCACAAAATTCTTATGCATGCATGTATCTAATTATTAATTTTTGTTATTTATTTTTATAACAACTTACTATTTAAAACTTATCTATAAATAGATGTAATTCATCTTTAAAGGTCTAGTAATAGTAATATTTTTTTATGTTATTTTAAAGATTAAAGTGGTATGCATCTGTTTGGGTAAATTGCACTTTTGTACCTTTTCAAAAAATTGCGTTTTCAAACTGTTGAAATCGACATTTTCACGCTGTTCATGGCTAGGTGAGTTGGCAACTTTCTAAGGTTAATAGTCACCATAATTTTTTGAACAACAGATTATTTTTCAGCAACTTATTAATAAGTTGTAGCTGCTCTAAACATATATTAAAATTGTGTGGTATGTGTGTTTGCCCATGAAAAAATGTCTACCATTGAGATGGACCAAAAAAAAAAATGAGAACCTCCCGTGCACTAACAAATATAGCACGTAAGCATGGCTTTAAAACCTCCAAATGAGCCGGCCATGGAGCCATCTCTCCCATTCCCTTCGTTTATATGCCTACTTCTCTTTATCCCTCAATTCATCTCTCTTTTTCTATATTCTGACTGCTAGTAATGAAAAGGAAGGCCGAGCAGAAGCTGAAGCTGGTGGGGAGGCATAAGCATCAATGTCGTATATGTAAAAGGAAATTTAGTTGCGGACAAGAGCACGACGAGCACATGCAAAGCCACCAGTTGAACATACGAGATGAATAACCTAAAAACCCATTTAAAAGAGATAAGTTGCTCACAATATGTCTCAGACTATTTTGCAATAGCTTGACTTCTATTTATCTGTTGAAGAACATTACATTTTGATCCCTAACAAAAATACATGTTACTCGAGCATCACGACATGTATAGTTTGTTCAATGTAGAGCTCTATAACTCGCCAAGATAAAAAATAGTAATAAAAAAAATTAAAAAAAAATAATATTTTATAGAAATATTTATATATTTTGTAAAATCTGCAAATATGTAAATTTTAGTTTAAGAAAATAATAATTTTAGTATATTTTATATTGAACAAAAATTAAATGCATATATTTATAAAAAACCATACTTATTACTCTCATTAAGCTAATATAAGATATTAAATAATACAATATTAAATCAATATATTTGATGAGAGATTCTTTAATTAATGTTTTTTTAAATAGAATTTTTTCTTGAATTAATAGTAAATCAATTGCATCGATTCAATAAAAGCTTCATATATATTTTGATTAAGTGTTTTTTTTTTTTTTTCATTCTCTTCTTACGTGTAATTAAGATAAGGAAATACGAAAGAAATTTAAAAAAAAATTTAAAATTTAATGAAATCTTTATATTCATTGCATTTCAAAAATCATCGTAACCATGCTATTTGTAAATGATGTTTTGAGCCACATCCAATCGTTGTTGCCTACCATCAATTGTGGTACCCTATTCTTGTCATTTACATTATTAGAAACTTTACATGCATACCACACAATTCTTATGCATGCACGCCACACATTTCTTAATTTTTTGTTATTTATTTTTGTAACAACTTACTATTTAAAATTTATGTATAAAAATATGTAATTCACCTTTAAAGATTTAGTAATAATAGTATTTTTTATCTAAATTGGCGACGATAATTTTTTGAATGTCATATTATTTTTCAACAGCTTATTAATAAATTGTTGCTGCTCTAAACATACGCTAAATTTAAGTGTAAAATATATAAATATATTAAAATTGTGTGATATGTTTGTGAGTGCCCATGAAAAAATGTCCGCCGCACGCAAAAAAAAAAAAAAAAAAAAAGAACCTAACCATAATCTAAATTTAAGCTTAAAATGTATAAATATATTAAAATTGTGTGGTATGTATGTAAGTGCCCATGAAAAAATGTCTATCATACGACAAAAAAAAATAAAAAAAAATAAAAATAAAAACCTCCCATGCACTGGCAAAATTTAGCATGTAAGCACTGCCAATGCTCCTTATGAGCCGCACAAACAACCATCTTTTTAGGGTCTCACATTTATATTTGTGCGGCCAATACAAAAATTTAGCATGTAAGCACCACAAACAACCATCCCTTCACACACACACACACACACACACACACACACACACACACATATATATATATATATATATATACATATATATATATACCTACTTCTCTTCATCCCTCTATTTACCTTTCTTTTTTCTCTCTTCAGACTGCTTGCAATGAAAAGGACGCCAGAGCAGGAGCTGAAGCCGGTGGGGAGGCTTAAGCATCAATGTCGGATATGTAAAAGAATATTCAGTTGTGAACAATAGCTCGACGAGCACATACGAAGCCACAAGCTGAATAAAAGAGAAGCCCCACCACCGTAGAGTCACTATGCACCCCTGAATTCCTTTCAAGGAATTCAAACTTTGAACGTGGTGCTTGCAGCTCCGATGCTGCGACTGCCGGCGGCGGTGAACCTGATAGTAGTCTTCCTCCACCACCACAATGGTGCGCAGAAGAAGAAGATGTGGCTCATTGCCTCATTGAGCTCTCCAGCTCCGGCGTTGAGAGTACCCCTATCCCGAACGAAAACTTTCCCGCCCCTCGTAAACTCTGCCCATGCGGGTTTTGCAATAAAGTCTTCCTATCCCACTAGGCCCTTGGCGGCCAACGAGCCACACAAAAATATTAGGGGTTGTTACGCCGCTAGCCTCGAAATTCGATCACTCAACGCCAACAACAAGCAGATTGAACACCAAAATAATAATGTCGATAATCAAAATAATTTGGTCAAATCTTCGCCGAAAAACATGGCATTATCAATTGTCCCCTGGAAATTCGCCGCGACGTCCGTTGCCACTAAGTGAATATCCTACGTCTCACATTTGCAAGGTATGTTACCAGCAGTTCTCGAACGGCCAGGCACTTGGCGGGCATATGTGTTGCCATAAAATAGCATTAAAAATTACAAACACAGACATGCTCACAGCTGCGGCCACCGCTGTTGCCGTAAACTTGTCGATCACTACCATCGCGGTCGCCTCCGCTTCAGCCACCACCGCCGCCGCTGTTGTCGTAAACTCGATGATCCGCCACCACTGCCGTCGTTGTTACCGTAAACTCAACGATCGCCACCTCCGCGGCCGTCTCCGCTGCCGCCACCGCCTTAGCCACGGACGCAGACATAGGAGCTAGTAGCAGCGAAGTGAATGCAATACAACCATGTCACCCGACTCTTCCTCTGTTGTTCAAAAATTTATATCGTGATATAGACTCGGTCATCTCCGCTACCTCCACCACCCTCAACACGGAAGCAGAGCTAAGAGCTAGTAGCAGCGAAGTGAATGCAATAAAACCCTGTTGCCCGACTCTTCATCTGTTGTTTGAAAATTCATATCGTGATATAGACTCGACCGTCTCCGCTACCTCCACCACCTTCGCCACAGATGTAGAAATAGGAGCTAGTAGCAGCAAAGTGAATGAAATACAACCCTGTTGCCCGACTCTTCCTCTGTTGTTCGAAAATTCATATCGTAATATAGACTCGGTCATCTCCGCTACCTCCACCACCTTCAACACGGATGTAGAACTGGGAGCTAGTAGCAGCGAAGTGAATACAATACAACCCTGTTGCCCGACTCTTCCTCTGTTGTTTGAAAATTCATATTGTAATATAGACGCGATCGTCTCCGCTGCCGCCACCACCTTTGCCAAGGAAGCAGAAATAGGAGCTAGTAGCAGCAAAGTGAATGCAATACAACCCTGTTGCCCGACTCTTCCTTTGTTGTTTGAAAATTCATATAATAATATAGATGCGGCAGTCTCCGCTACCGCCACCACCTTCGCCACAGATGCAGAAATTGGAGCTTGTAGCAGCGAAGCGAATGCAATACAACCTTGTCACCCTACTCTACCTCTGTTGTTCAAAAATTCATATCGTAATATAGACTCGGTCATCTACGCTACCTCCACCACTTTCGACACGGACGCAGAAATAGGAGCTAGTAGCAGCAAAGTGAATGCAATACAACCTTGTCGCCCGACTCTTCCTCTATTGTTCAAAAATTCATATCAAAATATAGACCTAAACATGCCACCGGAGCCGATTGATGATATGGACGGATGCTCGCTGCAGCTTTGGTATTCCGATGGGAAATCTCCACAACATGGACGAGATAGGGAGCCGAGGAGGAAGAAGAATCTTGGTGATCTCAAGAGCCTAGATGACGAAGATGGAAGCACTCCATGGTTGCAACTTGGGATCAGACCAATGTCTGATGGAGAGGGTGAGCGCGAGAGCGAGGAACAGAGAGACCAAGCTTGAGAGGCAGGTGAGTTACAACAACCCACCTGCGAAAATTAAGTTTAAATTGGTGACTGCAGCATTCAAACTTTTTTTTATTAATTTGGCTATTTCATTGTTCATTGGTAAGATTAAGTTTAAAATGGATTTATTTAATGTAGAACTTTAAGAATATTGCAAAAATTAAAGAATAATATGGATGCAGAGATCTATATATATTTTGGATTAATTATGAATATAAATTAGAAAAGTTCATATGTACATTTAATCATCTAATTTTATTGGTTATATAATGTTTTGATTGATTGATGCATTAAATTAGTTGTTGATCCTTATGCTTTTTTTTATGTATAAGATTTATTAAGCATCATATATAGGAGTCGGAATTATAACTTATATATATATATATATATATATATATATATATATATATATATATATATATATATATATATATATATTGGATAATTGCTATTTTTCATAAGGTTTGTGCCCATTATTTCTTTGGGGATAGTTATGTCATTTTATATTTGAGTTTATTTTGATTTATTGACAGCATAATGATTTTATTTTTTTTAGTTGGTTGTCATATTTTTTTGATTAAATGCCACTAAAAATTCATGTGATTAAAAATGTCATTTTTTATACTTATCATTATTTTTATATTTGTCATAATGTACTCATTTTTATTTATATATCTAACAACTAAATTTTATAGTAATCTGACATTGTTGCTATCCAAATGTAACAACATTTTAAACATAACTACTTTTCTAACATTTGAAAAGCTCAATTCACTCTTAAGAAGTTATAGATGTTTTAGTTTCATATAATACTAAAGATTTGAGTGATATAGATGCAGAAATGAATGTTTGTGTTAATTATGTAAATGCATATGATTGGTATGGTATGTATATAATATCATATTGTTGACAAGAAAAATGAAATGAATCATTGAAAGAGAACATGCTCTCTGTTTGGCGATTTAGGATGCATTTTCCTGGTGTTGCATAGTGCAACACTATTTTTATGCAACGACGATGACACAAGCCTATGAGGGCATCTCTGAGGGCAATTGTTGCTTCCTAGTTCAACATTGATTAGTTCTTTTTTCCTTGATGCACATGGCTTCGGGTAGTGGGGATGATCTCCCTTCTTACGGAGGTTTTGTTCACATGTTTGGGAGGAGGAAGAATGTAGCTCCTTGATGTGGCACCACATAGAAGAAATACAATGACCGCTACTCACTCCTTATATGCCACCTTCACCCCTAACGACATCACCACCATACCACAAATTGTTGCCTCTCACCATAACACTACCACTGCCCACATTCCATGCAGTTGCATGCTTGTCTACAGCTGTAGATTTTGGTGTGCCACTTCAACTTAGAGTTCGCTATAAATACATAATTAATGTAGATACAAGTAAAATATAACTTATTTTCTTTTTTATTATGAAACTAATAATTTTTTAAAATTTATCCATCTACATAGATCGTACATGTTATACGTGAAGTCATACAGAAAATATTTGATGCTCCATACTTATCATGAAAGGAGATCCCGATTGAAGTACAAGATATCTGGCTTATAGAATTTGAAGTAAATTCTGAATAGCAATCTTAAGTTACATAACTTTATCAATCTAATGTGTTCATATTCATGATGGAGAAGAAATTCTCCTTACAGCCCTTATGTGAGCTATTTTACCTAAGATACGCTACAGAGGTTAGTGCCTCTATTGCTTAATAGAGGATTTTTAGAGCCAGTCATGTTGAACTTAGGGCTTTCCTAACTTTGTCAAGAGTAGTTAGTAGGAAAAATCAAAACCAGGCTTTAGAATGTGGAGGTATGGGCACCATCATACAAAGTGGAGGAGCATTCCCACATTTGAAGTGCAAAAGGTGGATGATTAAAGTTATTGTATATATTATATTTTAGCGGATAACAATTATTTAATAATTTTGTTTTATCTTATCAGATACTACAAATTCTGACCATCACTGAGAGACAAGTTGGTACTCATCAATATTAGTGGGATGACCGGTGGGTCTACGCTAGATCACTGAGAACATAAGTAGGTGTCAGAGACTCAAGAGCAATTTTTCTATCATTACAATTATTCTGTTTTTTCTTCATTAAACATCCTATATAATTTATATTGTAGGACGTGTACAACAACTAGAGAAGGCTCAGAGTTCGAAAAGCTTCTATCCCTGGTATTGATCAATCGGACTATGAGATTTGAAGAGAAGGGAGTAGTAAGCAGAAGGGAATGATTTATGGCTTGGGGTCACAGAGACTGAGTACGACGCACACTGCTCACTTTATTGGCAGAGCTGTACATGTATCTAAGATGATGAAGTTTATTTCACAGGTGGGTTATAACAACTACTAAAGATGTAGAGGTTCTGGGTTGCAGCTAAACTTGGCAAATGGAAGCGAAAATGAAGATGAAATTGGAGAAGGTGCGATGTGAGGCAATTCGGTGGAGGGAAGCAACCAATGAAGGTGGAGGCAGAGGAGGATGAGAATGAGGAGACCGACCAGGAGTACGATTGTTGTTACTTTATTTATTGTTTTGAGAAGTTTAAGGAATATATATGTATTGGTTATGCACAGATTGTTTTATTTTATGTTGTTTAATAAATTACAATATATTTATTTATAATTTATAATTATATTTATATGATTTGACTTTAGTAGCTATGTGGATTGAGAAATTACAATGTGTGATGTATATTTCATTTAATTTTTTTATGCGATTATAAGTGTAAAAATTATAAATAAACAAAGGAGGATATATATATATATATATATATATATATATATATATATATATATATATATATGTATATATATATATATATGTATATATATACAAGGACAATTTTTGATGGTTAATCGAGGGCCTCTGATGGGTTATCGATATCCAAACCTCAATAGATGATGCCATGTCGATCTCTTGACAAATATCAAAATGATGGGGAGCCGTCAATTTCTCGGTATGAACCGACATGAATGTTACCATAAAAAAAAACCGATAAGCAAAGAACCGTCATAATACAGTCGAAAATATATGGTCATCAGAATACCGTCAAAAATATATAATCATTGGAAACCCGTTGTCAATTGTCTTTCTAGGATGATAAAAGCAGCAAAAACCCACATATTGATTTTGTTTTTTAAAATATCCGACGACAGATCCAATATTACTAACGGGGTGTAGCCCGTCCGAAATCACTTAAAATCCTGTAGTGACCCATCAACGGCTTAATTCATTTCGATTTTAAATGAGAGAAATATGTTTGTATTCAACGTTGAATAATTTGATGAAGTTTCCAATAGGGTTAAAATAACCTATAAGTTGTATGTCATGGCAAAAACTAAACTTAGCAAAATAAAAAAAAAGAAGGTGAACCTTGCCTTTGTATTCATTGCAAGTATTAAAAAAACAGTGAAGTATTAGCGCTCTTTTTTTTATATATTTTTTGTGTATAAATTTAGCGTAGATTTTCGTTGAAAATTGCATTGTTCCATTCCATATGCAGAAAATATTGTGTCCGGGTAACACACATCCTGACGCCCAACCACCGGCCATCACGTCTCCATATATTTCATTGGAAGGCGACATAATAGCCGATGATTGGCCGTCCGGACGTGCAGATATCCCTACACAATATTTTTTTTTTTGATATGAGAATCATATTTGTAAGCTATCAATAAAACTACATTTTCAAACAATTTTAGCGGCACTCAATGAATCATGGAATGTTAATGTTGTGGAAGCTCTTCTCCACTATAGTGGATATAGATCTATGTGGTAAATTACAATAAATGTTGGGTATTATGATCTTATTTTATCAAACATAGGTGTGCATATTAATAATATTTTGTTACATTGTATGATGAATTGAAGTTATTTCTATACTTATGTCTAAACATGAATATTCATTTAATTTTGTCATTTGTTTGTTCTCCAATTTGTTACGGATACAAATTGAGAAATAGGATATGGTTCTTATAGCATCTTCATATGGTTCAAGCAGCCTCACTTTGAAATTAAAATCAAAAGATTTTGACCAATTAGCGACGGATGAATCCTAAAATAATATCGGGATATTCTGTCGCTAAATTAATTTGCATTAGAATTGCACCATCATTTTGGTCCACACACAATCAGTTTGGTAATATTTGACGCAAAAAACATGCTTTGCCAATTTAAATTTTGTAAGCATCAATGTTAATGAAATTCAGCGCGGTTCACTCCGATGTAAACTTTTAATATCAGAATTATGCGTTGATATATGGGGAATACAAGTCGACGTACTCTGCCAAATATCTTATATCATTAGCAAATAAATAATTAGGATAATTTTAAAATATATTTTTTTTGGTTATCCAACATTTCTAAATAACATGTATGCTAAAAATATCAACCAAACAGACAAATGCTATATAATTTGTAAATCTCTTCAATCAAAACAAACTATATACATATATATATATATATATATATATATATATACTGTAGTATGTGAATTAATTCTTTCTGTCATTTGGCACATTAATTTTTAGTGATCGAAAATTAATTCTTAAAACAATGACTATACATTTTACTTATAAAAATAGGGTACCAATTTATAATTGTGAAGTTGATGTGCATATCTAAGACCTAAAGTTTCATA
The DNA here is from genome assembly GCA_022702705.1 of Papilionanthe hookeriana x Papilionanthe teres. Taxonomy (NCBI): domain Eukaryota; kingdom Viridiplantae; phylum Streptophyta; class Magnoliopsida; order Asparagales; family Orchidaceae; genus Papilionanthe; species Papilionanthe hookeriana x Papilionanthe teres. The sequence continues at coordinate 65,079,727 of CM040426.1, read as the reverse complement.
TTTACATTTTGATGTTAGAGATTTACGCGTGCAAAGAAAAAGAACTATTTTACTTTTCAAAAGTTAATAATAATATAACTTTTTTTGCAGTATTATAAAAATTTGAGTGATATGAATGTAAATATGAAAATTTAGGTGGTAAAAACGTAAATATATAATAATTGTGTGTGGCGGGCAAGTAAATACCGAGAATAGGGAGTAGAAAAGTATTCATATCTCCACTACCTCTCATTTTCCATCAAAACTTACATCCGTCACCTCCCATCATTTCAAGCCACCCATCTCTTCCTTCATTTCAAGCCACCCATCTCTCCCTTTCAACTCCCCCACCGCTCTCAAAATATGTAAACTCCTCTTTATCTATATATTTGTCTCAATCTCTCTTTCTCTCCTTTGCGACTACATGGAGTCAAGGAAGATAGATCAGGAACACAAGTATCAATGTCAAATCTGTAACAAGGGATTCAGTTGGGGAAAAGATTATGAAGAGCACATGCAGATCCACGAAGTTGAAACCGTTACCGAGAAAGAAGAAAGACAGCCCACCGCCGTAGCTGGTGGAGACTTCACCGCTCTTATGCCGTCATACAATAGAGAGTTGCTTCCATGGAATTCGTACTTCAAACGTGATTATAGCTGCTCTGGCATTGCTGGCGACGGCGACGATGAAAAAAGGTATGGCTTTTCTCCATCTTTATTGCCCACCTCTTCATATAAAGGTGAACGAATCAAATGTGATAGGGAGAAATGTGACAGCAGCGATGGTCAATCTCAGTCGCGCAAACAAGAAGAAGAACTGACTTATTGCCTCCTAGAGCTCTCCAATGCCCGCGCTGAGCGTGCTCCTGTCCCGAAACAAAACCGTCCTGCCCCTCCCGCGAATCACCAATGTGGAACATGCAATAAGGTCTTCCTCTCCCTCCAGGCCCTTGGCGGCCATCGAGCCAGCCACAAAAAAGTTCAGGGTTGTTACGCCATCGAATGTGAAATCAGATCACGCGATGCTAACAACACAAGGATTGAACATCAAAATAATAATGTCGATAATGAAAATAATATGGCCAGATCTTCGCACGAAAATATGGCATTATCAATCGTCCCATTGGCAGAAAATTCAACGCGGCGTCCATTGCCACGGAGGAACAATCCTAAGCCTCACATATGCAACATTTGTAACCAGCAGTTCCCCTCCGGCCAGGCACTTGGCGGGCACAAGGGTAGCCATCGGAAAGCACCAAATTTAACAGCCACAGCCACTGCCATTGCCATTGCAGCTGCTGCCATCGTAAATCCGATGATCGCTGCCGCTGCCGCCGTAAACCCGACGATCACCACTGCTGCTGCTGTAAACCTGATGATCGCCGCTGCCGCCACCACGGATGCGGAAGTAGAAGCTAGTAGCAGCGAAGTGAATGCAATAGAACCTCGTAGCCCCCCGACTCTTCCTCTGTTTCCTATGAAATCATATCTTAATATAGACTTAAACATGCCATCGGAGCCAATTGATGATATGGACGGAAGCTCGCTGCGTCTTTGGTATTCCTACGACAAATCTCCAGAACCTGCAAGGGATACGGAGCCGAAGAATCAGATGGATCTTGACGAAAAGGATGGGCTAGATAGCGAGTAACAGTCAGGAGGCGCAGCATTTTAAATTATTGGTTTGGAAATTTGGTTATTTATTTTATTATTATTATTTCTTTAAAGTTGGGTATCTCATTGTTCAATGGTAAAACTAAGTCTAAGTTGGGATTGTTAATGGATAACTTTCGTAATATGATAAGAAAAAATAATATTGATACATAGACCGATATTTATTGTGTGTTTTTTATGAATATAAATTAGAAGTTTTCATATATGCAATTAGTTGTAATGAGGACGTCTTATTATTAATTTTATTGGTGATATAATATTTCGGTTGATTGTTGTATTAAATGAGCTATTAATGTTAAATTTTTATTTTGTGGCTCACATTCATTTTAATAATTTATCAATAATTTATGTCATTTATTTTAGAACTCATAATAACATAAGTTCTTTATTTTCTTAACTCTTAACTTATGTTATAATAAAAGTTATTTATTTTTATAACTTATGATAACTTAAGTAATTTATTTTCTTAACTCATAACTTATGTCATAATGAATTATAACTTAAGTTATTTAATTTTATAACTCATGATAACTTAAGTTATTTAATTTCTTAACTTATAACTTATGTCATAATAAACGATAACTTAAGTTTATTCATTTTTATAACTCATTGAAAACTTACGTTATTTATGTCATAACTTATGATAACTTATGATATTTATTTGTTAACTCACGTAACCCCTAAATAAATAGAGTTATTAACTTATGTCATCGATTTTAATAATAAAAATCAATTAATTTATTTAATTGTCATAAATTTATTTGTTAGTAACCCCTTGATGGATGGTGGTTAAATGAAGCATGAAAGTGAGAATGGGTCCTCTCTCTACCCAACACACCACGTACATTTCTCTCCATCGAAAGTACAGAAAGTTTTAAGCGGATTGAGAGAGAAACTCCATCTCTTCGTGATCAATTTTCTTCAAGATCAAATTTCTTCATCATGAATACGAGTATGAGTTACTTTATTATAGATACGTAAAAATCACGAATTTAAAAGATCTTGCTATTATGTATCTTCGAAATTTGTGTCATAAAGTTCACACATGAATTTCTTACATGTAGTATCGTAGCCTTGATTACTAAATTTATGATTTTTCATATAATTTTATTTATGTTAATTATATTAAATTTCCGCTGCGAATTAGATCTTGAATTAGACTACTAAAGTAAATTGATATGATTGAATTTATTATTTATTTGATGTCGATGTTATGTTTAATTTGTTAGTTACCAAAGTGACCAAGTTAGTAAGTTTAATAGACGTCAAATTAAATAAATTCAATTACTCACAAGTTTGTGATGCTTATTATGAAATAATTTAGTATTTTATCACGAAAATATTAAAAATCATCGATTATAAAATATTTCTGGATCGCCTAAAGGTTGATCATTTGTTTTATAATCTTTGAATATAATTGTAATCTATTTATATACTTAGTTAAGATATGTTTATATATCCAAAGATAATAAGCATATCTAATTTGAGTATAAACAATTATCAATTATTAAATTTAAATTAAGCATCAATTATGTTTATTATCGTGTATTGTTATATCACCCAAAGGAGAAATACACTATTATTATTACAATTATTATTTTAATCTGATTTCATATGAATATCTATGTAAGTTTAATGTTCAAAGCATTAATGTACTAGCATATTTTATTCATTTGCAAGTAACTACTCTTGCTTTCTCTTCATTCGCAAGCTACATCCGTTCAAACATTCAATCGGCTTAATTTCTCCGAATGGCGCGAGCAAGTCCGAGCTTCACCTTGGTGTTCGGATCTTGATTTGACACTCACGATCGAGAAACCCCCTGCTCTTACTAATTCTAGTAATGCCGAGCAAGTATCTTTCTATAAAGCTTGGGAAAAATCAAACAGATTGAGCTTGATGTTTATGCGAATGATCGTAGCAAACAACATTAAGAGCACATTTTCTAACACCGAAAGTGCTAAGGAATTTATGAAATTTGCCGAGAATTGTTCTCAATCCGACTCTGTCGATAAGTCACTTATCGGACACTATCGAGTACGTTAACCAACATGAAATTCGATGGTTCTCGTACTATGCATGAGCATGTCGTTGAAATGACAAACATAGCAGCAAGACTTAAGACCCTGGGAATGGAAGTGAATGAAAATTTCCTCGTGCAATTTATCATTAACTCCTTGCCTCCTGAGTATGGTCCATTTCACATGAACTATAACACCATGAAAGATAAGTGGAATGTGAATGAACTACAATGTATGCTCATTCAAGAGGAAGCAAGGCTTAAGAAAGGAGCAAATCACTCCATTAATCTCATGGGTCACCAAAGAAGAGCTGTAAAGAAACCTGGAAAGAAGAATGGAAAGGGCAAGCAAAGACCACTAAAGGTTAATGTGTCTTCTGTCCCAATTCACAAAGAGGAACATGAAGGAATTAAGTGCCACTTTTGCAGAAAGCCTGGACACTATCAAAATGAGTGTCAAAAGCGCAAAGATCGGTTCGAAAAGAAAGGTAAACCTTGTGTTTCGTATGTTTCGAATCAAATTTGGCGAAGTTCCTTATAATACCCAGTGGATTGATTCAGTTGTACCACTCATGTTTCTAATACGATGCGAGGATTCCTTACAACCCAAATCATAAACCCAAATGAAAAGTTTGTCTTCATGGGAAATCGAGTCAAAGCACCAGTTGAAGCCATTGGAACCTACTAGGTTAATTTTAGATACTTGGACATCATTTAGACCTTTTTCAAACACTTTATGTCCCTTCGTTTCTCGTAATTTAATTTCATTGTCTAAACTTGATTCTATTGGATACTCCTTTAAATTTGGAAGCGGTTGTTTCGGTTACTTAAACACAATCATCTCATAGGTTCCGGTATTCTTTGTGATGGTCTATATAAGCTTAAACTTGATAACCTTTTCATTCGAGACTCGATAACTTTGCATCATAATATTGGTACTAAACGTGGTTTTATGAATGAAAATTCGACTTATTTGTGGCATAAACGTTTGGGTCATATATCTAAAGAAAGAATTGAAAGATTAGTAAAAAATGAAATTCTTAATGAATTAGATTTTACCGATATTGGCCTCTGTGTGGATTGTATTAAAGGAAAGCACACAAACCACATACTTAAGAAAGCCGCCACAAGAAGCACACAGACTCCTCGAAATTATACACACCGATATTTGTGGACCTTTTGATGTTCCATCTTTTGGTGGAGAAAAATATTTTATCACCTTTATTGATGATTTTTCACGTTATGGTTATGTCTATTTATTGCATCAAAAATCTCAAGCTATAGATGCCTCGAAGGTGTATATAACCGAGGTTGAGAGACAATTAGTACTGAAAAGTGAAAATTATCGAGTCCGATAGAGGGTGAATATTATGGAAGTTACAATGAATCCGGTCAATGTCCAGGTCCATTTGCTAAATTCCTTCAAACTAATGGCATATGTGCTCGGTACACTATGCCGCACACACCACAACAAAATGGTGTTGCAGAAAGACGAAACCGTACTCTAATAGAGATGGTTAGGAGTATGACGAGTAATTCTTCTTTACCCTCATCATTGTGGATGCATGCCTTAAAGACTGCTGCATATTTGTTAAACAGGATTCCTAGTAAGGCAATTCCAAAGACTCCTTTTGAACTGTGGACAGGAAGAAAACCTAGTTTAAGGCACCTCCGTGTATGGGGTTGTCCGGCAGAAATAAGGATATATAATCCACATGAAAAGAAATTGGACTCAAGAACAATCGGTGGTTATTTTATTGGTTTTCCAAAAAATCTAAAGGGTATAGATTTTATTGTCCTAACCATAGTACAAGAATCATTGAAGCCGGAAATGCTAAGTTCATTGAAAATGGTGAAGTTAGTGGGAGTTTGGAACCACGTAAAGTGGAGATCCAAGAAATTAGGGTTCAAGTTCCTTTACCCAAAATTTCTTCTCAAGTTGTTATTCCTACAGTTGTTGAACAGTTTGACAACTTACATAAACAACAAATAAATGATCAAACACCCCATAATGGAACTCGTCACTAATGAACCTACTTTAGATGAACCACATGAAGTAGCACCTAGAAAGTCTCAAAGACAAAAACGGTTTGCTATTTCTGACGATTATGTGGTTTATCTACATGAGTCTGAATTTGACTTAGGAGTCAATGAAGATCCAGTTTCATTTTCACAAGCCCTAGAAAGTGCAAATTCTTCTAAATGGTTAGATGCAATGAAAGATGAGTTGAAATCAATGGAACACAACAAAGTCTGGGATATCGTTGAATTACCTGAAGGTTGTAAAAGAGTCGGGTGTAAATGGGTCTTTAAGACTAAGCGCGACTCGAATGGTAATATTGAACGATATAAAGCCAGACTTGTTGCCAAAGGTTTCACTCAGAAAGATGGCTTCGACTATAAAGAAACATTTTCTCCGGTTTCTAAGAAAGATTCATTTAGAATTATCATGGCACTAAGTAGCTCATTTTGATTTTGAGTTACACCAAATGGATGTGAAAACAGACCTTTCCGAATGGGAATTTAGATGAAGAGGTCTACATGAGTCAACCTCGAAGGATTTTCGGTTGAAGGAAAAGAACACATGGTGTGTAAACTTAAGAAATCAATATACGGACTTAAGCAAGCTTCCCGACAATGGTATCTTAAGTTCAATGATACCATTACGTCCTTTGGATTTAAAGAAAACACTGTTGATCGGTGTATATATCTAAAGATCAGTGGGAGCAAGATCATATTTCTCATTTTGTATGTTGATGACATCTTGCTAGCTACTAATGATCTTGGTTTATTATATGAAACCAAGAATTTTCTCTCTAAGAACTTTGAAATGAAAGATATGAGTGAGGCATCCTATGTGATTGGAATATATTTCGTGATAGATCACAAGGATTGTTAGGGTTGTCTCAGAAAACGTATATCGAAAGAGTTCTTAAGAGATTCAATATGGAAGGGTGTTAAGCAAGCGTTGCTCCAATTTAAAAAGGAGATAAATTCAACCTTATGCATTGACCAAAGAATGATTTGGAACGTAAACAATTAGAAGAAATTCCTTATACATCTATTGTTGGAAGCTTAATGTATGCTCAGACTTGTACTGAACCGGACATTAGCTTTGTTGTCGGGATGTCAAGCGTGTATCAAAGTAATCCAGGAATAGATCATTGGAAAGCCGCAAAGAAAGTTTTGAGGTATCTACAAGGAACGAAGGACCACATGCTCACTTATAGAAGATCTAAAGATCTTGAAGTGAAAGGATATTCGATTCGATTTTCTTGGATGTGTTGATACTAGAAAATCAACATTTGGCTATCTATTCCTTTTGGTCGAAGGAGCAATCTCATGGAAAAGTGCGAGCGGTACTATCATAAGTCGCTTCCACTATGGAAGCTGAATTTGTGGCTTGCTTTGAAGCTACAATTCGGGGTTTATGGCTACGAATTTTATTTCGGGACTTGGAATTGTCGACGGTATTGCCAAGCCACTCGAAAATTTATTGTGATAACTCCGACAGTAGTCTTCTTTTCCAAAAACGACAAGTATTCCAAAGGTGCTAAACACATGGAATTAAAATATCTTGCCGTTAAGAAAGAAGTTCGAAACAAAGGGTGTCAATTGAGCATATTAGCACCAATCTCATGATAGCAGATCCTTTAACGAAAGGGTTGCCACCGAAGACATTTAACGAACATGTCGTGAGAATCGGCATTACCAAAACCCTTTATTAGTTTTATGCTCTTCATATTTTGACACATCGAGCTCAATTTTTCTTGTTTCGATATTTATAAATCTTGTTTTTATCGTTAGTGTACACTTTATTTTGCTTCGATGTTCAACAAGATTTGTCTTCTAATAGTACATTATGGGACCATGATGTTAATTCTCATTATGCTAAGTATGTAATTGATATTGTGATACATGGAAGGAACTGTGTCGATAAATTGATGCACAACCGCCATGATTCATATTAATTCCGTACTTATTAAATAATTTATGATTTAACCAATATAAAGAAGGATTTATTTTACATTTTATGCAGTATGTTACGCACTATTAAAATTAAGTGAGCCAAGTGGGAGAATGTTAAATTTTTATTTTGTGGCTCACATTCATTTTAATAATTTATCAATAATTTATGTCATTTATTTTAGAACTCATAATAACATAAGTTCTTTATTTTCTTAACTCTTAACTTATGTTATAATAAAAGTTATTTGTTTTTATAACTTATGATAACTTAAGTAATTTATTTTCTTAACTCATAACTTATGTCAAAATGAATTATAACTTAAGTTATTTAATTTTATAACTCATGATAACTTAAGTTATTTAATTTCTTAACTTATAACTTATGTCATAATAAATGATAACTTAAGTTATTCATTTTTATAACTCATGAAAACTTATGTTATTTATGTCATAACTTATGATAACTTATGATATTTATTTGTTAACTCATGTAACCCCTAAATAAATAGAGAGTTATTAACTTATGTCATTGATTTTAATAATAAAAATCAATTAATTTATTTAATTGTCATAAATCCTATTAGTTAGTAACCCTCGATGGATGGTGGTTAAATAGAGCATGAAAGTGAGAATGGTCCTCTCTCTACCCAACACACCACGTACATTTCTCTCCATCGAAAGTACAGCAAGTTTTAAGGGATTAGAGAGAAACTCCATCTCTTCGGGATCAATTTTCTTCAAAATCAAATTTCTTCGTCATGAATACGAGTATGAAGTTACTTTATTATAGATATGTAAAAATCACGAATTTAAAAGATCTTGCTATTATGTATCTTTGAAATTTGTGTCATAAAGTTCACACATGAATTTCTTACAATTAACACTTTAAGCCTAGAGCTTATACCTAATCATTTCCTGAAGTTACAATATTGTCCATTTGAGAATAAACTGTTTTCTCAATATCGCACCTATTTGGTTTAACGTTTTTAGTATTTTTCAAAAACTTTTTGTCGTTACCTACATATCACCCCATTCCTTTGTAATCCAATTCGGGCTAATTCTACTTATCAATTATATATATATACATATAATTTGATGACTAGTATCTTTAAAAATTGAAGATAAATATATTAAATTATATTTAAATGATGTTTTAATATAAATAATAATATTTAAATCTTGCCTCAACTTTTTAACATTATACGACTGCATAATTAGGGTTCTCAAAATGACTCTTTGTTCGCGAACAGCTCGTCTTCGGCTCGCTAAGTAAATGAGCCGAACATGAACACACTTTTTGTGTTTGAAATATAAACAAGCCAAACACGAGCTGAGCTTGGGCTCGCTCGTGTTCGGCTTGTTTACACCTCTAAACACAATTTCTCTATAGATAAATATCTAGTTTGAGTAGATGCACTGATCATCTAAGAGTTAAACTCAACAAAAGGCATACCAAATTTGAACTATTATTTTATCATTTCAAGCACCTCATGTGTATTAACTTAAATATAAGAAATAAAAAAAATAAAAAATTATTAAGTGTATTGAATTCAATAAATTGAAATTAATAAAAAAGAATTTAAGTTTATATTATCTAAGTTTATTTTATTGGTATATGATATAATTAAGTAGAAGTTTATATTATCTAAGTTTGTTCGCTGAGTATGTATGATATGCTTGATAAAGTAAGCGACAGATATTGTAAGCTGCCAATAAGACAACATTATCGAGCCATGTTAGTGGCAGTCGATCAATCTTGTAGTTTGTTAAAGATTTTGAACAAATAGCCTGTTTTTTTTTTTGTTCCTTTGATTTCATTCCAATAAATAATAGTCCATACAATCTAATTTACGTATCCTAATAATACATAATAATTTGTAATATTACATATTCCAAATCTAATAATACATAATAATTTGTAATAAATAGACTTTCGCAACGCTGAATTGAATCAAGTGGAAACAGCTGAAAGACCATCTCAATACCAAAGTGGTCGTTCTATGTCACGTGATGAGAACGACCATGCAACCATTTGTTCAAAGGAGGGGGAAGGTGCAGATGAAATGGTGGCCATCAGAGAACAGATCACTAACGAGTTAGATAGTGGGTGAGAGATTTCCATGTAATTTGTTATAAGGAGCTAACAGTTGTAGTTTGTTCGTGAGTGAATTTCATGTAATTTGATATATGGAACTATTGATTGTACTTTACTACTGCTGCAAGCATTTCTTATTGGACATTGGTATGTAACAAAAACATTTCTCATTTATTATTTACCTTACTTGTGCTGGATATGAATGAGCAGCTCCATGTCAACCATCGCATTGATGCATTATGACTGAAATTTTAAGCTCGTAGAATAATCTAAATACTGTTCATTTCCTGCAATAGTAACTGATATACGTTCACATTTTCTCTTTCATTGCAGCCGGGAAAAATGAGCTCACGGATTTCCGGGACATCCCGTCGAGTGGTGTGCCATTGTGGCCTCCAAACTCCCCTGCTAACATCACGTCGGGCTGACAGCTACGACAGAAAATTCTATACGTGCCCACGGAGCATCACAGAGCAGTGCAAATTCTTCCGTTAGGCGGACAGTTCATTAGATTCCCCCGAGGACGATGAGCAAGGATGGAGAACATTATTTGAGGAAAGCCTAGCACAGGAGCTACACCGTGTGAACGTGAAAATTAATGTAATCATCATAATGATAGTCATTCTCATTATTTTGGACTTTTTTTTACTCTCCTTTTACTCGCTACTAGGTGAGAGTTGTATTTGTCATATTGGATCGCCTTTAATTTACGTTTTGGCGTAGACAACATTTTGTACGTGATTATGAACAATGAGTTTTTGTTGTAGCACAGTAGATATTGGCTACTACAGTTTGTACTTTAATTATTTCTAGCACCATTTATATATATCGATTGAATGCATTTATATTTTTAAAATTTACAATTGTAAAATATCAAATATCTTAAACATATATTTGTATACATAATATAATTTTTTTAAACATATACATTTAAATTTTTCTAATATATATATATATATATATATATATATATATATATATAAATATAATATCATACATTAGCAAAAAATTTTAAGAAATAATTACTATTTTACAATATATATATATACACATTCGTATAATATTTACATTTATTTCATATGGGTTATTAATAGATAATTTTGTTAAAAATTGTACATATATTAAAAGCTGTCATATAAAATACTCAACAGATTTTTAACAGTTCTAGCAAACAGGAGCAGTTAGGTCATTGTTCCATTCAAAGATGCCCCGCAACTATTTTGACACTGCTGCACCAAACAAACGGCCAGCTTCCCCACAACAATTTTCTGGGGCAGCGTAGCTGCAGCTGCGCCAAACAGAGCCTAAATTTGAAGCAAGAAGCTTTACTAAGAAACCTGCAGGCTAGTGAGGATCTCTTGCCGATTTAATTCTAGACTTTGGCCCTTATCATTTGTTAAAGTGCTGAACATTAAATTAAGGAACAAATTATAAGTTTTATCTGTGATTAAATAAATTTAATTGTCAACTGTGCGGACACTAAAGAGTAAAAGTACTATACGTGGCGAATGAAAAATTATTGCGTCCGGACGCGGCGTACAATGAAATTTTTCTTTTTTTTAAATTTTCGTTTTTTTTAACGTAAAAAAAAGAAAAATTTCTATGTCCGGCATCAGGATGGAATAATTTTTCGTGTAGAAGAGGTTTGGGAGAGATTAATTAATCAGATTGTAGACATTTCAAAACCGCATATAAGTTTTTTTTATTTATTTATTTTATCAATCAAGATTAATTGAAGGACAGAATTAAGAGTTTTCTTATTTAAATTATTGAATTAAATTTTGTATATTAATTGTACATAGTCTTTCCTTATAGCTAGATTAGGAATATATATTATTACAAATTATTATGTATTATTAGGCTACCTAAATTAGAATTGTGCACTTTATTATGTACCTGAAATAGATTGTACAGATTATTATTTAATAGAATGAAAGCAAAGGGGAAAGACACCGAGCCTATTCAGAATTCAGCCTATTTGCTCGAAAATATTGACATATATATATTTATTTATTTTGGAGAAAATACCCACACATAAAAGAAAAAAAGAACAGAAATCAAAGCCTATGTACTCATAATGGATAATGTGTTTCAGTCTATGAATTAGAGTTTGTTAGCACATGAATTATGGTAATAATACTCTACTCGAAAAACTTAGTAATATATATTTAGTATTTATCACGATTAGAAATTTAATCTTTTGTGTCATTTAGTATTTGAAATCATTTGGGTAAAATTTTTTGTTTTAATTTCAGACTAAAAGCAACAATTTTTAGGTAGACATTTAATAAACTTTCATATATTTATTTTAAGGTTTTGATTAAGTGTGACAAAATAAATAAATTTCTAACATTTTTTTTTATGAAAATATGATTAAATTTTAGTTTTTAATTATAGAAACTTGCATCCTTATAAGCAATAGCTAAATAATTGGATAAAAGTATGACAAAAGACTAGAAACATTCATTTTGCTATGAAGGCACAAATCACTTTCATTTATAGCGCAAGAGCTGCATAACTAAGTTTTAGACTTCAAGCAAATTTAAGAAAGAGCTACATGCAATACATACAATCATCATTAAAAATTTTGACAAACAGTTCCCCTCCGGCTTGGTGGGCACAAGCGTCGGACAACATCAAATTTAATGGCCACTGCTACTGCAGCTTCTGCCACCGTAAACCCGATGATCGCTGTTGTTGCCGCTGCCGTCGTAAACCTGACGATCGCCGCTGCCGCCACCACGGACGCGGAGGTAGGAGCTAGTAGCAGCGAAGTGAATGCAACACAACCCCGTAGCCCGACACTTCCTCTATTTCCTATGAATTCATATCTTAATAGAGATCAAAACCTGCCATCGGAGCTGACTACTAAGAAATCATAACTTAATACATACTTAAACAAGACACCTCATGTGTATACTAAATTTTCTATGATTATTTTACCATTTCAAGCACCTCATGTGTATTACCTTAAATATACTGAAATAGAAAATGGGTAAGAAACATCATTCATTTTATTCTTTATGTATAGAATTACAGTGATAATTTCATTGTTAAGATAGATATGATGCAATCAAGTTATTAAATATCAGACAAGAAAAAATTTAGTTAATCAGCAGTCGAAGTTTTATAAAAACTTTGCCCAAATTTGGGCATTATGGAAATATATATATATATGAATTTTTCGTGGAAAATATAATAAAAAATGTTAATAACTTTTAGTGTGCTTTTTTTTACTTACAGCAAGAAAGTTACATTCATTTTCGACAAATGCCGTTAGCTGCCAATAAGAACATTCATCAAATACTGCTAAAACTTTTATATATACTGTGAGTTTGAGTTAGTATAATAACATTATGCCATTTGTTTGTTCGGACATTTCTTCAAAAAGAAATAATTTTTAATTTGCTGCAAGATTGGCAGACAAAAATTGGTATTTTATTCATTGAAAGCGGAATGGGCAGTAGAGATAGAGATACTATTTGACAGCAGAGAGAGATATATATATATTGTCTTTTTTATTTATTGAAACGAGTCAACTTTTTTGATAACTTCTATTAGGATTTAAAAGATTATTATTCTTAAATTTTGATTTAACTTTGAAGTTGATCTACTGTAGGGTTTTGAATCCTACAATGATTCTTTTTGTGTTTCAACATTTTCATCCACCATAGGGTTAGCATAATCTCTTAAAATTCTAAATTCTTGATGAATTTCAGCATTTTGATTATTTTGATTTGTCATTTCTTGATATTTTTAAACTTTTTTTCTATTTTTAATTTTTTTTAATTTTATTAATAGTTCTTTCTAATTTAAAATCGTAGGGCGCTAATCATTCAGGCCCTGAACTACGCATAAATTATTGCAAAAAACAATAAAAATAAAATACACCACACACAAACTTACGAAACAACAACATTGCAATATTCTACAAAAAGGTTTAAATAAGACTTTCTAAAAATACAAAATTTTGTTTTTCTAAAAATTCTTTTTAATTTTTCTTTTCAATTCAAATCCACATCTATTTTCCCCGGCAACGGCGCCAAAAGCTTGATTCCCGATATTTCTACTTGTCGTGATATGATTTATATATATATATGATATAATATTCTATTTTTCTTTTATAAAATTTCCTTCCTTATGACAGCATCAAAAACTTAATTTTGCTGTAAATAAGAATTCAACAGTTATATTTAAATTTAGGAATGCTACGCAAGTATACCTATCATTATCAAGTAATATAAGACTTTTGATTAAGCCCCGAAATATCCTACCCACAGGGAAATTTTTAGGATATTTATAATAAGGAATTAGATCACTATCGGTCGCCGAAATTATACAAGACCCATATAGGAATGTCTCCTTATAGACTAATATTTGGAAAGACTTGTCATTTACCTGTAGAATTAGAACATAAAGCATATTGGGCAATAAAAGAGTTAAATTTCAATTTAAAGAATGCAAGTGAGAAGAGATTGGTGCAATTAAATGAATTGGAAGAAATTAGAAATGAATCTTATGACAATGATAAAATTTATAAGGAGAAAATGAAATTATGGCATGGTCAGAAGATTATAAAAAAGAAATTTGAACCCGTACAGAAAGTTTTGCTATATAATATAAGGTTAAAATTATTTTTAGGAAAACTGAAGTCTAGATGGATGGGTCCTCTAACTGTTATGAAAGTTTATCCATTTGGAGCTGTTGATATTGAGGATCATAAAACTGAAAAAATATTTAAAGTTAACGGACATAGATTAAAACTATATTTTTAACAAACTAAAATAAATTTTGAAGAATAAAGCACGCCTTAAAAGCTCAATTTATTTCGAGTCCAAAAAATATGTTTGTATTCAACTTTGGTTGGTTTGATTCAGTTCGTAACAGGTGTACATCATCATCTAAGTTGAACAAAGTTAAACTCAACAATAGGTATACTAAATTTTCTATAATTATTTTATCATTTCAAGCACCTCATGTGTATTACCTTAAATATACTGAAATAGAAAATGGGTAAGAAACATCATTCATTTTATTCTTTATGTATAGACTTACAGTGATAATTTTATTGTTAAGATAGATATGATGCAATCAAGTTATTAAATATCAAACAAGAAAAAATTTAGTTAATCAGCAGTCGATGTTTTATAAAAACTTTGCCCAAATTTGGGCATTATGGAAAAATATATCATAAAGAATGAGAATTATTGGATCGTATCGAAGAATTTGAATATTTCGGACCAAAACGAAATTTGTTGCAGTTTTCATTTAATTCTAATAAATTAAGATCATTTTTTAAGTATTTTATGGACTACCTCTGTCTCTTTTAAAATAATTTAAATCTAAAACATCTACTCTCCTAATCAAATCATCAGATGATCGACTTTCAATGTGAGCAAACCATATAAGTTGACTCTCTCTAATTTTGTCCACCACATGAGCTACACTAACCCTTTCATGGATATATTCATTTCGCGTTTTATCTATAAGTGTAAAGCCACTCATCAACCTAAGCATTCCAATCTCGGCAACACTTAACTTAATTTTATGCTTCTCTTTTAAAGGACAACATTCTGTGCCATAGAGCATTGCATGTCTCACCACTATCTTATGAAATTTTCCTTCCAATCTAAGCGGTACTTTTCTACCAACAATAGACCTGAAACATTCTTCCACTTCAACCAACCAAATTGAATTCTACTAATAACATCCCCTACTACATCATCCTCACCTAGAACACTATACCCAAGATATCTAAGGCGTTCACACAGATATATCCACAAGAAGGATATCAACAACAAAAAACATAAACTAAGGTACATCCTTATGTAAATGTTCAATAAGAGAATCCGACCATATCTTTGAGCAGCGGAGTGGGTGAGTCGCCCGAGCTGGGGTACGCCGGAACTGTGATCCTCGGGGCACTGGAGTCGCCGGGAGAGGAGAGGGGAGGGCTAGGGCATGGGGGAGAGGGAGAGACAGAGGGATCGAGGGATTAGGGCAAGTTTTAGGGTGTAGCAAATTTCAATAATATAAAGGATTCTTTCCGACGGCTTACAAAGGACTTCAACTCTGTAGGTTATTAACATTAATACCGTCGGCGTTGATCGTAAGTTACTAAAAAAGCTCATCAGTTAACGCCTCGCCAAATGACGGGTTCGTAAATAACCGATGACATATGGGTGTCGGTTATTATGTACTTATAACCGATGGTGAAATGCATTATTTATAATAAAAATCACCGAAAACTAATCTACTATTCATAAGTGATGATATGTCATGCTGTTAAGCCGTCAGAAATAACTCTTACACGTAAGCCACTTATAATAAAATTTGAGATTTTTACCGACGAAAATTTAAGCCGTCGGTTATAACGTTTTTTCTTGTAGTAGACGAAAGACTTTTCTTCCGACGACTGACTTTTCCAATAACAGGAGACTTTTCTCCGATGACTGACATTTTTCAGGCGGCAAACTTTTCGACGGACTTTTTCCTCCAACGACGGACATTTCCCTCGACAAACCACTTTTCCTCGGACGATAGAATTTTCCTCTGATGACCGACTTATTCCTCCGACTAACCACCAAAACCTGACGACTCGCCCCGACCGAAAAACTCCAAAATGACAGATCCAGAAGATGAGGATAATGATACCAAAACGGAGCGTGAAAAGCACCTAATAGGGATTATCATTAGCAAATTATGTGTTCAAGATTTGTTTGATAAATTTCATTATTCTTATTGCACTTGTAATTATCAAAGTAATATGTATACTAAAAAATGGTATGCACGGATGTTGAGACGATCCAACAGTCATAATAAGAGGGACTAGAATGTGGTTTACTCTTCTCTTTAAGCAAGGTTAAATATGTAATTTTTATATTTGTTGTTTCTCGCTTCTATAAATAGGAGAGCTATGTAATGTATAAGAGATTTTTGGATCTCCCTCCTTTGCAACTCATTTTCTTTATGAAATAAAATGGGTCATCGGACCCGATTACACCCCCATTCGACTCCGACGGAAGAAGTTTCCCTCCTTTTTCTCCTCTCTCTCTCTCTCTCTCTCGCTCACTCTCTTTTTCTCTCCCTCTCTGAATTTTAGCAAGGCTTATTTATCTTGGTTGATTATTGTTGTCAAATAATTGTAATTACTTTAAAAAAATTGCAAGCTCATCTATTCTACATTTATTTTTGGTCCCACTAGTTTTATTATTTTTATTTTATTTTTGAGAAAACTTTGATAAAATGTTCTGTTGATCGAATTTAGATAAATTTTAATTATTTATATTGATCGGTATTGTTGCGCACTTTCGTTTGTTTAGTAAATAGTCATAGGAGGGGAGGGCTAGGGCAAATGGGCAATATACATCTCTCCATTACGGTTGAACATTAGATTGCACCTTAACCTAGCCTCCCCTCTCCCGGCACAAATAACTTTGAAATTTGCTTTTTGATGCAGGATGACAATGACTGCCACTATGCATATCTCCTATGACATCCTACATTAATTTCTCCTAGAATCCCTCACACAATTCATTGACTGCTCCCCATCTTAAAAAAATAACAATAATAATCAAAATATTGAACGAGGAGGAGAATTCTCCTCATTCCTTTGAAAAAAATAATCATCATGCGGTAGATGCGGCTCTTTAAATTTCACGAGGAAGGGCCTTCGCCATCTCTCAAACACCCTAATTCTCTCTCTCTTCCGACTGCCTGTGATGGAAAGGCCACCGCAGGAAAATCTTTAGCTTCACCCATCCAACTTATGTTCCCAGCTGTTCCCGTCCGGCCCGGCGCTTGGCGGGCACAAGAAGGCTTGCCTTCGGAGGAGAGAACAACATTATGCTGCTGCCGTAAACCTGATGATCGACGTTGCCACCCCCAAGGAGATGAAAGTACGAGCTCGTCGCAGCAAAGTGAAGACTCTGGATTTGTTTCCTATGAAGTCATGCCGTGATATAGACCTAAACAAGGAAGCGCAGCCCAATGATGATATGGATGGAAGCTCGCTGAGGCTTGGGTTTCCCGACCCATAATCTCCACAATCTGGCGAAGAGGGTGAGCTGGGCGCAGCATTCAAAAATCTTTTTTTTTTTTTTTTTTTTTTTTTTTGTTTGTTGGTGTTTGGGTCAGCTTATTTGTTGCGGTGGCGTGTTAAAAATGCATCAGGTCTGTTTTGCTAAACTGTACTTTGGCAACTTATGCATTTTTGAAATGCTCACCGCACCTATCTAGTACGGTGGCAGTTTTTCAGATGTGGTCTAGCTTTTCCAAAAAAATAAAAATTTGAAATAGCCTCCGCACCTAGCTTATCAATAAATTATTTTTAATCAGCTTATCATCAGGTCTGTTTATGTTTGTTTAATGTAACTGTGAATTGATGCTTCTTGTTTTAATATGAAATAAATGGTATAGATTTTGAGCTTCAATTTTATGCAAGTAGCAATCATATATATAATGGAAAGTTAAAATTAAGTGAAGTAGAACAAGCCTGTTACACTGAGTTACGGAAATTTGACGCCTTCTTTAATGAAATTGCATCTTTTCTATGGAGTTTCATGTTATCTATTTTTGTAAGATACAACTCCGACTTTCCATGAGTTTCATGAAGATATTTATTGATCTTTTGGCTAAGTAATGCATTAAAAAAATGAAAAATCTATAGGGCATAATAAGATTGGCTAGAGTGACTATAAAGAAGAGAGTTTTATGGCTTCGTCATGAATTATGAAATTATCATTATCTTTAAATCTTGATTCTATTTACAGGCATAGACCTTTTTAATAAAAAAATAATTGTCAATACGGAACGTTGCATCCTTGCATGAATTATGAAGACACATTCTTTCATGGTTTATGGGGAGTTATATTTGTTCGTGGCAATTTGTTTGATAACTTCTCTCAAGATTTAAAAGGTTGTTTTTGTTGAATCTTGATCAAACTGTGAATCACACCCAAGAATAGAACGTAAGACGCGAGAGAGAGAGAGAGAGAGAGAGAGAGAGAGAGAGAGAGAGATGCACGATAACGAATTATGATCAGCCTTATCAATTAGTCATTTCTCATAAAATAATTTTTCTATTTATAAAGAAGTGGATACAATATATAAAGATACATATTTCCCTGTTTTAATGAGGGTACTGTTTTCGCCATTTTTTTTCTTTTTTTTATTTTAAAATGAGTCGTCAACTTGTCGATCATCATATACTTCCCTTATTCGAATAAATCTTCCTCCCGAATCAAATCAATTATTCGAAAAGGAGATGAACCAAATAAAAAGATACATACGACAAAGTGACAAATAAGAGAAAAGAAAAACGTGGAGAGCCTATGTGCGATAAACCTCGCAAGGATAGGCAAAACATATCCGCCCAAACATTTTAAACATACCTATTTTTCTAACTTTTGAAAAGCCCAATTCACTCTTAAGAATGTTTTAGTTTCATATTATATTAAAGATTTGAGTGATATAGATGCTAAAATGAATGTTGTGTTAATTAAGTAAATGCATATGATTTGTATGGTATGTGTATAATATTGTATTGTTGACAAGAAAAAAGAAATGCATCATTGAAAGAAAACATGCTCTCTGATTTGCGTTTTAGGATGCATTTTCCTAGTGTTGCATGGTGCAACACTATTTTCATGCAACGGCGATGACACAAGCCTATGAGGGCATCTCTGAGGGCAATCGTTGCTTCCTAGTTCAACATTAATTATTTCTTTTTCCCTTGATGCTCATGGCTTCGAATGGCGGGGTTGATCTCCCTTCTTACGGAGGTTTCATTCATAGGTTTGGGAGGAGGAAGAATGTAGCTCCTTGATGTGGCACCACATAGAAGGAATACAATGACCAGTACTCACTCCTTATATGCCACCTTCACTCCCAACGACATCACCACCGTACCACATACTGTTGCCTCCCACCATACCACTACCACTGCCCACATTCCATGCAGTTGCATGCTTGTCTACAGCTGTAGATTTTGGTGTGCCACTTCAACTTAGAGTCCACTATAAATAAATAATTAATGTAGATACAAGTAAAATATAACTTATTTTCTTTTTGATTACGAAACTAATATTTTTTTAAATTTTATCCATCTACATAGATCGTACATGTTATATGTGAAGTCATACAGAAAATATTTGATGCTCCATACTTATCATGAAAGGAGATCCCGATTGAAGTACAAGATATCCGGCTTATAGAATTTGAAGTAAATTCTAAATAGCAATCTTAAGTTACATAACTTTATCAATCTGATGTGTTCATATTCATGATGGAGAAGAAATTCTCCTTACAGCCCTTATGTGAGCTATTTTACCTAAGATACGCTACAAAGGTTAGTGCCTCTATTGCTTAAAAGAGGATTTTTAGAGCCAGTCATGTTGAACTTAGGGCTTTCCTAACTTTGTCAAGAGGAGTTAGTAGGAAAAATCAAAACCAGGCTTTAGAATGTGGAGGTATGGGCACCATCATACAAAGTGGAGGAGCATTCCCACATTTGAAGTGCAAAAGGTGGATGGTTAAAGTTATTGTATATATTATATCTTAGCGGATAACAATTATTTAATAATTTTGTTTTATCTTATCAGACACTACAAATTCCGACCATCACTAAGGGACAAGTTGGTACTCATCAAGATTAGTGGGATGATCGGTGGCTCAAGAGCAATTTTTCTACCATTACAATTATTCTGTTTTTTCTTCATTAAGCATCCCATATAATTTATATTGTAGGACGTGTACGACAGCTAAAGAAGGCTCAGAGTTCGAGAAGTTTCTATCCCTGGTATTGATCAGTCGGACTATGAGATTTGAAGAGAAGGGAGTAGAAAGCAGAAGGGAATGATTTATGGCTTGGGGTCACAGGGACTAAGTACGACACACACTGCTCACTTTCTTGGCAGAGCTGTACATGTATCCAAGATGATGAAGTTCATTTCGCAGGTGGGTTATAACAACAACTAAAGATGTAGAGGTTCTGGGTTGCAGGTTTACTTGCCAAATGGAACCGAAAATGAAGATGAAATTGGAGAAGGTGCGATGTGAGGCACATCGGTGGAGGAAAGCAACCAATGGAGGTGGAGGTAGAGGAGGATGAGAATGAGGAGACCGACCAGGAGTAAGATTGTTGTTACTTTATTTATTGTTTTGAGAAGTTTAAGGAATATATATGTATTGGTTATGCACAAATTGTTTTATTTTATGTTGTTTAATAAATTACAATATATTTATTTATAATTTATAATTATGTTTATATGGTTTGACTTTAGTCGCTATGTGGATTGAGAAATTACAATGTGTGATGTATATTTCAATTAATTTTTTGATGCGATTATAAGTGTAAAAATTATAAAGAAACAAAGGAGGATCTATATATATATATATATATATATATATATATATATATATATATATATATATATATATATATATATATATATATAGATGGTTTTTTGACGGTCAATTGAGGGCCTTGATGGGTTATCGATATTCAAACCCCAATAGATAATGTCATGTCGATCTCTTGACCGATGTCAAAACGATGGGGAGCCGTCAATTTCTCGATAGGTATGAACCGACATGAATGTTACCATAAAAAAAAAAACCGATAAGCAAAGAACCGTCATAATACAGTCGAAAATATATGGTCATCAGAATACCGTAAAAAATATATAATCATTGGAAACCCGTTGTCAATTGTCTTTCTAGGATGATAAAAGCTGCAAAAACCCACATATAAATTTTGCTTCTTAAAATACCCGACGACACATCCAAACGTGGTGTAGCCCGTCGGAAATTGCTTAAAATCCTATAGTGACCCATCAACAACTTAATTCATTTCGAGTTTATACGAGAGAAATATGTTTGTATTCAACGTTGAATA
Organism: Papilionanthe hookeriana x Papilionanthe teres; assembly: GCA_022702705.1. Lineage (NCBI taxonomy): Eukaryota > Viridiplantae > Streptophyta > Magnoliopsida > Asparagales > Orchidaceae > Papilionanthe > Papilionanthe hookeriana x Papilionanthe teres. Next base: position 65,058,094 of record CM040426.1, on the reverse strand, counting down.
ATTTGATGAAGTTTCCAATAGGGTTAAAATAACTAATAAGTTGTATGTCATGGCAAAAACTAAACTTAGCAAAATATATATTAAATTCACCAAATTACTTTATTATATCAAATAACGCAAGTTTGTTAACTTAAATATTCGGCAAATAAAGAAATTCAATGATAAGCGTATCAAATCAAATAAATAAAATAAAATAAAAAGAAGGTGTTCATTGCAAGTATTAAAAAAATGGTGAGATATTAGCGCTTATTTTTTTTATATATTTTTTATGTACAAATTTAGTGTAGATTTCATTGTTTCATTCCATATGCAGAAAATATTGTGTCCGGGTAAGACACATCCTGATGCCCAACCACCGGCCATCACATCTCCATATATCTCATTGGAGGGCGACATAATAGCCGGTGATTGGCCGTCCGGACGTGCAGATATCTATACACAATATTTTTTCTTTGATATGAGAATCATATTTGTAAGCTATCAATAAAATTACATTTTCAAACAATTTTAACGGCACTCATTGAATCATGGAATGTAAATGTTGTGGAAGCTCATCTCCACTATAGTGGATATTGATCTATATGGTAAACTACAATAAATTTTGGGTATTATGATCTTATTTTATCAAATATAGGTGTGCATATTAATACTATTTTGTTACATTGTATGATGAATTGAAGTTATTTCTATACTTATATCCAAACATGAATATTCATTTAATTTTGTCATTTGTTTGTTCTCCAGTTTGATAATGATACAAATTGAGAAATAGGATGTGGTTCTTATAGCATCTTCATATGGTTCAAGCAGCCTCCCTTTGAAATTAAAATTAAAAGATTTTGACAAATTAGCGTCGGATGAATCCTAAAGTAATATCAGAATATTCTGTCGCTAATATTAATTTGCATTAAATTGCACCATCATTTTGGTCCACACAAAATCAGGCTGGTAATATTTGACGCAAAAAACATGCTTCCCCAAATTAAATTTTGTAAGCATCATTGTTAATGAAATTCAGCGCGGTTCACTCCGATGTAAATTTTTAATATAAGAATTATGCGTTGATATATGGGGAACACAAGTCGAATATGGGGAACACAAGTCGAAGTAGTCTGCCAAAGATCTTATATTATTAGCAAATAAATAATTATGATAATTTTAAAATATATATTTTTTGGTTATCCAACATTTCTAAATTACATGTATGCTAAAAACATCAACCAAACAGACAAATGCTATATAATTTGTAAATCTCTTCGATCAAAACAAACTATATACATATATATATATATATATATATATATATATATATATATATATATATATATATATATATATATATATATATATATATATATATATATATATACACTGTAGTATGTGAATTAATTCTTTCTGTCATTTGGAACATTAATTTTTAGTGATCGAAAATTAATTCTTATAACAATGTCTATACATTTTACTTATAAAAATAGGGTAGCAATTTATAATTGTGAAGTTGATATGTATTTATATGCATATCTAAGACCTAAAGTTTCATATTTACATTTTGATGTTAGAGATTTACGCGTGCAGAGGACATGTGGAGGCCATGTGGAAGGACATGTGAAGACCATGCGGTGGAAGGAGGACATGTGAAAGGACATGTGGAGACCATGCGATGGAGGACTCTAAAGGGTGGACATGTGGAAGCCATGCGATCCTTGAAGGTTACACCTCATCTATTTATAGAATATTATAATGTAATCTAATCTACTATAAATAGATGAGAGGAGGGAGGCTTTAGTGTGGGTTTTGTAAGAGTGAAAAAGAACTCGAGGAGTGTGGGCTAGGCTTGTTAAGGGTGAGGAGAGCATCTTGGAGGCCTTGGATGTGAAGGAGGCCATGAAAGATGAGGGCTCATCTATGTAAAGCTAAGTACTCACGTTTCTTGTCTTAGTGGATTATTTTGATTCCCTCCGTGGACGTAGGTCAAAAAGACCGAACCACGTAAATCCTCTTGTTTGCTTGTGCTCTTGTGTTTGCATCTTCTTTGTTGTGATTTGCGGTTTGTTCTCTTACCAAGATTGAAGAAGAAAGTGTTTTTCCCACAACAATTGGCGCCGTCTGTGGGAAAATCTCGACACATCTTGGTCGGAGGAATCACACCCAGAAATCACGAGCGAAGGAAGAAGAGGTGTTTGGCGGGGACAATGGGTTCCACCAAATTCGACATCGAGAAATTCACGGAAAGAACGACTTCGGCTCGTGGAGAGTAAAGATGAGAGCCCTGCCGGTTCAACGAGGTGTTGCGAAGCCTTGCGAGGGTCGGCGGCACTACCGGCCGACATGACGAGAGAAAGAGAAGATTGGCATGCTTCGGAGAAAGCTCATAGTTTGATAATCTTGAGCTTGGGCGACAAAGTTACGAGGGAGGTGTCGAGGGAGACAACGGCTCGAGCGCTTTGGGCCAAACTCGAGGTACTCTACCGACCAAGTCCCTGGCTAATAGGCTATTTCTGAAACAGCGCCTATACTCTTTTAAAATGCACGAAGACATATTAGTCTCGGAGCAGATAGACGAGTTCAATAAGATCATAGATGATCTTGAGAACATCGACGTCAAGATGGATGACGAGGACAAGGCGCTGCTGTTGCTAAACTCTATTCCTAAGAGCTACGAGCAGTTCAAGGATGCAATGCTCTATGGAAGGGCGCAAACGATTACTCTGGAAGAGGTTCAATCATTAATCAGAGCCAAAGAACTTCGAAGAAGCACGACATGAAGGAGGAAACCGGTGGAGACGATCGATGGTTAGAGGAAGATCGAGCGATAAAGGATATAAAAGTGACCAGGAAGCGGATCGAGGTCCGGAAGAAACGTTAGAGGTCAGTCTTCTAAGAGATCCTACAAGTGCTACCATTGCCACAAGGAAGGTCATTTTAAGAAGGATTGTCCGGATAGAAAGAAAGGCTTTCAGGAGAAGCCTAAAGATTCTGGAGAAGCAAGCATAGTCTCAGACGGCTATGATTCGACTGAAGCTTCGGTGCTCGCGAGATCCGAATCTAGCAAGGAGTGGATCCTTGACTCGGGGTGCTCCTTCCACATGTGTCCTCACGAAGACCGGTTCGAGACACTACAGCTGGCAAATGGTGGATCCGTTCTACTTGGAGACAATAAAGCTCGTAAGGTGATCGGCGACGGGACGATCGGAATAAAGATGTTCGATGGAGCTGAACGGATATCGCGGCATATCGGTACGTCCCGGAACTTAAAAGAAATTTGATTTCTTTAGGGACGCCTGAGTCGAATGGATACTCATTTAAGGCGAGAGAATAGCTGTATCAGAGTAGCTAAGGGCTCTCTCATAGTCATGAAAGGAGTCAGAAAGAATGGAGCTATACTCCCTTGTTGGAAGAACTGTGATCGGGAACTTCTCAAATGCAGTTCAATCAGAGCCTGACAGATCCAAACTATGGCACATGAGGCTGGGGCATGTAAGTGAAAAGGGCTTACAAGAATTGTCCAAGCAGAACCTGTTGTGCGGAGATCGGGTCAACAAGCCGGATGCACGTGAACAATGTGTCTTGGGGAAGGCCACCGGGGTGAAGTTCTCCACTGGAATACATACATCAAAGAAACCTCTCGATTATGTACACGAGTGATCTATGGGGCCCAGCTAGAACTCAGACTCATGGAGGAGGAAGATACTTCATGTCTATCATCGACGACTACACCAGGAAGGTATGGGTCTTTATCCTAAAAACAAAAGACGAAGCTTTTCAACGATTCAGGGACTGGTTAACTCTCACCGAAAATAAGATGGGAGCAAAGCCGAAGCACTCGAGAACCGACAATGGCTTAGAGTACTGTTCGGAGCGGTCTGAGGAGGCATGCGGGAGGAATGACATCACAAGGCACAAGACGGTCCGGAACACTCCTCAACGAACGGCCTAGGCGAGAGGATGAACAGGACTCTCCTAGAGAGAGTGCGGTGCATGCTTCGTTAAATGCGGTGTCTACCCAAAAGTTTACGGGGCGAAGCCGTGTCAACCGCTCGCTACCTCATCAACGGATGCCCATCGACGACTGGTTGATATGAAGACTCCTTTGGAGATGTGGTACGGAAAACCGGGTAACTATGATAATCTTAAGGTCTTTGGATGTATTGCATACGCTCACGTTAGACAGGATAAGCTGGAAGCGAGGGCCTTGAAGTGCATCTTCATCGGATACCCACCTGGAACCAAAGGTTACAAACTTTGGTGCCTAGATCAACAAAAATGCATCATCAGTAGGGATGTGACATTCGATGAGTCCAAAATGGGGAATCTGCAAAGCTATGTTACCAGGGACAGTGTCACTAAGGAGGATTCGTCAATTGAGGTGGAGCTGCAACAAACTTTTACTGATCGAAGGACAACCGTGAATGATCAAGATGAAGTGGCAGAAGACCAGCAAGTGAGTCGAACCGGAAAAGAAGATCCGACGACTACGGCTTGGTAAGGGACGGACAAAGGAGAACTATCGGACCGCCGGAGAGATACGGCCATGCGGATATGATCTCTTATGCTCGAGTGTTGTCGAAGTGATAGAAGAAGCGGAACCAAGCGGCTACGAGGAAGCCCCGAAGAGCAAGGAAAGACACAAGTGGGAAGAGGCAATGGATGATGAAATGGCTTCTCCGATGAAGAACAAAGCACGGGAACTTGTGGATCGACCAACGAACAAACGCGTAGTCGGTTGCGAGTGGACCTTTAAGAAGAAGGAAGGCATGCCGAGTGCGAGAGGATCGGGTACAAAGCCAGACTCGTTGCAAAGGGATTCACCCAGGTTGAAGGAATTGACTTCAACGAAATCTTCTCACCCGTGGTGAAACACTGCTCAATTAGGATAGTCTTAGCACTAGCAGTTCAATTCAACTTGGAATTAGAACAGCTAGATGTTAAGACTGCGTTCTCGCATGGAGAGCTTGAAGAAACCATCTACATGGACCAGCCAGATGGGTACAACACACCTGAGACAAAGGACAAAGTTCGCTTGTTGAAGAAGGCATTGTATGGGCTGAAACAAAGCCCAAGACAATGGTACAAACGATTTGATGATTTCATGCTAAAGATCGGTTTTGTCGAAGCGCCTACGACGGTCGTGTGTACATGAAGTGGCAAGACGGTGAAATCGGTACGTACTTGCTCATTTATGTGGATGATATGTTAGTAGCCAGCAGGAGCAAGGAGGAAGTCCAGAAGATCAAAGGTATGCTCAATTCTGAGTTCGACATGAAGGACCTAGGACCAACTACAAAGATCCTAGGGATGGAGATTACCAGAGACAAGAAAAAGGGTAGCTTATTCTTGTCTCAAAAGTCATATATTCAGAAGGTTCTAGCAAGGTTCAACATGCACGAGGCTAAGCAGGTTGCAACACCTATTGGCCAACACTTCAGACTATCGAACTCTCAAGCACCAGAGACTGAAGAAGAGAAAAGGTACATGGAGGGCGTCCCCTACGCCAGTTGGGGTTGGTAGCATCATGTATGGTATGGTTTGCAGCGGACTGCATTTAGCCTACGCCGTCGCATCGTAAGCAGGTTCATGGCAAGCCCAGGACAGGCTCACTGGGAAGCACTAAAATGGATCCTGAGATACTTAAGAGGCACCACTGATTTGGGGCTACTCTTCAAAAGGCTGGAAGACAAAGAAGAAAAGGTAGTCGGTTACGTAGATTCTGATTACGCAGGAAGCATTGACACCAGAAAGTCACTGACCGGATTCATCTTCACCGTCTTTGATACGTGCGGTCGGTTGGAAGTCTAACCTCCAATCGGTTGTGGCCCTCTCAACAACAGAGGCCGAATACATCGCCGTGACTGAAGCAATCAAGGAAGCTATGTGGCTAAAGGGCATGGCTGAAGAGCTTGGGATACATCAAAAGGTGATAACTGTGTTTTGCGACAACCAAAGCACCATTCACCTAACCAGGAATCAGGTATTTCATGAAAGATCCAAGCACATAGATGTGAAGCTTCATTTCGTAAGGGACGTCGTCGCTAAAGGCTCAATAGTGGTAGAGAAGATACCAACCGAAGAGAACCCTGCTGATATGCTCACCAAGGCGTCGCCCATAGCTAAGTTCGGACACTGCATCCGGACTTAGTGAATTTTTCCACCGGGCGAGGGCCCCTCGGGGGCCACGTGGAGGGAATCACAACTCTAGCATAATTGAGGGTCAAGGTGGAGATTTGTTGTTTTGACCCCCAATTAGTCACTAAGGTAAGTGGCACTCTTGTAAATTTCTACTTACTTTAAGCCTCCAATGTTGACTTTAGAAAGGTGCCACCTCATTATGGAAGACCCTAGAAGAGGACATGTGGAAGGACATGTGGAGGCCATGCGGTGGAAGGAGGACATGTGAAAGGACATGTGGAGACCATGCGATGGAGGACTCTAAAGGGTGGACATGTGGAAGCCATGCGATCCTTGAAGGTTACACCTCATCTATTTATAGAATATTATAATGTAATCTAATCTACTATAAATAGATGAGAGGAGGGGAGGCTTTAGTGTGGGTTTTGTAAGAGTGAAAAAGAACTCAAGGAGTGTGGGCTAGCTTGTTAAGGGTGAGGAGAGCATCTTGGAGGCCTTGGATGTGAAGGGAGGCCATGGAAGATGAGGGCTCATCTATGTAAAACTAAGTACTCCTGTTTCTTGTCTTAGTGGATTATTTCGATTCCCTCCGTGGACGTAGGTCAAAAAGACCGAACCACGTAAATCCTCTTGTTTGCTTGTGCTCTTGTGTTTGCATCTTCTTTGTTGTGATTTGCGGTTTGTTCTCTTACCAAGATTGAAGAAAGAAAGTGTTTTTCCCACAACAATAATAATAAAATTTTTTTGGCAGTGCTATAAAAAATTTGAGTATGTAAATAGCGATTTTTTCATGCGTAGGTGTAGGTACGGCCTCTAATGTCCACCTGATTAATATTAATTTTAAAATTTTAAAAAATTTTACAATTAGACCCACTACAATACATTTTTTGGGGTAATAGTAGTTTTAATTGGATGATCTTACGTAATTTTATCATATGATGAATATATACAATAATTTTTCGTATGTAAATCTCATGAATATGGAGTGTAGACAAGAGGAGCAGAAAAGCCAAAGCTGATCTTTCGAAAGGTATTTATATACCTCCACCACCTCTCATTTACTTCCACGAACAGAAGTTAGCTTATTCACATAGCTTAAAAAAGCTCCATTCATTTCAAGCCACCCATCTCTCCCTCTAAATTCCCTCCCCCCTTGCTAAATATGTGAACTCTCTTTATCTATATATTCGTCTCAATGTCTCTCTCTCCTTTCCGGTTGCATGGAGCCAATGGAAAAGGATCAGGAGCACTAGTATCAATGTCGAATCTGTAACAAGGGATTCAGCTGCGGAAAGGATTACGAAGAGTATATGTAGACCCACGGCTTCAAAGATGAAACCGTTACCGAGAAAGAAGAAAGACAGCCCACCATCGTAGCTGGTGGAGACTTCACCGCTTATATGCAATCATATAATATAGAGTTGCTGCCGCCGTAGACCCGAGGATCGCCGCTGCCGCAACGGCGAAGGCGGAAATAGGACCTAGTAGCAGCGAAGTGAATGCAACAGAAGCTCGTAGCCCGACTCTTCATCTGTTACCTAGGAATTCATATCTTAATATAGACCTGAACATGTCACCTGAGCCGAGTGATGATATGGACGCAAGCTCGCTGCCTCCAGAACATACATGGGATACGGAGCCAGAAGAATAACATGGATCATAGCCAAGAGGGTGGGCTAGATAGCTAGTAATAGTGAGGGGTGCAGCACTCTATATTATTTGTTTGGAAATTTGGTTATTTATTTATTTATTTATTTTAATAAGCTGTGTATTTCGTGTTTACAGGTAAAACTAAGTTTAAGTTGGGTTTGTAATGGATAAATTTCGTAATATGATAAGAAAAATTAATATGAATTCTGAGATCGACATTTATGTTGGGTTACTTATGAACGTAAATTAGAAATTTTCATATACACAATTAATTGTCATTGGGACATCTTATAACTAATTTTATTGGTTATATATTGTCTCCGTTGATTGATGTATTAAATTAGGGATTGATCCTGATGATTTTTAATATATAAGGTTTATCAAGCATCATTTATAAGATTGGTATATTGAATCATTTTTTTTTTTCTTAAGATTATTTATTTGTTAATTTATTTTTTGGACTCTTCGGAGCACTTGGCAATATATATTTCTTATTAGGTTAGAATTGAAAGTTCATAATAATAATGATGAATGTGCTTACTTTCTAACACTATTGTAATTTCTTTTAAGAAAATAAAATAAATTGTGAAGAAAAAGTATGTTTGTATTCAACTTTGGTTGGTTTGATTAAGTTCTTAATAGGTGTATATGATTATCTAACTTGACCAAAGTTAAACTCAACAAGAGGTATACTAAATTTGATCTATTTATGTTTTCATTTCGAGCTCCTCGTGTGTATTAACTTAAATATACTGAAATTAAAAAATAAATAAATACTAAATGTATTGAATTCAATCGGTTGAAATTAATAATAAAGAATTAAAAGATTGGTTTTCTGTGCATTGTAGGTATAAAAAAATGGGTAAGAAACACCACTCATTTTCTTCTTCATGCATACACTTATAGAGAAAATTTCATTGTTACGATCGATAAAATGCAATCAAGTTTTTAAATATCAGACAAGAAAAATTAAGTTAATCAGCAGTAGAGATTTGATAAAAACTTTGCCCGAAATTGAGTTTTATGAAAAAAAAAAACATATGATTTAATCAGCAGTAGAAGTTAAATCGACATGAATGCATGCTCAATCTACATCTTTGTGTAGTTTTAAGAGAGAGAGAGAGAGAGATGATGATGATTGATATAGAATTATACCATGTTATATGATATTTTGAGATACACCAACAATAATTTTTTTTGCATATGATATAATTAAGTAGAACTTTATATTACCTAAGTTGGTTCGTTGATTATGCATGATATGGTTGATTAAGTATGCGACATATAATGTATGCTGCCAATAAGACAACATTATTGAGCGATGTTAGTGGCAGTAAATCAATCTTGTTGTTGTATGGCACTTTGTTTTCTTCATCAATACTGCTAATATATATATATAAATAAATAAAACCAACTAATAATGACACCACAAATTTTTGTGTGGTAAACCCGGAAAGTAAAAAACTAAGGGGACGGATGACCCGACCCTCAATTACGCAGTAAATTAACTTCCAAAAGATGGCAAAAAACTTAACATAATTTATAAATAGTGGCTAGTGTGCAAAATCTTAAATGATATAAAAATTAGAAAATATTTTACACACTAGGGATACTAGGCAAGTATATGTATCATTTCAAGTAATAAAGGACTTTCTTTTAAAACCCCAGTATCGATCCCACAGAGAAGCGAGGTAAGAAATCATTTAGGCTAATTCTAGTCTAATTCTATAAGACCTTAATTTGGAATGTCAATTAAAATTGTTTTTCTAATAACTATTCACAAATGAAAAAGGTAACTTATCGTGATAAATTAGTTTATAGAACTTTGAGATGTTAAAGACTACATTTCTCTTGCAATTACCTAGATAATATGTAGGAAAGAAATGCTTACAATTTAATGTAGTAGTGACAAATAGGAGCATATATATTTTTTACCCTCTGGTCAAGTACATAGAGAACATTGGCTAGTTTTTAATGATTGGATCAGGATGTATTGTTAGTAGTAAGGGACGAATTTCTAGGCTCTCACTTCTAGAATTCCCCCAAGGGTGCCTATGGTCGAGCCTACTAGTTACCCGTCACCTCTTATCTAACCAAATTAATAGAATTTATCCTGTCACTCTAAAAGCAAATTTAATTCTACGTCATTCAAAGATTATCTCTCTATCTATTCGCACCTCCCCCTTCAAGGATTTACCATCTACCTTTCTAAGGGAAATGTGATACTCACAAATTAAAAACTCTTAGCCCACGGTCAGCTCTTAAGAATTCTCCACAGATTTTAACAATACAAGAGGTCAATCTGTAGTGTAAATGAAGATCAGGTAATGAGATATGGTGAAGTGATGATGCAGATTTGATGTGTCATTTAAATATTAAGAAATTGTGATGATTTTTTACATTGTTCTTCATTTACTTTTCGATCTGGTAATTTGGATTGTTAAAACTTGTTTTGAAACATTTAATCCGAGAGGTCTAAGTGTTCTACAACAAAAGTGGAGAATTCATTCAATGTCCATGAATGAGTTACGTAGTTCATGGGGATTGAGTGCAAATAAATAGGAAAATGTTGTTTGATGGGCGTCGAATTGGAGATTTTAATGTGACAGACTGATTTCGCCAATTTGGTCTTAGTGTTTGGTAACTAAAGCTAGGGTTAGCCTTCAGGTGAAGGGAAGTGGGAGCTCTGAAGTGACAGCCAGTATCCTATCAGCCTAACCTTGGATTTAGGGACTAAGTCTAGGATTTGCCAATGTTCTTTACATAACTTTAAAGAGGGGGTACTCTGAAGAGGGTAAATAATATGAATGCTTCTATTTGACACAATACAAGTTTCTCAATTTATATCATTCACTTATCATGAAATCATTGTAAGGAGAAATATACTTTTTCATATTTGAACCTTTCAATAAAAAACTTCTTCTGTGTTAGTTAATTCGGTCTAAAAATTTAGAAAGTAATTTTAGTAAGTTTAGTTTTAATTATCGTTACATTAGAAAATTAAATATTTCTTAAACTTGCATTGTGAATTGAGTATTGGATTTCATTCATATACTACTCCTTGAAAAGTTTCAACCTTCCTAGTGGGATCGATAACCAGGACTTCACTAGAGCTCTGTATTACTTGAACGATACATATATTTGCGTATATGAGTGGCGGCCTAATTATTAAATTTATGTTACTGTGAAACTAAACTGAAACTATATTCTAAATATTTTTCGTTGGCGGCAACGCACCGGTTAGTCATTGGATCCATGAATACCCTATTTGCCTCCAATGAGAGAATTCTTTATTTCCTCTTCCTCCTCCCCTCTCCTCTCTCTTTCTCCCCCCCCCCCACATACACACCTTCTCTTTTTCTCTCTCTAAGTTTTCTTTCATTTATCCAACGCCGCTCTATTCCTTGGGTATGGTCTTTCGAACAGTTTTGAATTCAACACACACACACACACACACACACACACACACACACACACACACACACACACACACACACATACCAAACATATTCTTTTGTTTATTAATTATAATAAGTTACACAATATGATGAATTTGAAGTTATTTCTAAACTTCTATCCAAGCATGAATATTTACTTTTGTCTTATAATTTTACTCCACATTGATAAGTAAAAACTCAAAAAGTGTCTTTTGTCATTGAAAATTGAAAGTGGTTCATATAACATCTTCATGGTTTAACCAACTTCACTTTGAAACTCAATATTAAACTATAGGTTCACATTGCTTAGATCATATAGACTTCAGTGTTACAACTATAGAAGAGACTCTCACTATCATTTATAAAATATGAATATATAATTATAAATGAAGCAAGGAAAGAGATAAATGACATAAAAAAAACATATTTGAAAGAGATAAGTTGCTCGTAATAATATAACACACTATTTTGGAATAGCTTGACTTCTATTTATCAGTTGAAGAACATTACATTTAATCCCCAACAAAAGTACATGTTACTCAAGCATCACTGTATGTATAGAAAAAAATCATATTTTGTAGAAATATTTATAAATTTTGTAAAGGCTAAAATAAAAATTTTAGTGTACAAAATTTATTATTAAATTAAATGCATATTTTATTTATAAAAAATCTTACTAATTACTCTCATTATCTTAATAGAAGCTATTAAGTAATATAGTACTATATCAAAATACTTGATGAGAGATTTTTTTCTAAAAAAATGGGACATGAGTTATTTTGATTAGACGGTCCGGAGTGCTTCCTTCAATCATATGACATTTAGTAAACATTTTGATTGCCTTAATAATGTCGGAATTGAGTAAGCTTGGGCTCGTTGGATTCGTCTTGTCGAGACGCTCAATTAGACAGTAAACCTGTCAAATTCGACATCCGTTTGACTTCCAAATGTGTCCGAAAATCTTCCAAGAATACTTTGATGACTTGATTCGGGCTTGATTTAACTTAGATTGGACTAACTTTGATATCATTAGGTCTGTCGTGAGAAAGATTTTAGTGGCATAGATTAGAAAAAAAGTAAAATTTAGGCTGTAAATATGTAAATTCAAAGGAATTAAGTGGTATGTATGTAAATACCCATATTTTTTATAGATGCGTAACTCAGCTTCATTTAATTGACTTTTACGTATGATTTTAAACTTAAGGAAATAATTAATTTATTTCTTTATTTTTTTATAATAATTTCAAACTGCAAATAACTTTTGGTTTTTATTAAATAATTATTGGTGTTAATGTATAAAAAGTAAACAAGCGATAAGTTCTGCTTCTATGCCTTCACAGCCGCTTTCAATTCAACCATTATTTATTATCTGTCGTGAGAAAGGTTGATTATCATATGATTTAATAGTATTTATAGAATATTCTAAAAATAAAATTTTTATATTATCCATTTACGTAAGATTTAACAAAGATTTAACACATGCCACATCATTAATGTAATATCATGTATTATTCATCTATGTAAGATTTAATAGTATTTACATTATTTTTATCATAATGAAAAATAAATTCAGCCTTAAATTAATAGTAAATCGACTGCACCCATTCAATAAAAACATCACATATAGTTCTATTTAGATTTTTTTTTAATTAGTGTCTTCTTATATTTAATTAAAGATAAGGAAATGCAAACGAAAATTTAAAAGATTTTAAAATATAATGAAATCTTCATTTTCATTGTATTTCAAAAAATGATGGTAGTCATACTATTTGTAAATGATGTGTTACTTGTCATAAATTGTGACGCCCTATTCTTGTCATTTGCATTATTGGGAAATTTACATCCATACCACAAAATTCTTATGCATGCACGTATCTAATACTTAATTTTTGTTATTTATTTTTATAACAAGTTACTATTTAAAACTTATCTATAAATAGATGTTTAAAGGTCTAGTAATAGTAATATTTTTTATGCTATTTTAAATATTAGAGTGGTATGCATCCGTTTGAGTAAATTGCACTTTGGCAGCTTTTCAAAAAACTGCGTTTTCAAATCGTTGAAATCGACATTTTCACGTTGTTCATGGCTATGTGTGTTGGCAACTTTCTAGGGTTAATAGTCACCGTAATTTTTTGAACAACAGATTATTTTTCAGCAACTTATTAATAAGTTGTAGCTGCCCAAAAAATATATTAAAATTGTGTGGCATGTGTGTAAGTGCCAATGAAAAAATCTCTACCATTGGCCAAATTATTGCGTCCGGAAGGCGGACGCTTTGAGTCCGGATGGGTCCAATAACACCACTGCCTCACCCAAAACTGTATGGGGTGAGGCCCACTTATAAACTTTCTTTTTTTTTAAAAAAATTTTGTCATTGGACGGTGGACGCAAACTTGCGTCCGCCGTCCGTACGCAAAAATTTCTCCTACCATTGAGATAGACCAAATGAAAAATGAGAACCTCTCGTGTACTAGCAAATGAGAACCTCTCGTTGATTAGATGGAACAAAAGAAAAATGAGAACCTCTCGTGCACTAGCAAATATAGCATGTAAGCACGACTTTAAAACCACCAATTGAGCCAGCCAAGGAGCCATCTCTCCCATTCCTTTCATATATATACCTACTTCTCTCTACCCCTCAATTGAGCCCTTTTTTTCTATATTGTGACTGCCTGTAATGAAAAGGAAAGTCGACCAGGAGCTGAAGCCGGTGGAGAGCCATAACCATCAATGTCGTATATGTAAAAGAAAATTTAGTTGCGGACAAGAGCTCGACGAGCACATGCAATGCCACCAGCTGAACATACGAGAAACCACCACCATCGAGCCGTTATCCATCTCTGAATTCCTTTTAAGGAATTCAAACTTTGAATGGGGTTCTTGCAGCTCCGTTGTTGCGGCTGCCGAAGGCGGTGAACCAGTTGATAGGAGTCCTCCACCACTACAATGGCGCGCAGAAGAAGAAGATGTGGCTCATTGCCTCCTTGAGCTCTCCAACTCCGGTACTCAGCATGCCACCGTCTCGAACCAAAACCTTCATGCCCCTCGCAAACTCATCCCATGCGGGTTTTGTGATAAGGAATTTTCATCCCACCAGGCCCTTGGCGGCCATCGAGCCACACACAAAACTGTTAAGGGTTGTTATGCCGCCAGCCTCGAAATTAGATCAAACCACGCCAACAACAAGCAGATTGAACACCAAAATAATAATGTTTCTAATCAAAATATTATAGTTAGATCTTCGCCGAAAAATATGACATTATCGATTGTCCCATTGGCAGAAAATTCCCTGCATTGTTCATTGCCGCCGATCAAAAATCCTAAGTCTTACATATGCAAGGAGTGTAACCGGCAGTTCCAGAACGGCCAAGCGCTTGGAGGGCACATGCGTTGCCATCAAAACGCATTAAAATTAACCAACACCACCATCAACATCGCCGCAGCAGCCTCATCTACCGCCACCATCGTCGCCGCTGCTACTGTAAACTCGACGATCACCGCCGTCGCGGCCGCCTCCTCTCCCGCCTCCGCGGCCGCCTCCGCTCCCGCCTCCGCGGCCGCCTCCGCTCCCGCCTCCACGGCTGCCTCCGCTACAACCACCACCTTTGCCTCCGCGGCCACCTCCGCTACCGCCTCCTTGGCCACCTCTACTGCCACCATCACCTTAGCATCCACAGCCGCCTCCGCGACCACCTCCGCGGCCACCTCTGCTACCGCCTCCGCTTCCGCCACCACCTTCGCCGCGGAGGCAGGAATAGGAGCTAATAGCAATGGAGTGAATGCAATAGAACTCTGTGGGCCGACTCTTCCTCTATTGTTCAAAAGTTCGTATCTTAATATAAACCTAAACATGCCGGCGGAGCCGATCGATGATGATGATATGGACGGAAGCTCCCTGCAGCTTTGGTATTCTGACGTGAAATCTCCACTACATGGACAGGATAGGGAGCGGAGGAGGAAGAAGAATCTTGGTGATCTCAGGACCCCAGATGACGAAGATGGAAACACTCCATTCTTGCAACTTATGATCGGATCCACGTCTGATGGAAAGGGTGAGCATGAGAGCAAGGGACAGAAGAACCAAGATCGAGAGGCAAACTGAGACGGCGACTGCAGCATTCCATTTTTTTTAAGTTGGCTATTTAATTGTTTATTGGTAAAATTAAGTTTAAATTGGGTTTATTTAATGTATAACTTCAAGAATATTGCAATAATTAGAGAATAATGTGGATGCAAAGATTTATATTTATTTTGGGTTAATTATAAATATAAATTAGAAAAGTTGATATGTACATTTAATCAACTAATTTTATTGGTTATACAATCTTTTGTTGATTTATGTATTAAATGAGTGGTTGATTCTTATGGTTTTTTATATATAAGGTTTATTAAGCATGATGTATAGAAGTCAGTATTAAAAGAGTAGTTTATATATTGGATAATTGTAATTTCTCATAAGGTTTGTGTCCATTATTTCTTTGGGGATAGTTATGTCATTTTATATTTGAGTCTTATTTTGATTTATTGACGGTATAATGATTTTATTTTATTTTTTTAGATCGTACATGTTATACGTGAAATCGTACAGAAAAAATTTGATGCTCCATACTTATCGTGAAAGAAGATTCCAATTGAAGAACAAGATATGTGGCTTATAGAGTTTGGAGTAAATTCTAAATAGTAATCTTAAGTTATATAACTTTTTCAATCTGATGTGTTCATATTCATGATAGAGAACAAATTCTCCTTACAGCCCTTATGTGAGATATATTCACTATGATATGCTACAGAGGTTAGTGCCTCTATTGCTTAAAAGAGGATGTGTAGAGCTAGTCATGCTGAGCATAAGGCTTTCCTAACTTTGTCAAGAGGAGTTAGAAGGAAAAACCGAACCAGAATTTAGGATGTGGAGGTATGGGCGCCATCATACACAGTGGAGGAGCATTCCCACATTTGAAGTGCAAATGGTGGATGGTTAAAGTTATTGTTGTTGTGAGATATGTACTTCCTGACATAGAAATGAAACGCAAAGAACACAAGCAAACACAGATCTTTTACGTGGTTCGATCCAACTGGATCTACGTCCACGGGAGGGAATCAATCAAATAGTTCACTAAGGAAAAAAAAATGGAGAATACATAGCTTATACATAGATATGAGCGATCTTCCTTCTATAGCCTCCATCTCAAGCAACACCTTGATACAATGCCTCAAGATGCTCTCCTCCTTTCTAGCTCTTCTCTCTTCCTTTGTGGTAGCTTAAGACCTCTTCTCTTGCTCTCCTAAGCCTCACACCCTCTCTATTTATACAAACCAAGAGAGTAGTACGTGGGAGGTAGGTGAGCGGTAGGTGAGATGTGGTAGGTGAGCGGTACCATATTACGAAAGTGCCCTTTTACCTTAATTCATTAATTGGGGGTCAAAATAACAATTGTATATATTATATCTTAGTGGATAACAATTATTTAATAATTTTGTTTTATCTTATCAGGCACTACAATTTCCGACCAACACTGAGGGACAGGTTGATACTCATCAGTATTCGTCGGATGACCGGTGGGTCGGCACTAGATCACTGAGAACATATGCAGGTGTCAGGCACTCAAGAGCAATTTTTCTATCATGACAATTATTCTATTCTTTTTTTTTCATCAAGTATCCTTTATAAATTTTTCGTAGGATGTGTTCCAACAACTAGAGGAGGCTCAGAGTCAACAGGCAAGAGGAGTTTCTATCCTTGATATTGATCAATCAGACTATGAGATTTGAAGAGAAGCAGCGGGGTAGTAAGAAGAAGGGAATGATTTATGGCTGGGGTCACAAGGGCATGAGTACGGCGCACACCCTCCTTTTTTTGACTGAGCTATATATTTATCCAAGACGATGAAGTTCATTTCGCAGGCAAGTTACAACAACCACTAAAGATGTGGAAGCCTGGGCTGCACCTCAACTCGCTAAGATGGAAGCGAGAATGAAGATGAAATTGGAGATGTGACGTGAAGCATGTCGGAAAGGGAAGCAACCAATAAAGGTGGAGGCAGATGAGGATGAGGATGAGAATGAGAGTGAGAAGATCTACGAGGAGTAGGACTGTTGTTATTTCATTTATTGTTCTAAGACGTTTAATGAATATGTATGTATTGGTTATGCACATATTATTGCATTTTATGATGTTTAATAAATTACAATGGATTTATTTTAAATTTATAATTTTATTTATATGGTTTGACTTTAGTAGCTATGTGGATTGAGAAATTAGAATATGCTAGGGATATTTCATTTAATTTTTTGATGCGATTACAAGTACAAAAGTTATAAAGAAACAAAGGAGGATCTGTATTTTTATTTTCAGGGACAATTTCGACAGCTAACCTAGGGCCTTCCCATGAGCTATCGATATCTAAACCCCGATAGATCATGCCATGTCGATCTCTTAACTGATGTCAAACCGATAGGGAGCCATCAGTTTTTCGATATGTATGAACTGACAGGAATATTACCATAAAAAATAATACCGATGGGCAAAGGACCATCATAATGCCATAAAAAATATACGGTCATCGCGAACCCATTGTCAATTGCCTTTCAAGGACGATAAAAGCAGCAAACGCTCGTCGAATAGCTTCTCCTTTTTAAATAACCAATGACAAATCCAATATTACCAACGGGCTGGAAATTGCTAAAAATGACCTAAAATTCTGTAGGGACCACTCAGCGGCTCAATTCATTATGAGTTTAAAGGAGAGAAATATGTTTGCATTCAACTTCAAATAATTTCATGAAATTTCTAATAGAAGTAAAATAACATATAAGTTGCATGTTATGACAAAACCTAAACTTAGCAAAATATATTTTGAATTCATTAATTTACTTTATTATATCAAATAATGCAAGTTTGTAAGCTTAAATGTGCGGCAAATAAAGAAATTCAATGATAAGTGTATTAAATCAAATGAATGATATAAAATAAAAAGAAGGTGAACCTTGCTTTTGTATGCATTGCAAGTATACAAAAAATGGTGAAGTATTAAGCGCGCGCACACACTCTCTCTCTCTCTCTCTCTCTCTTTTCATTATGTACAAATTTATTATGGATTTCTAATGAAAATTGCATTGTTATGTTTCATACGGAGAAAATATTGCGTCAGGACGCCACATGTCCGGACGCCAAATCACCAATCGCTATGTCACCATATAATTCATCGGCAAATGATGTGGCGACCAGTGGTTGGCCGTCCGGACGTGCAGACATCCACAAGCAATAATTTTTCTTCGATATGAGAATCATATTTTGTAAGCTATCAATAAGGCTACATCTTCAAACAATTTTAACGACAATCAATGAATCATGAAATGTTAATGTTGTGAAAGCTCCTCTCCACTACAAATATAGATTTTTACGGTAAACCACTACAATTGTTGGGTATTATCGTCTTATTTTATCCAACATAGGTGTGCATAGTAATTATATTTTGTTACATTGTATGATGAATTTGAAGTTATTTCTAAGATTATGTCCAAACATGAATATTTATTTAATTTTGACCTATGTTTGTTCTCCAATTTGATAAAGATGCAAATTGAGAAATAGGATGTGGATTTATAACATCTTCATTAGGTTTAAGCAGCCTTACTTTGAAATTAAAATTAAAATTTTTTGACAAATTAGTGTAGGATGCATCCTAGGATAATATCAGGATATTCTGTCGCTAATTTTGATTTGCATCAGAATATCACCACCATTTTGGTCCACACAATCGGGTTAACAAAATTCAGCGCGGTTCACTCCGTTGTAAATTTTTAATGTCAAGATTATGTGTTGATTTATGGAGAACACAAGTCGACGTAGTCTGCCAAATATCTTATATTATTAGCAAGTAAATAAATATGATAATTTTAAAATATATATATATATATATATATATCCAACATTTCTAAATTACATATATGCTGAAAACATCAACCAAACAGGCAAATGTTATATAATTTGTAAATTTCTTCGATCGAAATAAAATATATTTTATAATAAAGTATGTCAATTATTTATTTGTCATTACACAAAGATAAAAAAATATATGCTTAAATATATATATATATATATATATATATATATATATATATTCCACGAAATTTGGCCCATTAATTTTTAATGATTCAAAATTAATTCTTATAACAATGTCTATACATTTTACTTATGAAAATGGTGCTGCAATTTATAATTGCGAATTTTATATGTATTTATATGCATATTTAAGACCTAAAATTTACGCGTGCAAAGAAAAAGACTATTTTACTTTTCAAAAGTTAATAATAATAAAATGTTTTTTGCAGTATTGTAAAAATTTGAGTGATATGAATTTAAATATGAAAATTTAGGTGGTAAAAACGTAAATATATAATAATTGTGTGTGGCCTGTAATTAAATGCCCAGAATAGGGAGCAGAAAAGTATTCATATCTCCACTACCTCTCCTTTTCCATCAAAACATACCTCCGTCACCTCCCATTTCACTTGTACCGAGATAGGTTAGCTCATTTAGAGAGCTTAAAAAAGCTCCCTTCATTTCAATTTTCAAGCCACCCATCTCTCCCTTTCAACTCCCCCACCGCTCTCTAAATATATAAACTCCTCTTCATCTATATATTCGTCTCAATCTCTCTTTATCTCCTTTGTGACTACATGGAGCCAAGGAAGATGGATCAGGAACACAAGTATCAATGTCGAATCTGTAATAAGAGATTTGGTGGGGAAAGAGATTATGAAGAGCACATGCAGACCCACAAAGTTGAAACTGTTGCCGAGAAAGAAGAAAGGCAGCCCACCGCCGTAGCTGGTGGAGCCTTCACCGCTCTTATGCCGTCATACAATAGAGAGTTGCTTCCATGGAATTTGTACTTCAAACGTGATTATTGCAGCTCTGGTATTGCTGGCGACGGCGACGATGAAGACATGTATGGCCTTTCTCCATCTTTATTGCTCAGCTCTTCAGATAATGGTAAACGAATCAAATGTGGGAGGGAAAAAGGTGGTAGCAGTGATGGTCAATATCAGTCGCGCAACCAAGAAGAAGAACTGGCTCATTGCCTCCTCGAGCACTCCAACAGCCACGTAGAGCATGCCCCTGTCCCGCAGCAAAACCATCTTGCCCCTTCTGCAAATCACCAATGTGAAACATGCAATAAGGTCTTCCTATCCCTCCAGGCCCTTGGCGGCCATCGAGCCAGCCACAAAAAAGTTCAGGGTTGTTACGCCATCGAACGTGAAATCAGATCACGCGATGCTAACAACACAAGGATTGAACATCAAAATAAGAATGTCGATAATGAAAATAATATAGCTAGATCTTCACAAAAAAAATATGGCATTATCGATGGTCCAATCAGCAGAAAATTCTACGCGGTGTCCATTGCCACCGAGGGACAATCCTAAGCCTCACATATGCAACATTTGTAACCAGCAGTTCGCCTCCGGCCAGGCGCTTGGCGGGCACAAGGGTAGCCATCGGAAAGCACCAAATTTAACAGCCAGTGCCACAGCCAGTGCCACTGCCATTGCCATTGCAGCTGCTGCCATCGTAAATCCGATGATCGCTGCCGCTGCCGCCGTAAACCCGACGATCACCACTGTCGCCGCCGTAAACCCGACGATCACTGCTGCCGCCACCGCGGACGAGGAAATAAGACCTAGTAGGAGTGAAGTGAATGCAACACAACCTCGTAGCCCCCCGACTCTTCCTCTGTTTCCTAAGAAATCATATCTTAATATAGACCTAAACATGCCACCGGAGCCGATTGATGATATGGAGGGAAGCTCGCTGCGTCTTTGGTATTCCGACGACAAAACTCCAGAACGTACAAGGAATACGGAGCTGAAGAATCAGATGGATCATGACGAAAAGGATGGGCTAGATAGCGAGTAACAGTCAGGGGGCGCAACATTCTAAATTATTGGTTTGGAAATTTGGTTATTTATTTTATTATTATAATTTTTTTTTAAGTTGGGTATCTCATTGTTTTAGTGATAAAATTAAGTTTAAATTGGGTTTGTTTAATGTACAACTGTCGTAATATGATAAGAAAAAATAAAATTGATGCTGAGATCGACATTTAACGTGGGTTTTTTATGAAAATAAATTAGAAAAATTCATATATGCAATTAATTGTAATGAGGACATCTTATAACTAATTTTATTGGTTATATAATGTTTTGGTTGAGTGATTGATCATGATGCCTTTTAATATGTAAGATTTATCAATCATCATCTATAGAGCCAAAACGATCGAAGTTATAATTGGTATAATGGATCATTTTTTTCTTAAGATTATATATATATATATATATATATATATATATATATATATATATATATATATATATATATATATATATAAATTCATAGCGATATATAATTTTTTTGCACGAAATAAATAAATAAATAAAGAGTATATGAGGCATTAGGGTTAATAAGTAGACAAATTCTATGAAGAAATAAACCATGAAACTCAAACAATAAGAGATAATCCACTAAGTTTTAACATTACGTATTTGATCTCCCATTTACTTAGAGAAGATAGAATTAGAAGCAATGACTCCTTTTTATTTTGTATGGATGATATGGAAAAAGTTAATATGAAGATGATAATCAGGTGATATAACATAGATGACAATTAAGCGATTAGTTTTGGATAACCATGATTGAGTTGAGTTTAAGAGTGCTTTATATTTCTATACTTTATATAAACTCAAGTAAATGTCATAATTTTATGTGGGTAACGACTTTATTTCTAATATTTATGTGGGCAATAGACAATGGTCGACGGTGATCAACAGGTGTCGAAAAAAGTCTGGTGTGGTCGACGATTTCGACGATGGTTGATGGCAGTCGGCGGCGTTCGGCGGTAGCGTATGGTGGCCGACGACTGTCAACGGTGGTCGACGATGGCCGACGGCGATCGAAGATGGCAGGAATGGTGCTGGACTTCACCACCTTCTCAAAATCTCAAGTTCTTTGTCAAGGCTCAAGCTCCCCCCTCATGTGAGGGTTGGGCACTATTTATAATCTTCTGGGCACAATTAATGTATAAATATGAACCATTTTGATCGGATTGTCCGAAAAGCTTCCTTCAAGCAATCAGTTTTTGATGGACCTTTAAGTGCCTTAAAGATGTTGAAATTGAACAATCTTGGGCTAGTTGGTTTTGCCTTGTTGAGATGCTCGATTCAACTATGAGCTCGCCAATTTCGGCAT
Organism: Papilionanthe hookeriana x Papilionanthe teres; assembly: GCA_022702705.1. Classification (NCBI taxonomy): domain Eukaryota; kingdom Viridiplantae; phylum Streptophyta; class Magnoliopsida; order Asparagales; family Orchidaceae; genus Papilionanthe; species Papilionanthe hookeriana x Papilionanthe teres. Next base: position 65,035,630 of record CM040426.1, on the reverse strand, counting down.
CTGTTTGACCTTCCAATGTTAGAAGCCTTATGTATGCTTAGGTTTGTACCAGACCTAACATTGCATTTGTTGTTGGAGTGTTTGGAAGATATCAGAGTAATCCAGGTATCGAACACTGGAAAGCTGCAAAGAAAGTGATGAGATATCTTCAAGGTACAAAGGACTACAAGCTCATGTACAAACGAACTGATAATTTGAAGGTGATTGGCTGCTCCGATTCATACCATGCTGGCTGCATCGACTCAATAAAATCAACATCTGGTTATATTTTCATGCTAATTGGTGGAGCTGTATCTTAGAGAAGTGCTATGTACACTTTGACTGCTACTTCCACTAGGAAGCTGAGTTCGTATCCTGTTTTGGCATGGTGTATGGTTGAAGAGTTTCATATCCGGACTTAGAGTAGTGGACTCTATTTCGAGGACATTGAAGTTGTACTCTGACAACTCAGCTGCAGTATTTATGACTAAGAACAATAAGAGTGGAAGTCGAAGTAAACACATCGACATCAAATATTTAGCCATAAGAGAACGTGTTAAGGAAAAAGAAAGTGGTCATTGAACATGTTAGCACTGAGTTAATGATTGCTGATCTTTTGACTAAAGGCATGCCACCAAAGAATGTTAAGGATCATATAGTACGAATGGGACTTGGTTCTATAATGTGATTTACATTGAACGTACATTTATTGTTTTAATGAAACTCTTATTCAGTTGATGTTTTCTCATATGATTTTGTGCACATATTCGTTTATTATGAGAAATCTCATTTGGTTTGGACTTGGAATAGACATATGGTTTATTTATTAAGTAATATGGGCTAATATTAAGAGAATTGATATAGTGTAATACATGGAAGATAATACTCACTATAAGAGGACCTATCGTCGTGATTCATATATTTTGCTTCTCTATATAGTGTGTGTTGAACTATATAAATCAAATAGGAGAATGTTGGGATTTTTCATTTCAAATTAATGATCCTTTTACTTTACAATTCTCATTGAAAACGCTTTGTGTTTTTAAGAGAAATATGACTTTTGTGTTATCAAGGGAAATAAATTTTATAATGTGGTCCATATTAAGTCTAAGTTCAACTCTTTCTTATGCCATGCTCACATCCGTTGATCTTTGTGATGGAATCACGACCGTAGATCACTGTGATGGGCAGAGCACTATAAATAGATGTGATGCTTGTTGTTTTGGTCCCTAAGCTTGCTCCTCATAATTTTGTTTTCCCCACCATCGGGCGGTGAGTGAGAAAAGTTTAGAAGATCTATAACACAAAATTTACCGTGTAAGCAAAGAGTGTCGACTCTGCACGTGTGACCCACAATTTTATATTATGATATTTTTAATTTAATTGCAACGACGCCAAAAACTTGACCCCGCTATATTATATGTGTAGAATTGTAATTGTTTATGTTGTGGATGCTACGCAAGTATACGTATCATATCAAGTAATACAGGGCTCTAGTGGAGTCCTAGTTATCGATCCCACAGGGAAATAGAAAATTAAATAACAACTAATTTTAAAATAATAATAATAATAATAATAGCATACGAAAATTTGGAATTCTAAATTTAAGCGCAATAAAGTAAACTAAGTATTTTAATTAGGTAACTTAACTAAGTAGAAAATTAATACGTATTGAAAGTGCGGGAAATTAAACTAATTGCTAAATAAGTCTTAACTATTAAGAAAAAGTATCTTTCCCCTTGTTTAGAAATTTAAGTGATTGATGAATTTAAATAGATAATGTTAAGGTATTGTGACAAATAGGAGCATTCCTATTCTTTACCCTTTGGTCAGGTGTAAAGAATATTGACTAATCCCATGTTTGATTCATCGAATCTGCGGCTAGGTCGGGAGGATACCGACCGCCACTTCGTAGCTCCCACGTTCCCCTCGCCCGAGGGCTAACATCTACACTTCGGCTCTCGAAAAATAGGACCGAATTGAATATTTTAGTCGTCACACTAAAATGCTCAATTCTACGCCCAAGTGATATTATTTCCTATTTATTTGCACATTCCTTCCAAGGCTTTTGAATTCCCGAATATCGGATGTAATTTTTACTATAGTTGTAAATCAACACATTTTAACAAATCAAATGGCCAGTTTGAAAAGTAAATTAAGTTTTAAGTAAAAATTATCACAATTTATTAATATATAAAAGTATCTCTATTTTAATTTCATCAAGTCACTTAATTTCATAAACGAGGAGAAAGACTAAATAAACTACTCGTAATGCATGGGAACTAAACTAAGCATGGATTTCATTTAAAGTTAAAAACAATAAATACAAATACTTATCTTGATTTATCCCCAAGCAGACTCCTCGTAGTTCTTTTGACTCTTCCTTCCAGTACAGCACGACTCACTAATTACTCACTAAACTCACTAAAGACTCACTAATTGCACTAATTAAGATTCTAAAGACTACTTAGAACACACAAAAGACACACACAAGACAAAAGACTAAAAGATTGCACACAAAAGATCGATTTTCAGCACTTCATATATAGAGGTAAGCAAAGGTCCAAGTGGTGTGTAAGCATCTCTTGAAAAGTGTTCGGGTTCGATGTATCCGTGCCATTTGAACTAGCTCGCCGTCGGCGACAAACTACCTCATTGTCGGCGAGGCTTCTAGAAAGTCTTTGAACCGCGCTATCTCGTCGTCGGCGGGCTCGGGCTCGTCGTCGGCGAGACGATTATAAATCCTTCGAATTTCTTCTCGTACTCTCGCTCGTCGGCGGCTCGAAGACAAATTGTATTATTTTCTTCCTTTTTGCTCCAAATCCGCTCCTTTTTATAATTTTTGCTTTTATCATCTAAATTCTCCATTCCTACAACAAAATAAAGAAAATACCTTTCTTTAAAGTGCGATTTCATCAAAAATAGGTATGAATTTCTTAATAAATTTTTCAGTGATCAAAATCCCCAAACTTACTTATTACTTGTCCTCAAGTAATTTTAAGTCTTACATAAAAATAATGATTTCTATAGTAAGATTTTTCAATTCAAATAAACTATGAATTAGATTAATTAATATCATAATAAAGTTAAATACAAATAATTCATGTAATTTAATTAATCTTATAGAAATAAATTATTTAGTTATCGAGTCTAAGATTTACAAACTTACTTATTCATTTCGGGAATGACTATATTTAAAAGAATAACTACTTAAGATATTCATATGATAAGAAATTCAAGAAAACACTATTAGGTAAAATTCTAATCCATAAACATAAGTTTGGAAATATCTAAGTTTTTTTCTTTTAGGTTAATTCAAATGAAGCCAATTTTTGATAAGGCATCTCTTCAAGCTTCTCCTTATTTTTCTTTTTCTTTTTTTCTTTTTCTTTTCTTTTTTTTTTTTAATGAGGATTACTGTATCCTGGAGAGCTTCGTTAATAATTTTGAACTTCATTTTACATCTTCCTAAATTTGAAACATAGAAATATTTCTTAAGCTTATATATATTTCATAGTTTTTACTTCATTGATTTTCAATCTTTTCTTTTTCACTTGAATACTTAAGAATTTTAATTTTAGAATATAGTTTTCCTTACTAAAAATAGTTTACTATATTCTTATTCCCTTTAACCAAATATTTTATTCTATTTAATTAATTAAAGCACTAGAAATATTTCATTTAACCTTTTTTATAATAACTAAATAAAATAATTCATATTAATTAAATTGAAAAATTTGCTTATAAAAATCATTTTATAATAATTTGAAAATAGAAATTGAGAACAAGTTAATAACTAAATTTGTATTTTACTCCCCCCAAACTTAAATTTTCATATCTACTCTAAATAATGAAAAAGGGAAAGTAAACAAATCATACCTTTGAAGTTTAGGTATTTCTTTTTTCTTTGAAATTTTTGCGAGCTTTTTCATTTTTCATTGAACACTGTCTTGTTAGTATTTTCCATATATATATAACAATTTAAAGAAAATGTCTGGGATAAAATGCGAGATAAGTATTAAATACAACAATTAAAATTAACTCTACACTACACATATGAATTACTAACATATTAAAACAATTTAACTAACACATTAACAATTTTACAACTTAAAACAATACAAAATAAAATAAAAAACATACTAAAGAAAAACTAACATCCTATTTAACATAAAAACAAATGCAATTAACTAACACAAAAAAAAACTAAACTATTATCACAATTCAAGCAAATTAATCTAACTAACATCCAATGTCTCACAACATAAAATCCTGAATATTACAAACATATAAAAGTTTCCACAATAACTTAACATCAAACAAAAAAAAACAAATAAAGTCCTAATCTTATTCATCAAAGTCCTGTGCTATATCATCTCCTCCCCGATCCGTAGTCGAGAAGACCGAAGCGGGATGATACTGTGAATATCGGGGGCACTCAGGAAAGACAACATCTAAATCACCACTCCTATAACGACGTTCAACTTCATAGTATGCAATCTCGTATTCCGAATGTCGCTGGAGATATTCGCTATCATAATCATGTCTCCTCTCCAGATTATCAATTCTTTGATCAAAATGATCAAATCTTCTCCCATTGTCTCTCCAAGCCGCTCAAAACTCGTCCTATGCGAGTGTCGATTAATTCATCGGATCTTGTAGGGTAGGGGTGGTAGGCTCGGGAGGTTCATGGCTAGTAGAGGGTATATCTCTACTTGAGTGAGTGAAATAACTTCTTACTCCCTGCTCTCCACCCTTCATGAGATTCATACTTCTTAATATTGGCGATCGTGAGTGGTTTCATTGGTTCCACCCATTCTTCATTATCTCTAGCCTCAACTCCGGAGAGTTGGCGAGTGCAAAAATTAATCCAGGGGTGTCCCGATCCAGCTCCACTCTCATTTCGAGGAGTGGTCGGGATGTTTTGATAAATAATTCTCCCGATGTTGATGCTTCGTTATTCCGAATACGAAATTCGGGACTGCTCCATCTCGTGTTACCTCACTTGTGGTGATATGTGGGTAACGAGTAGAACAAATAAAGTAATGCCGAGCTTTGTAGATCGCATTTAATTTAGAAAGAGGAAAATTCACTCTTTCCTGTCGCTTAATTTTCCAAACTCCGGTCCCATCGGTGAGAAAGTTAATGACTTCCTCCAGGTGGTCCTTCCATCGTTCCAAAAGTTTCATACTCGCTAAAGTGCGAGTCATGAACTTCATAGAACGCGTTAATTCTTACGAGCATTGAAATCTACAAAAATCCTCGTACCTTTATTGGTGCATCTTCAGCGGCAGTCAAATTGGCATAAAATTCTTTAACCACTTCTACAGCTGCTCTATATTAAACGTAACAGAAATTCTCCCAACCTCGTTCCTTAATAATCCGCTCTACTTCTCCTCCTGGATTTTTGAAAACCCGATCCGCAATGCACTTTCTTCCTTGTTTGTTTTCAAAATATTTAGCCTGTGCTTGTGCATTGATGAATCGGTCTTCGTCGAATTCTACTCGACGTTTTTGTCGTGGAGCCATACGATCGATCTGTGAAAATCGTGAAAATTTTCACTAAACTTAAAAATAATCCTAAGAAGGCTTCCTACAACATTTATAAGCAATTTAAATCAAATTCCATGGATTTCCACCGAATATTTCTTCCATATTTTGATTTTTCCCAAAATTTGCAATGTGGTGAAAATACATGGTGAAAATCAAAAATTTTTGCATAGGAGTGAAGCACTTACCAAGAGAAGATGAAATCCGGTGTTTTTGAGTGATGAAATCGCTTCAAATCCAAGATCTCTCGAAGCCCTAGGTGCGTTTTTGCGAAAATGAGAGGTTGGGGATGATGAATAGTGTTTTTGACCGGTCGATTAAAGTGTTTTTCGTGACCTCGCTCGTCGGCCGAGATTTTTCACGCCGTCGGCGAGCTAATATTTTTCGGAACCAAAAACTCTCGGGAAAAATCCGCTGTCGGCGAGAAATTCTTCGCTGTCAGCGAGATCGATCTCGCTGTCGGCGGGATTTTTCTCGCCGTCGGCGAGATTCCAAAAATTTAAATTTTTGAAATTCGTCACTCATTTTCGTCTTTGATTTGCCTTATATTATATTTCCGGTCACATCATTTATTAATTTAATATGAAGATTAACTACTTATACACAAACAAATTCACACAACACAACAAATTAACTTTAATATTGAAATTCATGAGATGTACAAACTAACATAATTTTAAACTCTATAATCAAACTTCAATTCTCCAATCCTTACTACTAATCAGGCATCGCAAACCAATCCACGACACACTAAATGCCGATACAAAACTATGACGCATATCTCAATTAGGTTTGAGATATTCAAATCATCACTCCACACATAATAAAATTTAAATCAAATCAAATAACATAAACATAAACATACTATGGAAATCTTTACTACTACTCTTCGATGTCGGAATCTTCATCTTCTCGATATTTCCGATATGACGATGATGCACAAATAAGTTATAGAAAGGCCGGAAAGGAAATTCCGAAACAGATTCTTCGGTGATCCAACCCTTCTATCTCGGTAAATGAAGAAAGCTAGCTTCGGGTGTCCAGAATGATCGAAGTGTTCCTTCATCCTCCAGATCGATGTGATCGAATAAATCGGATATATTGTCGATTGAATCTCTCACTTTCTGCGAGTTCTTTCTCCATTCCTTTAATTTTCTTCATAAGTAACTCCGTTTTATCCGAAATAGGCCTTGCTATAGGATTATTCCGTGAAGCTCTATCGGAGATAAATGTAATGTCTTCATTATTGTCCAAAGTAGGGAACATATACGTAGGATCGAGCGGCTTCCAAGGTAACAGAACCTTTTCCCAAGCTTCATAAGAAACCTGGTACTGACTGCATAATGCGAAAATAGTAGATGGGTGTTCTAGTCCGTGAATTGACCCATGCACAATTAAACCCAATGCAGGCTTAACAATTATTGATCCAACATCAATAGGCGATCCATTTTGAATACAATAATTCAATATAGCACATTCCTTCGAAACCTTGTTTACCCTCATAGTAGGTAACAATTTAGATGAGATGAAAAAGTGCCGGCGCTTTGAGACGAGGATTCAAAAGTGATGCGGAGAAACTAACATACCCGTCTTCACGCATTTCCCAATCTTCCGGTTCATCGGTCGGATATCGAAATATCTCATTCATATTATATCGAGAAGGCACAAAATTTGAATAGTGACATACGGGGTGTTTTCTATAGAGAATAATTCATTTACTCTTGATGGAGTAAACGTCACCCATCTTCCTCGGACGTAGACATTCCCATTGTTGATCGCATGTAAGTTAGAGTAGAACTCTTTCACAACTGGAATAACAACGAGCGGACGTAGTGTAACAAAATACCTCCCGAGTGCTGTTGTGCGATCGTTTCTTCTATCGTCGTAGTGGAATTCTCTAATCCTCGATTGACAAATCACCGTTCCTTGATAACTCTTTTCTTTACCAAAACCTTGTTGAAGATCCGCTGTGCTTCCGCACTCACAAATTTCCTCCGGTTAAACACTCAAGAATTAGAGGAATCTAAGAATTTGGAGGCCATTATGGTGAATGGAATGAATTCTAGTGAAGAATGCAGATCTAGAATGATTTAAGAATGAGTTTTCACAAAGGAATTGGTGTTGAAACCGTTCAAATCGGCATTCAAATTATAAATAACTCATCTTTATAACTTCCTCGCTGTCGGCGAGAAGTTTCTCGCCGTCGGCGACTCAGTTATAAAAACTGTCTCCCATGTTCTCGCTGTCGGCGGGGACGTTTCTCGCTGTCAGCGAGCTCGATAAATAAACTGAATTTAATTTAGGCGCGAACCTCGCTGTCGGCGAGTATCGACCTCGCCGTCGGCGAGATTCCAAAATAATGTCCAATTTCGCTCTAAATCGAATAATTTCTTTTCTCATCATAATGGTTCGAATATGTGATGATTCTTAATAATAATTAAGTAGTAAAGTTTCAATAATATAGACTAACTATTAAGATACAATAAAATTAGATGACTAATATGGGTTGCCTCCCATAAAGCGCTTGGTTTATCGTCGTCAGCCCGACCTAATTTCAATTCTTAATCAGGTCGACTAAGCATTAAAACCTCTTTATAGTTAGGTCTTATACCTTCGAAATATGGTTTTAATCTATGTCCATTAACTTTAAATTTATGTCCGAGTTTTTGGATTTTCGATTTTTATAGTTGCGTATGAAAATATTTGAGTTATGGTGAAAGGTCCTAACCATCGAGACTTCGATTTTCCAGGAAATAATTTTAATCTAGTGTTATATAACAAAACTTCTCGTCCCGGTTCAAAATTTCTCTAATTAATCTTCCGATCATGCCATAATTTCATCTTTTCTTTATAAATCGATCATTATCATATGATTCATTTCTTAATTCTTCCAATTTATTTAATTGCGGCAATCATTTCTCACCAGACTTCTTTCATATTATAATTAAATTCTTTAATCGCCCAATATGCTTTATGTTCTAATTCAGCTGGTAAGTGGCATGTTTTTCCATATATAAGCTCGTAGTGAGTCATTCCAATCGGAGTTTTATAAGCGATCCTATAAGCTCATAATGCGATTGTCTAATCTAATAGACCAATCTAACTTATTTGGGTTTACGGATTTTTCTAAAATACGTTTAATCTCACGATTAGATACTTCGACTAATCCATTAGTACGTGGATGATAAACGGTGGATATCTTATGAGTAATATTGTATTTTTCTACTAGTTTGTGAATGTATTTATTTCTAAAATGAGTTCCTCCGTCGGTGATAATCACTCTCGGCATTCCAAATCTAAGTAAAAATATTTTTCATCGAAATTTTGAAACACTATTAGCATCACACCTTGGTAAAGCTTGTGCCTCAATCCATTTGGAAACATAATCAACGACTACTAATATATATGAGTTTCCAAACGAAGGAATAAAAGGTCCCATAAAATCTAATCCCCAAACATCAAAAATTTCAACTTCTAATATAAAATTTAGAGGCATTTCGTTTTTTCTAGATATATTTCCTACTCTTTGACATTTATCGCAAGTTTTAATATATCTTTACACATATCTAAATAGAGTAGGCCAGTAAAATCCAGATTGTAGAATCTTATAAGCGGTTTTATCGATCCGAAATGTCCTCCAAAATCGGAATCATGACATTTTTGAATAATTGGTTCAGTTTCTTCATAAGGTACACATCTTCTAATAATTAAATCCTTACATTGCTTATATAAATATGGTTCATCCAAAAATAGGTTTTCGTATCATGGATGAATTTTTTACGTCGTTGTAAAGTTAGCATAGGTGGTAAAATATTACTAACTATATAGTTTACTATATCAGCATACCATGGTATTTTCCACTCATTGATATTATATAGTTGTTCATCGGGAAATCATGCATAATTTCATTTTCAATATCAGATAATTCATGATTTTCTAATCTTGATAAATGATCCGCAATTTGATTATCGGTTCCTTTCTTATTAACGATCTCAAAATCGAATTCTTGCATTAATAGCATCCATCTAATTAATCTTGGTTTGGAATCTTGCTTTTGCATTAAATATTTGATAGCGAGAATGATCGGTATGCACGATACATTTTGTTCCAATCGGATAAGGTCTAAATTTATTAAAACCATATACTACCGCTAATAATTCTCTTTACATGAATCGTATAATTTATTTCGACGATTATTTAGAGTTTTACTTAGCATAGTATATAACTTTAAAAATCTTTTCATATCTTTGCTCAAGAACCGCTCCTACAAGCATAATCACTAGCATCACACATAAGCTCGAATGGTTTCTCCCGGTTAGGTGAAACTATTATAGGTGCTGTAATTAATTTTTCTTTTAAGAGTTCAATAGCATTCAGGCATTCGATTGTAAATTCAAATTTCTTGTCTTTTTTGAGAAGTTGGCATAGAGGTTTAGTAATTTTTGAAAAATCTTTTATATAGCGTCTATAGAATCCAACATGTCCAAGAAAACTTCTTACCCCTTTTACCGTAGTTGGAGGTGGTAATTTAGCTATAACTTGAATTTTTGCAGGGTCCACTTCCATGCCTTTTTCCGAAATTTTATGCCCTAATACAATGCCGCCCCAACTATAAATTGACATTTCTCCCAATTTAGAACTAAATTTGTTTTCTCACATACTTCTAATACTTTTTCAAGATGAGTTAAGCATGTGTCAAATGATGTTCCAAATACGGAGAAATCATCCATAAATACTTCCATTCCATTGTCGATTAACTTACTAAATATAGACATCATACATCTACGGAATGTTGCTTGGTGCATTACATAATCCAAAGGCATTCTTCGAAAAGCGAAAGTTCCATAAGGACTAGTACATGTAGTTTTCTCTTGATCCTCAAGAGCAATTTGTATTTGATGATAACCGGTGTATCCATCTAGAAAATAAAAATACTTATGTCCGGCTAATCTATCTAACATCTGGTCTAGAAATGGTAAAGGGAAGTGATCTTTCTTGGTGGCGGTATTTAATTTTTTATAATCAATACATATACGCCAACCAGTAACTTGTCTTATAGGAATAAGATCGTTATTTTCATTGGCAGTGACGGTCATTCCTCCCTTCTTAGGAACACAGTGAATTGGGCTTACCTAACAGCATCGTCGAAATAGGATATATAATACCATTATCTAACCATTTTAAAATTTATTTCTTAACTACTTCTTTCATTATCGGGTTTAATCTCCTTTGGGGATCTGCTTTAGGTTTATGTTCATCATCTAAAATAATTCTATGCATACAGATTGAATGACTAATTCCTTTAATATCTGCTAAAGTCCAACCAAAAGTTTTCTTATAATTTTTTAAAGTTTCTAAAAGTTTTTGTTCTTGAGATTCGTTTAATGCAGATGAAATAATAAGCTGGTAAAGTTGAAGAATTACCTAAATAAGCATATTTCAAATGATCGGGTAATATTTTTAGCTCTAGTTCGGGAGGTTTAATAATTGATGGAACTATATTCTTGTCGGTGTTTTCGGTATTATCCAAAAATTCAAATCTTTCCCGAATATAATCTAGTTCTTCATTATTATCTTCGATTAATTCGGTGTTTTCTTTTTCTAATTTATCTTCGTAATATTCCTTAAAATGTTCTTGTTGTAAATATTCGAAGTATTTCCATCCGAAAACATTCATCATCTTTTTCTAAGCGCAGGATATTTCATTGATTTTGCAATATTAAATGTAACTTTTTGGTCATTTACTCTCATAGTTAATTCTCCTTTACGAACATCGATCATAGCTTTTCCGAGTAGCTAAAAATGGTCTTCCTAAAATAATAGGAGTTTCTTTATCTTTCTCCATATCTAAAACAATAAAATCTACTGGGAAGATAAATTTATCCACTTTTATTAACACATCTTCAATAACTCCCTTAGGATAGGTAACCGAACGATCAGCTAATTGAAGGGTTACTGAAGTAGGTGTAATTTTTCTAATCCTAATCTCTTAAAAATCGATAGAGGCATTAGATTGATGCTTGCTCCTAAGTCACACAAAGCTTTTCCATAAAATTTTTCTCCTATAGCTGCGGGTATAGTGAAACTACCGGGATCTTTCAATTTTTCGGGAAGCTTCTTCGAAAAAATAGCACTACACTCTTCACTAAGTGCGACTTGTTTCATTATCGGTGAATTTTCTTTTCTTATTTAGAATATGTTTCATAAATTTTACATAATTTGGCATTTGATCTAAAGCTTCGACAAAAGGTATATTGATTGTTAATTTCTTTAATATTTCGAGAATTTAGCAAATTGTTTATCTTTTTAATGTTGAGCTAGTCGTTGAGGAAATGGTGGTGGAGGTTTTTCAACGAAATTTTCATAGGTATTAAATGATGTTCTAAGTTTGAATCTTGTTGAATTGTTTCCTTTTCGATTTCCACTTCCTCTTTTTGGCTTTCAAGTTCTTTTTGAATTTGAGGTTCTAATTCTTTTCCACTCCTTAGTCGTATTGCTTTAATTTGTTCTTTTCCTTGATCTTTAGGATTTATTTCCACATTACTTAGGAAAAGTTCTAGGTATTCTATTATTTAGCGCGATAGTAATATGTCCAAGTTGAGTTTCAATATTTTTAATAGATGTTCCTTGAATTTGTAATTGATTTCCTTGAATTTGTAGTTGATTTCCTTGATTTTGTAGTTGATGACCCATATTGAAAATTAATTCATCCATAGATAATTTCTTATCTTTGAATTGAGGGTTATTGTTATTAAATCCGAGTGGGTAATTAGGTTTATAGTTTGGATTTGCTTGATTAGGTTGATTCATCCATTGTTGATTAGATGTATTATTCCAATTAAAATTTGGATGAGTTTTCCAACCGGGATTATAATAGTTTGAATAAGGGTTATTAGTTCCATTATTAATAGTATTTAAAGTTTCATAATTAGATTGAGATTCTATGATTTGTCCGGATGAGTTTTCTTAAAGAAGGAGAGTAGTTCATTCCAAAATGATCTAATTTCTTAGATATAGCGACAATTTGAGAAGCTAACATAGATATTGCATCGTTTTCATGAATGCTGGCTTATCTTTTTCGGATTTACTCTATCAATGAGGCCATTGGAAATTATTTGTTGTCCTTTCTTCGATTAGTGCATAAGCTTCATCGAATGGTTTAGACATTAATGAACCTCCAATGACGGCATCGATGATTGATCTTAAAGATCCTACTAATCGATTATAAAAGGTTTGAATAATCGGCCGATACGGTAGCGCATGATGTGGGCATTTCCTAAGAAGTTCCTTAAATCTCTCCTAAGCTTCATATATTGATTCTCCATCTAGCTGACAAAAGAAGTTATATCATTTCTAAACTTAGAGTTTTAGATGGTGGAAAATATTTGGATAGAAATTTTTGTGATAATTCTCCCGAGTTTTAATAGATCCAGAGTCTTAACGAATTCGACCACATTTTAGCCTTTCCTTAATGAAAAAGGAAAAAGTCTAAGTCTTATAGCATCGTCGGATACTCCTTGATATTTAAAAGTAGCACAAAGTTCTAGAAAACTAGCAAGATGTAAGTTAGGATCTTCGATAGGTGAACCACTAAATTGATTGTTTTGTACCATTTGGATAATTGCGGGTTTAAGTTCGAATGAATTAGCGAGTACATCGGGGTTTTAAATAGTTAAATGAATTTCATCGATGTAGGGTTGGCATAATCTCTTAATGGTCTTTGTTGGTTCATATTTTGAATTTCGGGAATATTCACCATTTGTGTTAAATTTATAATTTGTTTCTTTTGTTTTCTAATTCTTTTAATTGTACGCTCTAATTCAGAATCGTAAGGTATTAAATTTTCATTTCCAAATTTACGCATACAATTTTAGAATAGATATTAATTTATTTATTATGATTATTTTAAAATAGTCCGTTACTCTACAGTAAATTTCTCTTACTTTCCCAGCAACGGCGCAAAAACTTGACCCACAATTTTATATTATGATATTTTTAATTTAATTGCAACGACTCCAAAAACTTGACCCCGCTATATTATATGTATAGAATTGTAATTGTTTATGTTGTGGATGCTACGCAAGTATACGTATCGTATCGAAGTAATACGGAGGCTCTAGTGGAGTCTCGGTTATCGATCCCACGGGGAAAGAGAAAATTAAATAACAACTAATTTTAAAATAATAATAATAATAATAATAGGATACGAAAATTTGGAATTCTAAATTTAAGCGCAATAAAGTAAACTAAGTATTTTAATTAGGTAACTTAACTAAGTAGAAAATTAATACGTATTGAAAGTGCAGGAAATTAAACTAATTGCTAAATATGTCTTAACTATTAAGAAAAAGTATATTTCCCTTGTTTAGAAATTTAAGTGATTGATGAATTTAAATAGATAATGTTAAGGTATTGTGACAAATAGGAGCATTCCTATTCTTTACCGCTTTGGTCGAGTGTAAAGAATATTGACTAATCCTATGTTTGATTGCGAATCTGCGTGCTAAGTTTGGGAGGATGCCGACTGCCACTGAGCTCCCACGTTCCCCTCGCCTCGAGAGCTAACATCTACACTTCGGCTCTCGAACAATGGGACCGAATTGAATATTTTAGTCGTCACACTAAAATGCTCGATTCTACGCCCGTGATATTATTTCACTGTTTATTTGCACCTTCCTTCAAGGCTTTTGAATTCCCGAATATCGGATGTAATTTTTACTATAGTTGTAAATCAACACATTTTAACAAATCAAATGGCCGGTTTGAAAAGTAAATTAATTTTTAAATAAAAATTATCACAATTTATTAATATATAAAAGTATCTCTATTTTAATTTCATCGAGTCAGCTTAATTTCGTAAACGAGGAGAAAAGTTAAATAAAGCTACTCGGAATGCATGGGAACTAAACTAAGCATGGATTTCATTTAAAGTTAAAAACAATAAATACAAATACTTATCTTGATTTATCCCCAAGCAGACTCCTCGTAGTTCCTTTGACTCTTCCTTCCAGTACAGCACGACTCACTAATTACTCACTAAACTCACTAAAGACTCACTAATTGCACTAATTAAGATTCTAAAGACTACTTAGAACACACAAAAGACACACACAACACAAAAGACTAAAAGATTGCACACAAAAGGCGGATTTTCGGCCTCTATATATAGAGGTAAGCAAATGTCAAGAGGTGTGTAAGCATCTCTTCGAAAAGTGTCCGGGTTCGATGTATGCGTGCCATTTGAACTAGCTCGCCGTCGGCGACGAACTACCTCGCTTGTCGGCGAGGCTTCTAGAAAGTCTTTGAACCGCGCTATCTCGGCTGTCGGTGGGCTCGGGCTCGGTTGTCGGCGAGGACAGCTATAAATCCTTCGGAATTTCTTCCTCGTACCCTCGCCGTCGGCGGAGCTCGATCTCGCCGTCGGCGGCTCAGCACAAATTGTATTATTTTCTTCCTTTTTGCTTCAAATCCGCTCCTTTTTATAATTTTTGCTTTTATCATCTAAATTCTCCATTCCTGCAACAAAATAAAGAAAATATCTTTCTTTAAAGTGCAATTTCATCAAAAATAGGTATGAATTTCTTAATAAATTTTTCAGTGATCAACGTGTAAGTTATAACTGGAGGTATGTATGATCCTATCTCGCTTTCGCTTATCGATTCAACAAATATATTTGTTGAAATTAATAAACATGTTTAGATATCATTAGGTTATATCATTTGATATGATTTGGTCATATCATTTATGTTTAGATATCATTTGGTTACATCAATAAATACATAATTAATGTAGATTCAAGTAAAATATAAATTGTTTTCTTATTTATTATAAAGCAAATAATTTTTTAGATTTTATCCATCTACATAGGTTCGTTCATGTAATGCGTGAAATCGTACCGAAAAAATTTGATACTCCATACCTATCGTGAAAGGAGATTCCGATTGAAGTACGAGATATGCGGCTTATAGAGTTTCAAGTAGATTCTAAACAATAATCTTAAGTTATATAACTTTTATCAATCTAGTGTATTGATATTCATGATGCAGAAGAAACTAAGCCTTGATTCTAGAGGGGGAGTCCCTCTGTGAGATACATTCACTAAGATACGCTATAGGGGTTAATGCTATGGATGTGTACACCCAGTTCCGTTGAGCTTAGGACTCTCCTAATTTTGTCAAGAGAAGTTAGCAAGCATAATTGAACCATGCTTTAGAATGTGAGCGTATGGGCGCCATTTACATACTGGAGGAGCATTCCCACATTTGGAGTTCAAAAGGTGGATGGTAAAATTTATTATATATATTAAATCTTAGTGGATAAAAATAATTTCATTATCTTGCCTGGAGAGAAAAAGATTCAAAGGAACTTTAAGGGATTTATCTGGGGAACAAATTGAGATAAGTTGTATTTACTTATTGTAGTTTGTATGACTTTGTTTTTATATATATAATCCATGATTTGTCATATCTTCCTCATGAAGTTTGAGTAGATTTCTTTGTCTTTGTCCTTGGAATGAGATATGGTGAAGTGATGATGTAGATTTGATCTGTCATTTAAATGTTAAAAAATTGTGATGATTTTTCAGTTTGTGCTTCATTTACTTTTCGATATGGCCAATTGAATTGTTAAAACTTGTTTTGAAACATTTAATCCGAGAGGACTAAGTGTTCTACAACAAAAGCGAAGAATTCATTCAATGTCCATGAATGAGTTACGTAGTTCATGGGGATTGAGTACAAATAAATAGGGAAATGTTGTTTGATGGGCGTCAAATTGGCGATTTCAGGTGACAGACTGAAATCGCCACTTTGGTCTTAGTGTTTGGTAACTAAAGCTAGGATTAGCCTTCAGGTGAAGGGAAGTGGGAACTCTGAAGTGGCAGCCAGTATCCTCTCAGCCAAACCTTGGATTTAGGGACTAAGCCTAGGATTTGCCAATATTCTTTAGATAACTTTGAAGAGAGGGTACTTTGAAGAGGATAAAGAATAGGAATGCTCCTATTTAGCATAATAGAATTTTCTCAATTTATATCATTCACTCATCATGGAATCATTGTAAGGAGAAAGATGCTTTTTCATATTTGAACATTTCAATACAAAACTTCTTCTGTGTTAGTTAATTCGGTCTAGAAATTTAGAAAGTAATTTTAGTAAGTTTAGTTTTAATTATAGTTACATTAGAAACTTAAATACTTCTTGAACTTGCATTGTAAATTGAGTATTGGATTTCATTCTTATACTACTCCTTGAAAAGTTTCAACCTTCCTCGTGGGATCAATAACCAAGATTTCACTCGAGTCATGTAATACTTGAATGATACGTATATTTGTGTATACGAGTGGCTGCCTAATTATTAAATTTATCTTACCATGAAACTGAACTAAAACTATATTCTGAATATTTTTTGTTGGCGGCAGCGCACTGGTTAGTCATTGGACCCATGAATACCCTATTCGTCTCCAAGGGGAGAATTCTAACTCTCCTCTTCCTCCTCCCCCCTCCTCTTCTCTCTTTCTCTCACCCCCCCTCTTTTTCTCTCTCTTTAAAGTTTTTTTGCTTTATCCAACTCCGCTCTATTCCTTGGGTATGGTCTATCAAACACTTTTGAATTCAATATATATATATATATATATATATATATATATATATATATATATATATATATATATATATAGACACACACACACACACACACACACACACACACACACATATGTATACCAAACATATTTTGTGTTTATAATTTGAAATTATTTCTAAACTTCTGTCCAAACATGAATATTTACTTTTGTCTTATAGTTTTAGTCCGCATTGATAAGTAAAAACTCAAAAAGTGTCTTTGTCATTGAAAATTGAAAATGGATCCATATAACATCTTCATTGTTTAACGAACTTCACTTTGAAACTCAATATTAAACTATAGGTTCACATTGCTTAGATCTTATAGACATCAGTGTTACAACTATATAAGAGATCTAACCATCATTAATAAAGTATGAATATATTATAAATGAAGCAAGGGAAGAGATAAAATACCTAAAAAAAAAACTCATTTGAAAGAGATAAGCTGCTCATAATAATATATGACTTATTTTCGATAAACGACTACATTTATCAGTTGAAGAACATTGCATTTGATCCCCAACAAAAGTACATGTTATTACTCAAGCATCACTACATGTATAGAAAATATCATATTTTGTAGAAATATTTATAAATTTTGTAAAGGCTAAAATAAAAATTTTAGTATACAAAATTTATTATTAAATTAAATGCATATTTTATATAGGCAACCAATATTTTTTTATAAAAAATCTTACTAATTACTCTCATTATCTTAATAGAAGCTATTAAGTAATATAGTACTATATCAAAATACTTGATGAGAGATTTTTTTCTAAAAAAATGGGACATGAGTTATTTTGATTATACGGTCCGGAGTGCTTCCTTCAATCAGATGACATTTAGTAAACATTTTGATTGTCTTAATGATGTCGGAATTGAATAAGCTTGGGCTCGTTGGATTCTTCTTGTCGAGACGCTCAATTAGACAGTAAACTTGTCAAATTCGACATCCGTTTGACTTCCAAATGTGTCTGAAAATCTTCCAAGAATACTTTGATGACTTGATTCGGGCTTGATTTAACTTAGATTGGACTAACTTTGGCATCATTAGGTCTGTCTCATCGAGCCGGTCACTTTGAATATAAGTTTGCTGAAATTGGAGCTCTAGATGATTTTTTATCAAGATTTAAACTTTTCTTGCTGAAAATATTATCTCAGGATCCGTGCCATATATCGAGATTCATACTGGATTAAAATTTGTTGATGGTGCATCAAAAAGTCAAATTAAATTGATATTAGTTTTTATATGAAATAAAAGATTTCAGTGGCATAGATTAGAAAAAAAAGTAAAATTTAGGACGTAAATATGTAAATTCAAAGGAATTAAGTGGTATGTATGTAAATACCCATATTTTTTATAGATGCGTAACTCAGCTTCATTTAATTGACTTTTACGAATGATTTTAAACTTGAGGAAATAATTAATTTATTTCTTTATTTTTTTTATAATAATTTCAAACTGCAAATAACTTTTGGTTTTTATTAAATAATTATTGGTGTTGATCTATAAAAAGTAAAAAAACGATAAGTTCTGCTTCTATGCCTTCACAGCCGCTTTCAATTCGTCCATTATTTATTATCTGTCGTGAAAAAGGTTGATTATCATATGATTTAATAGTATTTATAGAATATACTAAATATAAAATTTATATTATCCATTTACGTAAGATTTAACAAATATTTAACACATGCCACATCATTAATGTAATATAATATATTATTCATCTATGTAAGATTTAATAGTATTTACATTATTTTTATCATAATGAAAAATAAATTCAGCCTTAAATTAATAGTAAATCGACTGCACCCATTCAATAAAAACATCACATATAGTTCTATTTAGATTTTTTTTTAATTAGTGTCTTCTTATATTTAATTAAAGATAAGGAAATGCAAACGAAAATTAAAAAGATTTTAAAATATAATGAAATCTTTATTTTCATTGCATTTCAAAAAATGATGGTAGTCATACTATTTGTAAATGATGTGTTACCTGTCATAAATTGTGACGTCCTATTCTTGTCATTTACATTATTGAGAAATTTACATCCATACCACAAAATTCTTATGCATACACGTATCTAATACTTAATTTTTGTTATTTATTTTTATAACAAGTTACTATTTAAAACTTATCTATAAATAGATGTTTAAAGGTCTAGTAATAGTAATATTTTTTATGCTATTTTTATAACGTTGAAATCGACATTTTCACGTTGTTCATGGCTATGTGTGTTGGCAACTTTCTAGGGTTAATAGTCACCGTAATTTTTTTAACAACAGATTATTTTTCAGCAACTTATTAATAAGTTGTAGCTGCCCAAAAAATATATTAAAATTGTGTGTAAGTGCCAATGAAAAAATCTCTACCATTGGCCAAATTATTGCGTCCGGATGGCAGACGCTTTGAGTCCGGATGGGTCCAATAACACCACTGCCTCACCCAAAACTGTATGGGGTGAGGCCCACTTATAAACTTTCTTTTTTTTAAAAAAAATTTTGTCATTGGACGGTAGACGCAAATTTGCGTCCGCCGTCCGTACGCAAAAATTTCTCCTACCATTGAGATAGACCAAATGAAAAATGAGAACCTCTCGTGTACTAGCAAATGAGAACCTCTCGTTGATTAGATGGAACAAAAGAAAAATGAGAACCTCTCGTGCACTAGCAAATATAGCATGTAAGCACGACTTTAAAACCACCAATTGAGCCAGCCAAGGAGCCATCTCTCCCATTCCTTTCATATGTATACCTACTTCTCTCTACCCCTCAATTCAGCCCTTTTTTTCTATATTGTGACTGCCTGTAATGAAAAGGAAAGTCGAGCAGGAGCTGAAGCCGGTGGAGAGCCATAACCATCAATGTCGTATATGTAAAAGAAAATTTAGTTGCGGACAAGAGCTCGACGAGCACATGCAATGCCACCAGCTGAACATACGAGAAACCACCACCATCGAGCCGTTATGCATCTCTGAATTCCTTTTAAAGAATTCAAACTTTGAATGGGGTTCTTGCAGCTCCGTTGTTGCAGCTGCCGACGACGGTGAACCAGTTGATAGGAGTCCTCCACCACTACAATGGCGCGCAGAAGAAGAAGATGTGGCTCATTGCCTCCTTGAGCTCTCCAACTCCGGTACTCAGCATGCCACCGTCCCGAACCAAAACCTTCATGCCCCTCGCAAACTCATCCCATGCGGGTTTTGTGATAAGAAATTTTCATCCCACCAGGCCGCGCGGCGATCAGTGCCACACATGAAACCGTTAGGGTTGTTATGCCGCCAGCCTCGAAATTAGATCAAACCACGCCAACAACAAGCGGATTGAACACCAAAATAATAATGTTTCTAATAAAAATATTATAGTTAGATCTTCGCCGAAAAATATGACATTATCAATTGTCCCATTGGCAGAAAATTCCCTGCACTGTTCATTGTCGCCGATCAAAAATCCTAAGTCTTACATATGCAAGGAGTGTAACCGGTAGTTCCAGAACGGCCAAGCGCTTGGAGGGCACATGCGTTGCCATCAAAACGCATTAAAATTAACCAACACCACCATCAACATCGTCGCAGCAGCCTCATCTTCCGCCACCATCGTCGCCGCAGCTACCGTAAACCTGACGATCACCACCGTCGCGGCCGCCTCCTCTCCCGCCTCCGCGGCCGCCTCCGCTCCCAACTCCGCGGCCGCCTCCGCTCCCGCCTCCACGGCTGCCTCCGCTACAACCACCACCTTTGCCTCCGCGGCCGCCTCCGCTTCCGCCTCCTTGGCCACCTCTACTGCCACCATCACCTTAGCATCCACAGCCGCCTCCGCGGCCACCTCCGCGGCCACCTTTGCTACCGCCTCCGCTTCCGCCACCACCTTCGCCGTGGAGGCAGGAATAGGAGCTAATAGCAATGGAGTGAATGCAATAGAACTCTGTGGGCCGACTCTTCCTCTATTGTTCAAAAGTTCGTATCTTAATATAAACCTAAACATGCCGGCGGAGCCGATCGATGATGATGATATGGACGGAAGCTCCCTGCAGCTTTGGTATTCTGACGTGAAATCTCCACTACATGGACAGGATAGGGAGCGGAGGAGGAAGAAGAATCTTGGTGATCTCAGGACCCCAGATGACGAAGATGGAAACACTCCATTCTTGCAACTTAGGATCGGATCCACGTCTGATGGAAAGGGTGAGCATGAGAGCAAGGGACAGAAGAACCAAGATCGAGAGGCAAACTGAGACGGCGACTGCAGCATTCCATTTTTTTTAAGTTGGCTATTTAATTGTTTATTGGTAAAATTAAGTTTAAATTGGGTTTATTTAATGTATAACTTCAAGAATATTGCAATAATTAGAGAATAATGTGGATGCAAAGATTTATATTTATTTTGGGTTAATTATAAATATAAATTAGAAAAGTTGATATGTACATTTAATCAACTAATTTTATTGGTTATACAATCTTTTGTTGATTTATGTATTAAATGAGTGGTTGATTCTTATGGTTTTTTATATATAAGGTTTATTAAGCATGATGTATAGAAGTCAGTATTAAAAGAGTAGTTTATATATTGGATAATTGTAATTTCTCATAAGGTTTGTGTCCATTATTTCTTTGGGGATAGTTATGTCATTTTATATTTGAGTCTTATTTTGATTTATTGACGGTATAATGATTTTATTTTATTTTTTTAGATCGTACATGTTATACGTGAAATCGTACAGAAAAAATTTGATGCTCCATACTTATCGTGAAAGAAGATTCCAATTGAAGAACAAGATATGTGGCTTATAGAGTTTGGAGTAAATTCTAAATAGTAATCTTAAGTTATATAGCTTTTTCAATCTGATGTGTTCATATTCATGATAGAGAACAAATTCTCCTTACAGCCCTTATGTGAGATATTTTCACTATGATATGCTACAGAGGTTAGTGCCTCTATTGCTTAAAAGAGGATGTGTAGAGCTAGTCATGCTGAGCATAAGGCTTTCCTAACTTTGTCAAGAGGAGTTAGAAGGAAAAATCGAACCAGAATTTAGGATGTGGAGGTATGGGCGCCATCATACACAGTGGAGGAGCATTCCCACATTTGAAGTGCAAATGGTGGAAGGTTAAAGTTATTGTTGTTGTGAGATATGTACTTCCTGACATAGAAATGAAACGCAAAGAACACAAGCAAACACAGATCTTTTACGTGGTTCGATCCAACTGGATCTACGTCCACGGGAGGGAATCAATCAAATAGTTCACTAAGGAAAAAAAAATGGAGAATACATAGCTTATACATAGATATGAGCGATCTTCCTTCTATAGCCTCCCTCTCAAGCGACACCTTGATACAATGCCTCAAGATGCTCTCCTCCTTTCTAGCTCTTCTCTCTTCCTTTGTGGTAGCTTAAGACCTCTTCTCTTGCTCTCCTAAGCCTCACACCCTCTCTATTTATACAAACCAAGAGAGTAGTACGTGGGAGGTAGGTGAGCGGTAGGTGAGATGTGGTAGGTGAGCGGTACCATATTACGAAAGTGCCCTTTTACCTTAATTCATTAATTGGGGGTCAAAATAACAATTGTATATATTATATCTTAGTGGATAACAATTATTTAATAATTTTGTTTTATCTTATCAGGCACTACAATTTCCGACCAACACTGAGGGACAGGTTGATACTCATCAGTATTCGTCGGATGACCGGTGGGTCGGCACTAGATCACTGAGAACATATGTAGGTGTCGGGCACTCAAGAGCAATTTTTCTATCATTACAATTATTCTATTTTTTTTTCATCAAGTATCCTTTATAAATTTTTCGTAGGATGTGTTCCAACAACTAGAGGAGGCTCGAGTCAACGAGGCAAGAGGAGTTTCTATCCTTGATATTGATCAATCAGACTATGAGATTTGAAGAGAAGCAGCGGGGTAGTAAGAAGAAGGGAATGATTTATGGCTGGGGTCACAAGGGCATGAGTACGGCGCACACCCTCCTTTTTTGACTGAGCTATATATTTATCCAAGACGATGAAGTTCATTTCGCAGGCAAGTTACAACAACCACTAAAGATGTGGAAGCTCGGGCTGCACCTCAACTCGCTAAGATGGAAGCGAGAATGAAGATGAAATTGGAGATGTGACGTGAAGCATGTCGGAAAGGGAAGCAACCAATAAAGGTGGAGGCGAGATGAGGATGAGGATGAGAATGAGAGTGAGAAGATCTACGAGGAGTAGGATCTGTTGTTATTTCATTTATTGTTCTAAGACGTTTAATGAATATGTATGTATTGGTTATGCACATATTATTGCATTTTATGATGTTTAATAAATTACAATGGATTTATTTTAAATTTATAATTTTATTTATATGGTTTGACTTTAGTAGCTATGTGGATTGAGAAATTAGAATATGTTAGGGATATTTCATTTAATTTTTTGATGCGATTACAAGTACAAAAGTTATAAAGAAACAAAGGAGGATCTGTATTTTTATTTTCAGGGACAATTTCGACAGCTAACCTAGGGCCTTCCCATGAGCTATCGATATCTAAACCCCGATAGATCATGCCATGTCGATCTCTTAAGCGATGTCAAACCGATAGGGAGCCATCGGTTTTTCGATATGTATGAAGCGACAGGAATATTACCATAAAAAATAATACCGATGGGCAAAGGACCATCATAATGCCATAAAAAATATACGGTCATCGCGAACCCATTGTCAATTGCCTTTCTAGGACGATAAAAGCAGCAAACGCTCGTCGAATAGCTTCTCCTTTTTAAATAACCAATGACAAATCCAATATTACCAACGGGCTGGAAATTGCTAAAAATGACCTAAAATTCTGTAGGGACCACTCAGCGGCTCAATTCATTATGAGTTTAAAGGAGAGAAATATGTTTGCATTCAACTTCAAATAATTTCATGAAATTTCTAATAGAAGTAAAATAACATATAAGTTGCATGTTATGACAAAACCTAAACTTAGCAAAATATATGTTGAATTCATTAATTTACTTTATTATATCAAATAATGCAAGTTTGTAAGCTTAAATGTGCGGCAAATAAAGAAATTCAATGATAAGTGTATTAAATCAAATGAATGATATAAAATAAAAAGAAGGTGAACCTTGCTTTTGTATGCATTGCAAGTATACAAAAAATGGTGAAGTATTAAGCGCGCGCACACACTCTCTCTCTCTCTCTCTCTCTCTTTTCATTATGTACGAATTTATTATGGATTTCTAATGAAAATTGCATTGTTATGTTTCATACGGAGAAAATATTGCGTCGGGACGCCTGCATGTCCGGACGCCGAATCACCAATCGTTTATGTCACCATATAATTCGTCGACGAAATGATGTGGCGGTCAGTGGTTGGCCGTCCGGACGTGCAGACATCCACAAGCAATAATTTTTCTTCGATATGAGAATCATATTTTGTAAGCTATCAATAAGGCTACATCTTCAAACAATTTTAACGACAATCAATGAATCATGAAATGTTAATGTTGTGAAAGCTCCTCTCCACTACAAATATAGATTTTTACGGTAAACCACTACAATTGTTGGGTATTATCGTCTTATTTTATCCAACATAGGTGTGCATAGTAATTATATTTTGTTACATTGTATGATGAATTTGAAGTTATTTCTAAGATTATGTCCAAACATGAATATTTATTTAATTTTGACCTATGTTTGTTCTCCAATTTGATAAAGATGCAAATTGAGAAATAGGATGTGGATTTATAACATCTTCATTAGGTTTAAGCAGCCTTACTTTGAAATTAAAATTAAAATTTTTTGACAAATTAGTGTAGGATGCATCCTAGGATAATATCAGGATATTCTGTCGCTAATTTTGATTTGCATCAGAATATCACCACCATTTTGGTCCACACAATCGGGTTAACAAAATTCAGCGCGGTTCACTCCGTTGTAAATTTTTAATGTCAAGATTATGTGTTGATTTATGGAGAACACAAGTCGACGTAGTCTGCCAAATATCTTATATTATTAGCAAGTAAATAAATATGATAATTTTAAAATATATATATATATATATATCCAACATTTCTAAATTACATATATGCTGAAAACATCAACCAAACAGGCAAATGTTATATAATTTGTAAATTTCTTCAATCAAAATAAAATATATTTTATAATAAAGTATGTCAATTATTTATTTCTGTCATTACACAAAGATAAAAAAATATATGCTTAAATATATATATATTTTTTTTCCACGAAATTTGGCACATTAATTTTTAATGATTCAAAATTAATTCTTATAACAATCTCTATTCATTTTACTTATGAAAATGGTGCTGCAATTTATAATTGCGAATTTTATATGTATTTATATGCATA
Source organism: Papilionanthe hookeriana x Papilionanthe teres (assembly GCA_022702705.1). Lineage (NCBI taxonomy): Eukaryota > Viridiplantae > Streptophyta > Magnoliopsida > Asparagales > Orchidaceae > Papilionanthe > Papilionanthe hookeriana x Papilionanthe teres. The sequence continues at coordinate 65,010,117 of CM040426.1, read as the reverse complement.
TCTAAGACCTAAAGTTTCATTTTTACATTTTGATGTTATAAATTTACGCGTGCAAAGAAAAAGACTATTTTACCTTTCAAAAGTTAATAATAATACAACGTTTTTTGCAGCATTATAAAAATTTGTGTGATATGAATGTAAATATGAAAATTTAGGTGGTAAAAACGTAAATATATAATAATTGTATGTGGCCTGTAATTAAATGCCCAGAATAGAGAGTAGAAAAGTATTCATATCTCCACTACCTCTCCTTTTCCATCAAAACATACCTCCGCCACCTCCACCTCCCATTTCACTTGTACCGAGATAGGTTAGCTTATTTAGAGAGCTTAAAAAGCTCCCTTCCTTTCAAGCCACCCATCTCTCCCTTTCAACTCCTCCCACCGCTCTCTAAATATATAAACTCCTCTTCATCTATATATTCATCTCAATCTCTCTTTATCTCCTTTGTGACTACATGGAACCAAGGAAGATGGATCAGGAACACAAGTATCAATGTCGAATCTGTAATAAGGGATTCGGTGGGGAAAGAGATTATGAAGAGCACATGCAGACTCACGAAGTTGAAACTGTTACCGAGAAAGAAGAAAGGCAGCCCACCGCCGTAGCTGGTGGAGACTTCACCGCTCTTATGCCGTCATACAATAGAGAGTTGCTTCCATGGAATTTGTACTTCAAACGTGATTATTGCAGCTCTGGTATTGCTGGCGACGGCGACGATGAAGACAGGTATGGCCTTTCTCCATCCTTATTGCTCGGCTCTTCAGATAATGGTAAACGAATCAAATGTGGGAGGGAAAAAGGTGGTAGCAGTGATGGTCAATCTCAGTCGCGCAACCAAGAAGAAGAACTGGCTCATTGCCTCCTCGAGCACTCCAACGGCCACGTAGAGCATGCCCCTGTCCCGCAGCAAAACCATCTCGCCCCTTCTGCAAATCACCAATGTGAAACATGCAATAAGGTCTTCCTATCCCTCCAGGCTCTTGGCGGCCATCGAGCCAGCCATAAAAATGTTCAGGGTGGTTACGCCATCGAACGTGAAATCAGATCACGCGATGCTAACAACACAAGGATTGAACATCAAAATAATAATGTCGATAATGAAAATAATATAGCCAGATCTTCACAGGAAAATATGGCATTATCGATCGTCCATATGGCAGAAAATTCAACGCGGTGTCCATTGCCACCGAGAAACAATCCTAAGCCTCACATATGCAACATTTGTAACCAGCAGTTCGCCTCCGGCCAGGCGCTTGGCGGGCACAAGGGTAGCCATCGGAAAGCACCAAATTTAACAGCCACTGCCACTGCCATTGCCATTGCAGCTGCTGCCATCGTAAATCCGATGATTGCTGCCGCTATCGCCGTAAACCCGACGATCACCACTGTCGCCGCTGTAAGCCCGACGATCACAACTGCCTCCACCACGGACGAGGAAATAGGGCCTAGTACACAACCTCGTAGCCCCCCGACTCTTCCTCTGTTTCCTAGGAAATCATATCTTAATATAGACCTAAACATGCCACCGGAGCCGATTGATGATATGGAGGGAAGCTCGTTGCGTCTTTGGTATTCCGACGACAAATCTCCAGAACCTGCAAGGGATACGGAGCAGAAAAATCAGATGAATCTTGACGAAAAGGATGGGCTAGATAGCGAGTAACGGTCAGGGGACGTAACATTCTAAATTATTGGTTTGGAAATTTGGTTATTTATTTTATTATTATAATTTTTTTTTAAGTTGGGTATCTCATTGTTTTAGTGGTAAAACTAAGTTTAAATTGGGTTTGTTTAATGTATAACTGTCGTAATATGATAAGAAAAAATAAAATCCACATTTAACGTGGGTTTTTTATGAAAATAAATCAGAAAAATTCATATATGCAATTAATTGTAACGAGGACATCGTATAACTAATTTTATTGGTTATATAATGTTTTGGTTGACTGTTGTATTAATTGAGTAATTGATCCAGATGCCTTTTAATATGTAAGATTTATCAATCATCATCTATAGAAGTCAGAACGATCGAAGTTATAATTGGTATAATGGATCATTTTTTTCTTAAAATTAATATATATATATATATATAAATTCATAGCGATATATTTTTTTTTGGCACGAAATAAATAAATAAATAAAGAGTATATGAGGCATTAGGGTTAATAAGTAGGCAAATTCTATGAAGAAATAAACCATGAAACTCAAACAATAAGAGATAATCCACTAAGTTCTAACATTACGAATTTGATCTCCCATTTACTTCGAGAAGATACAATTAGAAGCAATGACTCCTTTTTATTTTGTATTGATGATATGGAAAAAGTTAATATGAAGATGATAATCAGGCGATATAACTTAGATGACAATTAAGCGATTAGTTTTGAATAACGATGATTGAGTTGAGTTTTAGAGTGCTTTATATTTCTATACTCTATATAAACTCAAGTAAATGCCACAATTTTATGTGGGCAACGACTTTATTTCTAAAAATTATGTGGGCAATCGACAATGGTCGACGGTGATCGATAGGTGTTGACAAAAGTCTGGTGTGGTTGACGGCGGTCGGCAGCATTCGACGGTGGCGTATGGTGGCCGACGTCTGTTAACGGTGGTCGACGATGGCCGACAGCGATCGAAGATGGCAGGAATGGTGCTGGACATCACCACCTTCTCAAAATCTCAAGTTCTTTGTCAAGGCTCAAGCTCCCCCCTCATGTGAGGGTTGGACACTATTTATAGTCTTATGGGCACAATTAATGCATAAATATGAACAATTTTGATCGGATTGTCCGAAGAGCTTCCTTCAAGCACACAATTTTTTATGGACCTTTAAGTGCCTTAAAGATGTTGAAATTGACCAATCTTGGGCTCGTTGGTTTTGCCTTGTCGAGACGCTCGATTCGACTATGAGCTCGCCAGTTTCGGCATCTGTTTGACCTTCAAAATGTTGGAAGCCTTATGTATGCTCAGGTTTGTACCAGACCTGACATTGCAGTTGTTGTTGAAGTGTTGGGAATATATCAGTGTAATCCAGGCATCGAACACTGGAAAGCTGCAAAGAAAGTGATGAAATATCTTCAAGGTACAAAGGACTACATGCTCATGTACAAACGAACTGATAATTTGGAGGTGATTGGCTACTCTGATTCAGACTACGCTGGCTGCATTGACTCAAGAAAATCAACATCTGGTTATATTTTCATGCTAGCTGGTGGAGCTGTATCTTGGAGAAGTGCTAAGCAGACTTTGACTGCTACTTCCACTGAAGAGGTCGAGTTCGTATCTTGTTTTGAGGCTACCTCGCATGGTGTGTGCTGAAGAGTTTCATATATGGGCTTAAAGTCGTGCACTCTTTTTTGAGGACATTAAAGTTGTATTGTGACAACTCAGCTGCAGTATTTATGACTAAGAATAATAAGAGTGGATATCGAAGTAAACACATCGACATCAAATATTTAGTCATAAGAGAACGTGTTAAGGAAAAAAACTGGTCATTGAACACATTAGCACTGAGTTAATGATTGCTGATCTTTTGACTAAAGACATGCCACCAAAGAATTTTAAGGATCATATAGTACGAATGGGACTTGGTTCCATAATGTGATTTACATTGAACATGCATTTATTGTTTTAATGAAACACTTATTCAGTTGATGTTTTCTCATATGATTTTGTGCACATATTCGTTTATTATGAGAAATCTCATTTGGTTTGGACCTAAAATAAACATATGGTTTATTCATTAAATTATATGGGCTAGTATTAAGAGGCTTGATATAGTGTAATACATGGAAGATAATACTCACTATAAGAGGACCTATCCCCATGATTCATATATTTTGCTTCTTTATATAGTGTGTGTTGAACTATATAAACAAAGTGGGAGAATGTTGGGCTTTTTCATTTCAAATTAATGCTCCTTTTCCTTTACAATTCCCATTGAAAATCCTTTGTGTTTTTAAGGGAAATAAGACTTTTGTGTTTTCAAGGGAAATAAATTTTATAATGTGGTCCATATTAAGTCTATGTTCAACCATTTCTTATCCCCTGCTCACATCCGTTGATCTCTGTGATGGGATCACGACCGTAGATCATTGTGATGGGCAAAGCATTATAAATAGATGTGATACTTGTTGTTTTAGTCCCTAAGCCTGCTCCTCATAATATTGTTTCCCCACCATCGGGTTGTGAGTGAGAAAAGTTCAGAAGATCTATAATACAAAATTTACCGTGTAAGCAAAGAGTGTCGACTCTGCACGTGTAAGTTATAGATGGAGGTATGTATGATCCTATCTCGCTTCCACTTATCGATTTAACAAATATATTTGTTGAAATTAATAAACATGTTTAGATATCATTAGGTTATATCATTTGATATGATTTGGTTATATCATTTATGTTTAGATATTATTTGGTTATATCAATAAATACATAATTAATGTAGATACAAGCAAAATATAAATTGTTTTCTTATTTATTATAAAGCTAATAATTTTTTAGATTTTATCCATCTACATAGGTTCGTTCATGTTATGCGTGAAATCATACCAAAAAAATTTGATGCTCCATACTTATCGTGAAAGGAGATCCCAATTGAAGTACGAGATATGGGCTTTTAGAGTTTCAAGTAGATTCTAAACAATAATCTTAAGTTATATAACTTTTATCAATTTAATGTGTTGATATTCATGATGCAGAAGAAACTCAGCCTTGATTCTAGAGGGGGAGCCCTTCTGTGAGATACGTTCACTAAGATACGTTATAGGGGTTAGTGCTGTGGAGGTGTACACCCAATTGCGTTGAGCTTAGGTCTCTCCTAATTTTGTCAAGAGAAGTTAGCAAGCGTAATTGAACCATGCTTTAGAATGTGGGGGTATGGGCGCCATTTACATACTGGAGGAGCATTCCCACATTTGAAGTTCAAAAGGTGGATGGTAAAATTTATTGTATATATTAAATCTTAGTGGATAAAAATAATTTCATTATCTTGCCTGGAGAGAAAATGATTCAAAGAAACTTTAAGGGATTTGCCTGAGGAAAAAATTGAGATAAGTTTTATTTATTTCTTGTAGTTTGTATGACTTTGCTTTTATATATATAATCCATGATTTGTCAAATCTTTCTCATGAATTTTGAGTAGATTTCTTTGTCTTTCTCCTTGTAATGAGATATGGTGAAGTGATGATGTAGTTTTCATATTTCATTTAAATGTTAAGAAATTATGATGATTTTTTAGTTTGTGCTTCATTTACTTTTCGATATGGCCAATTGAATTGTTAAAACTTATTTTGAAACATTTTATTCGAGAGGACTAAGTGTTCTACAACAAAAGCGGAGAATTCATTCAATGTCCATTAATGAGTTACGTAGTTCATGGGGATTTAGTGCAAATAAATAGGGAAATGTTGTTTGATGGGCGTCAAATTGGCGATTTCAGTTGTCTTAGTGTTTGGTAAATAAAGCTAGGGTTAGCCTTCAGGTGAAGGGAAGTGGAAGCTATGAAGTGACAACCAATATCTTCTCAGCCAAACCTTGGATTTAGAGACTAAGCCTAGGATTTGCCAATGTTCTTTACATAACTTTGAAGAGAGGGTACTCTGAAGAGGATAAAGAATATGAATGCTCCTATTTAGCACAATACAAATTTCTCAATTTATATCATTCACTCATCATGGAATCATTGTAAGGAGAAAGATAATTTTTCATATTTGAACCTTTCAATACAAAACTTCTTCGGTGTTAGTTAACTCGGTCTAGAAATTTAGAAAGTAATTTTAGTAAGTTTAGTTTTAATTATCGTTACATTAGAAGTTTAAATACTTCTTGAACTTGCATTGTGAATTGACTATTAGATTTCATTCATATACTACTCCGTGAAAAGTTTCAACCTTCCTCGTGGGATCGATAACCAAGATTTTACTGAAGCCATGTATTACTTGAACGATACGTATACTTGTGTATACGAGTGGCTGCCTAATTATTGAATTTCTCTTGCTGTGAAACTGAACTGAAGCTATATTCTGAATGTTTTTCATTGCGCCGGCGCACCGGTTAGTCATTGGACCCATGAATACCCTATTCGCCTCCAAAGGGAGAATTCTTTCTCTCCTCTTCCTCCTCCTCCCTCCTCCTCTCTCTTTCTCTCTCCCCCCTCTCTTTTTCTCTCTCTCTAAAGTTTCTTTCCTCTATCCAACGCAACTTTATTCCTTGGGTATGGTCTATCGAATAGTTTTGAATTCAATACACACACACGCACGCGCGCGCGCGCACACACACACACACACATACCAAACATATTTTTTGTATTAATTAATTATAATAAGTTACACAATATGATTAATTTGAAGTTATTTCTAAACTTCTCTCAAAGTATGAATATTTCCTTTTGTCTTATAGTTTTACTCCACATTGATAAGTAAAAACTCAAAAAGTGCCTTTTGTCATTGAAAATTGAAAGTGGTTCATATAACATCTTCGTGGTTTAACCAACTTCACTTTGAAACTCAATATTAAATTATAGGTTCACATTGCTTAGATCATATAGACATCAGTGTTACAAATTCATATAATTATAAATGAAGCAAGGAAAGAGATAAATGACCTAAAAAAACCATTTGAAAGAGATAAGTTGCTTGTAATAATATAACAGACTATTTTACAATGGCTTGACTTCTATTTATCAGTTGAAGAACATTGCATTTGATCCCTAACAAAAATACATGTTATTTAAGCATCACTACATGTATAGAAAAAATCATATTTTGTATAAATATTTATAAATTTTGTAAAAGCTAAAATAATAATTTTAGTATTTTTTATATTGAAATAAATTAAATGCATATTTTGTATAGGCAACCTATAATTTTTTATAAAATATCTTACTTATTACTCTCATTAACTTAATAGAAGATATTATGTAATATAGTACTATATCAAAATACTTGATGAGAGATTTTTTTCTAAAAAAATGGGACATGAGCCATTTTGATATGACGGTCTGGAGTGCTTCTTTCAATTAGATGGCGTTTAGTAGACATTTTGATTGCCTTAATGATGTCGGAATTGAGTAATCTTGGGCTCGTTGGATTCGTCTTGTCGAGATGCTCAATTAGACATTAAACTTGTCAAATTCGACATCCGTTTGACTTCCAAATGTGTCCAAAAATCTTCCAAGAATACTTTGATGACTTGATTCGAGACGATTTAACTTAGATTGAGTAACTTTGATATCATTAGGTCTGTCTCATCGAGCCGGTCACTTTGAATATAAGTTTGCTGAAATTTGAGCTCTAGATGACTTTTTATCAAGATTTGAACTTTTATTGCTGAAAATATTATCTCAGGATCCGTGCCATATATCGAGATTAATGCTGGATTAAAATTTGTTGATGGTGTATCAAAAAGTCAAATTAAATTGATATTAGTTTTTATGTGAAATAAAAGATTTCAGTGGCGTAGATTAGAAAAAAAAAGTAAAATTTAGGACGTAAATATGTAAATTCAAAGGAATCAAGTGGTATGTATGTAAATACCCATATTTTTTATAGATGCGTAACTCAGCTTCATTTAATTGACTTTTACGTATGATTTTAAACTTAAGGAAATAATTAATTTATTTCTTTATTTTTTTATAATAATTTCAAACTGCAAATAACTTTTGGTTTTTATTAAATAATTATTGGTGTTGATCTATAAAAAGTAAAAAAAACGATAAGTTCTGCTTCTATGCCTTCACAGCCGCTTTCAATTCGACCATTATTTATTATCTGTCGTGAAAAAGGTTGATTATCATATGATTTAATAGTATTTATAGAATATTCTAAATATAAAATTTATATTATCCATTTACGTATTTATAGTATCTTTATTTTCATTGCATTTCAAAAAATGATGGTAGTCATGCTATTTGTAAATGATGTGTTGCCTGTCATAAATTGTGACGCCCTATTCTTGTCATTTGCATTATTGGGAAATTTACATCCATACCACAAAATTCTTATGCATGCACGTATCTAATACTTAATTTTTGTTATTTATTTTTATAACAACTTACTATTTAAAACTTATCTATAAATAGATGTTTAAATGTCTAGTAATAGTAATACTTTTTATGCTATTTTAAATATTAGCGTGGTATGCATCCGTTTGAGTAAATTGCACTTTTGCAGCTTTTAAAAAAACTGCGTTTTCAAACCGTTGAAATTGACTTTTTCACGTTGATCATGGCTAGGTGTGTTGGCAACTTTCTAGGGTTAATAGTCACCGTAATTTTTTAGCAATGATTATTTTTCGACGAATCTATTAATAAGTTAAAGCTGCTCTAAAAATATATTAAAATTGTGTGGTACGTGTGTAAGTGCCAATGAAAAAATCTCTACCATTGGCCAAATTATTGCGTCCCGACGGCGGACGCAAAACACCACCGCCCCACCCAAAAAGTGTATCGGGTGGGGCCCACTTTTAATTTTTTTTTTTAATTCTGTCATTGGACGGCGGACGTAAATTTGCGTACGCAACAATTTCTCATCCAAAAGAAAAATGAGAACCTCTCGTGCACTAGCAAATGAGAACCTCTCGTAGACTAGATGGAACAAAAGAAAAATGAGAACCTCTCGTGCACTAGCAAATATAGCATGTAAGCAGGACTTTAAAACCACCAATTGAGCCAGCCAAGGAGCCATCTCTCCCATTCCCTTCATATATATACCTACTTCTCTCTACCCCTCAATTCATCTCTTTTTTTCTATATTGTGACTGCCAATAATGAAAAGGAAAGTCGAGCAGGAGCTGAAGCCGGTGGAGAGGCATAAGCATCAATGTCGTATATGTAAAAGAAAATTTAGTTGCGGACAAGAGCTCGACGAGCACATGCAAAGACACCAGTTGAACATACGAGAAACCACCACCATCGAGCCGTTATGCATCTCTGAATTCCTTTTAAGGAATTCAAACTTTGAATGGGGTTCTTGCAGCTCCGTTGTTGCGGCTGTCGAAGGCGGTGAAACAGTTGATAGGAATCCTCCACCACTACCATGGCGCGCAGAAGAAGAAGATGTGGCTCATTGCCTCATTGAGCTCTCCAACTCCGGTACTCAGCATGCCACCGTCCCGAACCAAAACCTTCATGCCCTTCGCAAACTCATCCCATGCGAGTTTTGTGATAAGGAATTTCCATCCCACCAAGCCCTTGGCGGCCATCGAGCCACACACAAAACTGTTAAGGGTTGTTACGCCGCCAGCCTCGAAATTAGATCATCCCACGCCAACAACAAGCCGATTGAACACCAAAATAATAATGTTTATAATCAAAATAATATAGTTAGATCTTCGCCGAAAAATTTGGCATTATCTATTGTCCGATTGGCAGAAAATTCCCTGCAGTGTTCATTGCCGCCGATGAAAAATCCTAAGTCTTACATATGCAAGGAGTGTAACCGGCAGTTCCAGAACGGCCAAGCGCTTGGAGGGCACATGCGTTGCCATCAAAACGCATTAAAATTGACCAACACCACCAACAACATCGTCACAGTAGCCTCATCTACCGCCACCATCGCCGCCGTTGCTACCGTAAACTCAACGATCACCACCGCCGCGGCCGCCTCCTCTCCCGCATCCGCGGCTGCCTCCGCTCCCGCCTCCACGGCTGCCTCCGCTATCGCCGCCACCTTCGCCTCCGCGATTACCTCCGCTACCGCCTCTGTGGCCACCTCTGCTGCCGCCGCCACCTTAGCATCCACAGCCGCCTTGGCGGCCACCTTTACAGCCGCTTCTACTACCGCCTCAGCTTCCGCCACCACCTTTGCAGCGGAGGCAGAAATAGGAGCTAGTAGCAGCCAAGTGAATGCAATAGAACCCTGTACGCCGACTCTTCCTCTATTGTTCAAAAGTTCGTATCTTAATATAGACCTAAACATGCCGGCGGAGCCGATCAATGATGATGATATGGACGGAAGCTCGCTGCAGCTTTGGTATTCTGACGTGAAATCTCCACAACATGGAAGGGATAGAGAGCGGAGGAGGAAGAAGAATCTTGGTGATCTCAGGACCCTAGATGACGAAGATGGAAACACTCCATGGTTGCAACTTAGGATCGGATCCATGTCTGGTGGAGAGGGTGAGCATGAGAGCGAGGGACCGAGGAGCCAAGGTTGAGAGGCAAACTGAGACGTCGACTGCAGCATTCCAATTTCTTTTTTTTTAAGTTGGTTATTTAATCGTTTATTGGTAAAATTAAGTTTAATTTGGGTTTATTTAATGGATAACTTCGAGAATATCGCAAAAATTAGAGAATAATGTGGATGCAGAGATCTATATTTATTTTGGGTAAATTAGAAAAGTTCATATGTACATTTAATCAACTAATTTTATTTGTAATACAATCTTTTGGTTGATTGATGTATTAAATGAGTGGTTGATCCTTATGCTTTTTGGTAAATGATGAAAATTTTTTGGTGATATATCATTTGTCCGAAAATTTTCAGATCTAGAGCTTTTTTATTATTTATTTATTTATTATTAGTATTATTATTATTATTTACGAGTTATTGTGTCTTTCCATTTTTTTTAAAATAATGAGCATTTAATGGTTGCACCCCACTTGGATTTCTAAAGAGAAGAAATTCATCCCCGTCCTGCATAGCATGCAAGCAACGAGATATTCTCGCTCATTGCGGCCTAGAGAAAAGTCGTCTATGTACTTCATAGCAGGCAAGCAACTGGCAAGCAACGTAATCTTCTTTCTCATTGCAACGAAGAGGAAAATCATCTCTCTCGTGCATAGCAGAAAAACAAAGAGATCTTCTTTCTTGTTGTGGCGAGAGGAAAGTCGCCCTGTCCTGTGTAGCAGACAATGTGATCTTCTTTCTCGTTTCGATGCAGCACAAAGTCATGCACGTCCTACGTAACAGGTAAGTAACGAAATCATTTTTCTTGTTGCGTCGAAGAGGAAAGTCATCCCCGTCCTACATAGCAGGCAAGCAACAAGATCTTCTTTCTTGTTGCTACTGCGCATTTCAGTGGAGAAGAAGAATACTAGAGTTTTCTTGCCTTGCATTGAGGGGGAGAATTACATGTTTTTGTAGAGGCGATATCTCTTGTAGCATTTGTATCAGTTCTTGTCAGTTTTTATAGACTTTTTAATCATCTAATTTTACAATTGTGGGTGAAAATGTATTTCTCTGTACGTCTTTGACGTTGCTTCTGAGGCTGCCATGGCTTATAAACCGTACGCAATTCTGTAATTAAAGTTACTACACACATTTTATGAAGAATCGTATACCTTTTGAGGCTCGTGCCTTCCAAGGTTATGCCCTCTCGGGCTTATGCCTTATAGAAGCTTGAAATGAATTGGTACATTTTGAGGCTTGTAGCCTTCTGAGCTCTTTGAGTAGAGATCATGCTAACTACTCGCTCTCGTGGAGTCTTTCTAGTTATGACTTGTTGACCCACAATTTTATATTATGATATTTTAATTTGATTGCAACGAAGCCAAAAACTTGACCCCGCTATATTATATGTATGTAATTGTTTATGTTGTGGATCTTTACGCAAGTATACGTATCGTATCGAAGTAATACGGGGCTCTAGTGGAGTCACGGTTATCGATCCACACGAGGGAAGAGAAAATTAAATAACGGCTAATTTTTAAAATAATAATAATAATAATATACGAAAATTTGGAATTCGAATTTAAGCGCAATAAAGTAAACTAAGTATTTTAATTAGATAAATTAACTAAGTAGAAAATTAATACGAATTGCAAGTGCGGGAAATAAAACTAATTGCTAAATAAGTCTTAGCTATTCGGAAAAAGTATCTTTCCACTTGTTTAGAAATTTAAGTGATTGATGAATTTAAATAGATAATGTTAAGGTATTGTGACAAATAGGAGCATTCACTATTCTTTACCTTTAGTCAAGGTGTAAAGAATATTGACTAATCACATGTTTGATTGCGAATCTGCATGGTAGGTCGGGAGGATACTGTTGCCAGCTCGAGCTCCACGTTCCCTCGCCTGAGGGCTAACATCTACACTTCGGCTCTCAAACAATAGGACCGAATTGAATATTTTAATCTGTCACACTAAAATGCTCGATTCTACGCCCGATGATATTATTTCCTATTTATTTGCACCCTCCTTCAAGGCTTTTGAATTTCCTCGAATATCGGATGTAATTTTTACTTATAGTTGATAATCGACATATTTTAACAAATCGAATGGCCGGTTTGAAAAGTAAATTAAGTTTTAAGTAAAAATTATCACAATTTATTAATATATAAAAGTACTCTATTTTTAGTTCATCGAAATCGACTTAATTTCATAAACGAGGAGAAAAGTAAATAAACTACTCGGAATGCATGGAAACTAAACTAAGCATGGATTTCATTTAAAGTTAAAAAACAATAAATACAAATACTTATCTTAATTTATCCCACGAGACTCATCGCAGTTCCTTTGACTCTTCCTTCCAGTACAGCACGACTCACTAAAATCTCACTAACTCACTCAAGAACTCTCTAAGACACTAAGACACAAAAGATTGGACTTAGAACACAAAGACTGCACAAAAATAACACTAAAATAACACAAAAGTAACACACAAAAGACTGATTTTCGGCCTCTATATATAGAGGTGAGCAAAGGACAAGAGGTGTGTAAGCGTCCCTTCGAAAAGTGTCGGGTTCGATGTATACGCACCATTTGAACTAGCTCGCCGTCGGCGACGAACTACCTCGGCTGTCGGCGAGGCTTCAGAAGATCTTGAGCCGCTCTAGCTCGCTTGTCAACGGGCTCGGGCTCGGCTGTCGGCGAGACATTTATAAATTCTTCGGAATTTTCTTCTCGTAACCTCGCCGTCGGCGAGCTCGATCTCGCCGTCGGCGACTCGGCCTAAATTGCATGATTTTGCTCCAAATTCGCTCCTTTTTATGATTTTTGCTTTTATCACCTAAATTCTTCATTCACTGCGATAAAATGAAGAAAATACCCTTCTTTAAAGTGCGATTTCATCAAAAATAGGTATGAATTTCTTAATAAATTTTTCGGCGATCAAAATCCCACAAACTTACTTATTACTTGTCCTCGAAGTAATTTTAGTACTACATAAAAATAATGAGTTTTATAATAAGATTTTTCAATTTAAATAACTATGAATTAGATTAATTAATATCATAATAAAGTTAAACAAAAATAATTCATGTAATTTAATTAATATTATAGAAATAAATTATTTAGTCATCGAGTCTAAGATTTCTAGCTTACTTATTCATTTCACGAATAATTATATTTAAAAGAATAACTACTTAAGATATTCATATGATAAGAAATTCGAAAATACTTATTAGGTAAAATTCTAATCCATAAACATAAGTTTGGAAATATCTAAGTTTTTCCACTTTAGGTTAAATCAAATGAAGCCGATTTTTGATAAGGCATCTCATCGAAGCTTCTCCTCATTTTTTTTTTCTTTTTTTATTCTTTTTTTTTTTAATGAGGATTACTGTATCCGGAGAGCACATTAATAATTTTGAACTTCATTTTCAATCTTACTAAATTTGAAACTTAGGAATATTTCTTAGCTTATATATCTTCATAGTTTTTACTTTATTGATTTTCAATCTTTTCTTTTTCACTTGAATACTTAAAAATTTTAATTTTAGAATATAGTTTTCCTTACTTAAAAATAGTTTCTTATATTCTTATTCACTTTAACCAAAATATTTTATTCTATTTAATTAATTAAAGTACTAGAAATATTTTATTTAACCTTTTATAATAATTAAATAAAATAATTCATATTAAATCAAATTGAAAAATTTGCTTATAAAAATCATTTTATAATAATTTGAAAATAAAAATTGAGAACGAGTTAATAACTAAATTTGTATTTTACTCTCTCCCCAGAACTTAAATTTTTATATACATTCTAAATAATGAATAAGAATGAAAGTAAATAAATCATACCTTTGAAGTTTAGGTATTTCTTTTTTCTTTGAAATTTTTGCGAGCTTTTCATTTTTCATTGAACACTTGTCTTGTTAGTATTCTCCATATATATATAACGATTTAAAGAAAATGCGAGGATAAAACCTTAGATAAGTATTAAACACAACGATTAAAATAACTCTACACTACACATATGAATTACTAACATATTAAAAACAATTGAACTAACGGATTAACAATTTTAAAAACTTAAAACAATACAAAATAAAATAAAAACATATTAAAGAAAACTAACATCCTAATTAACATAAAAACAAATGCAATTAACTAACACAAAAACAAAAACTAACTACTATAACAATCCAAGCAGATTAATCTAACTAACATCCAATGTCTCAAAATATAAAGTACTTGATTATTACGAACATATACGATCCTCGAAATAACTTACATCGAACAAATAAATTACATAAAGTCCTAATCTTCGGCATCGAAAGTCCCGAACTATATCATCCCCTCCTTGATTTGTAGAGTTCTTTGAGAAGGCGAAGCGAGGTGATGCGAGTGTACACAGGGCATTACGGAAAGACTACATCTAAATCTCCACTCTATAACGACGTTCGGCTTCATAATATGCAATCTCGTATTCGAATGTCGGCTGGAGGTATTCATTATCATAATCATGTCTCCTCTCCGGATTATCGATCCTTTGATTAAAATGATCGAAACCTTCTCCCCATGGTCTCTCCAAGCTGCTCAAAACTCCTCCTATGCGAGTCGATTCATTCATCGGATCTTGTAAGGTAGGGGTGGTAGGCTCGGGAGGTCCATACGCTAGTAGAGGGTATATCTCTACTTGATTGAGTAAAATAACTTCTTACTCCTGCTCTCCACCCTTCATGGGACTCATACTTCTTAATGTTAGCGAGTCGTAAGTGGTTTCATAGGTTCCACCCATTCTTCATCATCTCCAGCCTCGACTCAGGAGAGTTGGCGGAGTGCGAAATCGATCCGGGGTGGCCCCGATCCGGCTCCGCTCTCATTTCGAGGAGTGGCCGGGATATTACGATAAATAACTCTCCCGATGTTGATGCTTCGTTATTACGAATGCGAAATTCAGAATTGCTACATCTCGTGTTACCTCACTATGGTGATATGTGGGTAACAGAGTAGAACAAATGAAGTAATGCCAGGCTTTGGAGACTGCATTTAATTTGGAAAGAGGAAAATTCACTCTTTCGTGCTGCTTCATTTTCCATACTCCGGTCCCATCAGTGAGAAAGTTAATGACTTCCTCCAGTGGTCCTTCCATCGTTCCAAAAGTTTCATACTCGCTAAAGTGCGAGTCATGAACTTCATAGAACGCGTTAATTCTTGCGGCATTAAAATCTACGAAAAACCCTCGTACCTTTACGGGTGCATCTTCGGCAGCGATCAATTGGCATAAAATTCCTTCACCACTTCTACGGTACTACTCTATCTTAAACATAACGAAAATTTTCCCGGCCTCGTTCCTTTATAATCCGCTCTACTTCTCCTCCGGATTTTTGAATACCCGATCCATGATGCACTTTCTTCCTTGTATATTTTCAAAATATTTTGTACGTGCTCGTGCATTGATGAATCGGTTTTCGTCGAACTTTACTCGACGTTTTTATCGTGGAGCCATTCGATCGATCTGTGAAAATCATAAAAATTTTCACTAAACTTAAAAATAATCATAAGAAGGCTTCCTACAACATTTGTAAGCAATTTAAATCAAATTCCATGGATTTCCACCAAATATTTCTTCCACATTTTGATTTTTCCCAAAATTTGCAATGTGGTGAAAATACATGGTGAAAATCGAAAATTTTTGCATAGGAGTGAAGCTCTTACCAAGAGAAGATGAAATCCGGTGTTTTTGAGTGATGAAATCGCTTCGAATCCAAGATCTCTCGAAGCCACAGGTCGGTTTTGCGAAAATTGGAGGTTGGGGATGATGAATAGTGTTTTTGATCGATCGAATATATGTTTTTTTGACCTCGGCTGTCGGCGAGATTTTTCTCGCCGTCGGCGAGCTAATATTTTCGAACCAAAAACTCTCGGGAAAAATCCGTTGTCGGCGAGAAATTCTTCAGTTGTCGGCGAGATCGATCTCGTTGTCGGTCTGGATTTTTCTCGCCGTCGGCGAGATTCCAAAATTTTAAATTTCGAAATTCGTCGCTCATTTTCGTCCTTGATTTGTCTTATATTATATTTCCGATCACATCATTTATTAATTTAATATGAAGATTAGCTACTTATACACAAACAAATTCACACAACACAACAAATTAACTTTAATATTGAAATCCATGGGATGTACAAACTAACATAATTTTTAGACTCTATAATCGAACTTCGAACTTCGATCTTTACTACTAATCGGCATCGCAAACCAAACCACGACACACTAAATGCTGATACAAAACTATGACGCATATCTCGATTAAGTTTGAGATATTCGAATCATCGCTCCACACATAATAAAAATCTAAATCAAATAAAATAACATAAACATAAACATCTTATGGAAATCTTTACTACTACTCTTCGATATCAAAATCTTCATCTTCTACGATATTTCCGATATGACGATGATGCACAAATAAGTTATAGAAAGGCACGAAGGGAAATTCGAAGCAGATTCTTCGGTGATCCAACCCTACATCTCGAGAAAATGAAGAAAGCTAGCTTCAAGTGTCCGAGAATGATCGAAGTGTTCCTTCATCCTCCGATCAATGTGATCAAATAAATCGGATATATTGTCGATTAAATCTCTCACATTCTGTAGTTCTTTCTCCATTCCATTAATTTTCTTCATAAGTAACTCCGTTTTATACGAAATAGGCCTTGCTTATAGGATGATTCTATGAAGCTGCTATCGAGAGATGAATGTAATGTCTTCATTATTGTCAAAGTAGGGAACATATACTGTAGGATCGAGCGGCTTCAAGGTAACGAGAACCTTTTCCCGAAGCTTCATAAGAAACACAGTGCTGCTGCATAATGCAAAAATAGTAGATGGGTGTCCTAGTCCGTGAAGCCGACCCATGCACGATTAAACCCAATACAAACTTAACAATTATTGATCCCACGTCGATAGGCGATCCAATTTGAATACAATAATTCAATATAGCGCATTCTTTCGAAACCTTGTTTACCCTCATAGTAGGTAACAATTTAGATGAGATGAAAAAGTGTCGGTGCTTCGAGACGGGATTCAAAAGTGATGCAGAGAAACTAACATACCCGTCTTCGCGCATTTCCCGATCTTCCGTTTCATCGGTCGGATATCGAAATATCTCATTCATATTATACCGAGAAGGCACAAAATTTGAGCAGTAACATACCGGGGTGTTTTCTATAGAGAATAACTCATTTACTCTTGATGGAGTAAACGTCACCCATCTTTCTCGAACGTAGATATTCCCATTGTTGATCGCATGTAAGTTAGAGTAGAACTCTTTCACAACTGGAATAACAACAGCAGACGTAGTGTAACAGAATACCTCCCAGTGCCGCTGCACGATCATTTCTTATCTTCGTAGTGGAATTCTCTAATCCTCGATTGACAAATCCCGTTCCTTGATAACTCTTTTCTTTACCAAAACCTTGTTGAAGATCCATTGCGCTTCCGCACTCACAAATTTCCTCGAGTTAAACACTCCGGATTTAGAAGAATCTAAGAATTTGGAGGCCATTATGGTGAATGGAATGAATTCTAGTGAAGAAGGCAGACTTAGAATGGTTTAAGAATAGTTTTTTACTAAGGATTTGGTGTTGAAACCGTCCAATTTGGCATTTAAAGTATATATAACTCATTTTTATAACTTCCTCGCTGTCGGCGGGAGGTTTCTCGCCGTCGGCGACTTTGTCGGCGGGCTCGTTTCTCGCTGTCAGCGAGCTTATAAATAAACTGAATTAGGCGCGAACCTCGCTGTCGGCGAGTATCGACCTCGCCGTCGGCGAGATTTCAAAATAATGTCTAATTTCGCTCTAAATCGAATAATTTCTTTTCTCATCATAATGGTTCGAATATGTGATGATTCTTAATAATAATTGAGTAGTAAAGTTTCAATAATATAAACTAACTATTAAGATACGATAAAAATAGATAACTAATATGGGTTGCCTCCCATAAAGCGCTTGGTTTAACGTCGTCGGCCCGACCTAATTTCAATTATTAATCGGGTTGACTAAGCATTAAAACCTCTTTATAGTTAGGTCTTATACCTTCGAAATATGGTTTTAATCTATGTCCATTAACTTTAAATTTATGTCCGAGTTTTTGGATCTTCGATTTCTATAGTTCCGTATGAAAATATTTGAGTTATGGTGAAAGGTCCTAGCCATCGAGACTTGATTTTCCGGGAAATAATTTCAATCTAGTATTATATAACAAAACTTCCTGTCTACGGTTCAAAATTTCTCGATTAATCTTCCGATCATGCCATAATTTCATCTTTTCTTTATAAATCTGATCATTATCATATGATTCATTTCTTAATTCTTCCAATTCATTTAATTGCGTAATCTTTTCTCATCGGCTTCCTTCATATTATAATTAAATTCTTTAATCGCCCGATATGCTTTATGTTCTAATTCAACTGGTAAGTGGCATGTTTTTCCATATATAAGACTGTAAGGAGTCATTCCGATCGGAGTTTTATAAGCGATCCTATAAGCGCATAATGCGGTGTTTAATCTAATAGACCAATCCAACCTATTTGGGTTTACTGATTTTTCTAAAATACGTTTAATCTCACGATTGGATACTTCGGCTAATCCGTTGGTACTGTGGATGATAAGCGAGTGGATATCTTATGAGTAATATTGTATTTTTCTACTTAGTTTGTGAATGTATTTATTTCTAAAATGAGTTCCTCACGTCGGTGATAATCACTCTCGGCATTCGAATCTAGTAAAAATATTTTTCATCGAAATTTTCGAAACACTCTTAGCATCACACCTAGGTAAAGCTTGTGCCTCGATCCATTTGGAAACATAATCAACGACTACTAATATATATGAGTTTCCAAACGAAGGAATAAAAGGTCCAATAAAATCTAATCCCCAAACATCAAAAATTTCGACTTCTAATATAAAATTTAGAGGCATTTCGTTTCTTCAGATATATTTCCTATTCTTTGGCATTTATCGCAAGTTTTAATATATCTGTATACATCTCTAAATAGAGTAGGCCGGTAAAATCCAGATTGTAGAATTTTATAAGCGGTTTATCGGTCCCAAAATGTCCTCCGAAATCGAGTCATGACATTTTTGAATAATTGGTTCGGTTTCTTCATAAGGTACACATCTTCTAATAATTAAATCCTTATATTGCTTATATAAATATGGTTCATCCCAAAAATAGGTTTTCGTATCATGGATGAATTTTTTTGTTGTTGCAAAGTTAGCATAGGTGGTAAAATATTACTAACTATATAGTTTACTATATCGGCATACCATGGTATTTTCCACTCATTGATATTATATAGTTGTTCATCGGAAAAGCATGCATAATTTCATTTTCAATATCGAGATAATTCTTGATTTTCTAATCTTGATAAATGATCCGCAATTTGATTATCGAGTTCCTTTCTTATTAACGATCTCGAAATCGAATTCTTGCATTAATAGCATCCATCTAATTAATCTTGGTTTGGAATCTTTCTTTTGCATTAATATTTGATAGCGAGAATGATCGGTATGCACGATACATTTTGTTCCAATCAGATAAGGTCTAAATTTATTAAAACCATATACTACCGCTAATAATTCTCTTTACATAGCTTGTATAATTTATTTCGGCATCATTTAGAGTTTTACTTAGCATAGTATATAACTTTAAAAATCTTTTCATATCTTTGCCGAAGCTGCTCCTACGAGCATAATCACTAGCATCACACATTAGCTTAAATGGTTTCTCCCAGTTAGGTGAAACTATTATAGAGTCTTTGTAATTAATTTTTCTTTTAAGAGTTCAAAAGCATTCGGGCATTCGATTGTAAATTCAAATTTCTTGTCCTTTTCGAGAAGTTGGCATAGAGGTTTAGTAATTTTTGAAAAATCTTTTATATAGCGTACGTAGAATCCGGCATGTCCAGAAAACTTCTTACCCCTTTTACAGTAGTTGGAGGTGGTAATTTAGCTATAACTTGAATTTTTGCGAGGTCTACTTCCATGCCTTTTTCGAAATTTTATGCCTCTAATACAATGCCGCAGGCAACCATAAATTGACATTTCTCCCAATTTAGAACTAAATTCGTTTTCTCGCATACTTCTAATACTTTTTCAAGATGAGTTAAGCATACGTCGAATGATGTTCCAAATACGGAGAAATCATCCATAAATACTTCTATTCCATTATCGATTAACTTACTAAATATAGACATCATACATCTCCGGAATGTTCTTTGGTGCATTACATAATCCAAAAGGCATCCTTCGAAAAGCGAAAGTTCCATAAGGACTAGTAAATGTAGTTTTCTCTTGATCCTCGGGAGCAATTTGTATTTGATGATAACCGGTGTATCCATCTAGAAAACAAAAATACTTATGTCCAGTTAATCTATCTAACATACGAGTCCAGAAATGGTAAAGGAAGTGATCTTTCCTGGTGGTGGTATTTAATTTCCTATAATCGATACATATACGCCGACCAGGTTACTTGTCTTATAGGAATAAGATCGTTATTTTCATTGACGAGTGACGGTCACTCCTCCCTTCTTAGGAACACGAGTGAATTGGGCTTACCGAAGCAGCGTCGGAAATAGGATATATAATATCATTATCTAGCCATTTTAAAATTTCTTTCTTAACTACTTCTTTCATTATCGGGTTTAATCTCCTTTGGGGATGCTGCTTTAAGTTTATGTTCATCATCTAAAATAATTCTATGCATACGGATTGAAGGACTAATTCCTTTAATATACTGTTAAAGTCCAACCAAAGTTTTCTTATATTTTTTTAAAGTTCTAAAAGTTTTTGTTCTTGTGATTCGTTTAATGCGAGATGAAATAATAACTGAGTAAAGTTGAAGAATTACCTAAATAAGCATATTTCGAATGATCGAGGTAATATTTTTAGCTCGAGTTCGGGAGGTTTAATAATTTATGGAACTATATTCTTGTCGGTGTTTTCGGTATTATCCAAAAATTCAAATTTTTCTGAATATAATCTAATTCTTCATTATTATCTTCAATTAATTCGGTATTTTCTTTTTCTAAATTATCTTCGTAATATTCCTTAAAATGTTCGTGTTGTAATTGTTCGAAGTATTTCCATCCGAAAACATTCATCATCTTTTTCTAGCGCGGGATATTTCATTGATTTTGCAATATTAAAGATAACTTTTTGGTCATTTACTCTCATAGTTAATTCTCCTTTACGAACATCGATCATAGATTTTCCGAGTAGCTAAAAATGGTCTTCCTAAAATGATAGGAATTTCTTTATCTTCCTCCATATCTAAAACAATAAAATCTACTGGGAAGATAAATTTATCAACCTTTACTAACACATCTTCGATAACTCCCTTAGGATAGGTAGCAGAACGATCGGCTAATTGAAGGGTTACTGAAGTAGGTGTAATTTTTCCTAATCCTAATCTCTTAAAAATCGATAGAGGCATTAGATTGATGCTTGCTCCTAAGTCACACAAAGCTTTTCCATAAAATTTTTCTCCTATAGCGCGGGGTATAGTGAAACTACCGGGATCTTTCAATTTTTCAGGAAGCTTCTTCGAATAATAGCACTACACTATTCACTAAGTGCGGCTTGTTTCATTATCGAGTGAATTTTCTTTTCTTATTTAGAATATCTTTCATAAATTTTACATAATTTGGCATCTGATCTAAAGCTTCGACAAAAGGTATATTGATTGTTAATTTCTTTAGTATTTCAAGGAATTTAGCAAATTGTTTGTCTTTTTTATGTTGAGCTAGTCGTTGAGGAAATGGTGGTGGAGGTGTTTCAACAGAAATTTTCATAGGTATTAAAGGATGTTCCAAGTTTGAATCTTGTTGAATTGTTTTCTTTTCAATTCCCACTTCCTCATTTTGGCTTTTAAGTTCTTTTTGAATTTGAGGTTCCAATTCTTTTCCACTCCTTAGTTGTATTGCTTTAATTTGTTCTTTTCCTTGATCTTTAGGATTTATTTCCACATTACTAGGAAAAGTTCCAGATATTCTATTATTTAGCGCGAGTAGTAATATGTCGAAGTTGAGTTTCGATATTTTTAATAGATGTTCCTTGAATTTGTAATTGATTTCCTTGAATTTGTAGTTGATTTCCTTGATTTTGTAGTTGATGACCCATATTCAAAATTAATTCATCCATCGATAATTTCTTATCTTTGAATTGAGGGTTATTGTTATTAAATCCATGTGGGTAATTAGATTTATAGTTTGGATTTGCTTGATTAGGTTGATTCATCCATTGTTGATTAGATGTGTTATTCCAATTAAAATTTGGATGAGTTTTCCAACCAGGATTATAATAGTTTGAATAAGGGTTATTAGTTCTATTATTAATAGCATTTAAAGTTTCATAATTAGATTGAGATTCTATGATTTGTCCAGATAAGTTTTCTTCTAAAGTAGGAGAGTAGTTCATTCCAAAATGATCTAATTTCTTAGATATAGCAGCAATTTGAGAAGCTAACATAGATATTGCATCGTTTTCATGAATGCTGGCTATTGTTTTCGGATTTACTCTATCTGCAGGCCATTGGAAATTATTTGTTGTCATTTCTTCGATTAGTGCATAAGCTTCATCAAATGGTTTAGACATTAATGAACCTCCAGCAGAAGCATCGATGATTGATCTTAAAGATCATACTAATCTATTATAAAAGGTTTGAATAATCGGCTGATACGGTAGCGCATGATGTGGGCATTTCCTAAGAAGTTCCTTAAATCTCTCCCAAGATTCATATATTAATTCTCCATCTATCGACAAAAAGAAGTTATATCATTTCTAAACTTAGCGAGTTTTAGATGGTGGAAAATATTTGGATAGAAATTTTTGTGATAATTCTCCCAAGTTTTAATAGATCCAGAGTCTTAACGATTCGACCACATGTTAGCCTTATCCCTTAATGAAAAAGGAAAAAGTCTAAGTCTTATAGCATCGTCGGATACTCCTTGATATTTAAAAGTAGCACGAAGTTCTAGAAAACTAGCAAGATATAAGTTAGGATCTTCGGTAGGTGAACCACTAAATTGATTGTTTTGTACCATTTGGATAATTGCGAGTTTAAGTTCGAATGAATTAGCGGCTACATCGGGGTTTTGAATAGTTAAATGAATTTCATCGATGTAGGGTTGGCATAATCTCTTAATGGTCTTTGTTGGTTCATATTTTGAATTTCGGGAATATTCGTCATTTGTGTTAAATTTATAGTTTGTTTCTTTTGTTTTCTAATTCTTTTATTTGTACGCTCTAATTCAGAATCGTAAGGTATTAAATTTTCGTGTCCAAATTTGCGCATACAATTTTAGAATAGATATTAATTTATTTATTATGATTATTTTAAAATAGATCAGTTACTTTAGTAAATTTTTCTTACTTTTCTCAGCAACAGCGCCAAAAACTTGACCCACAATTTTATATTATGATATTTTAATTTGATTGCAACGAAGCCAAAAACTTGACCCGCTATATTATATGTATGTAATTATTTATGTTGTGGATGCTACGCAAGTATACGTATCGTATCGAAGTAATACGGGACTACAGTGGAGTCCTGCAGTTATCGATCCATAGGGAAAGAGAAAATTAAATAACGACTAATTTTTAATAATAATAATAATAATAATAATATACGAAAATTTGGAATTCGAATTTAAGCGCAATAAAGTAAACTAAGTATTTTAATTAGATAAATTAACTAAGTAGAAAATTAATACGAATTGCAAGTGCAGGAAATAAAACTAATTGCTAAATAAGTCTTAACTATTCAGAAAAAGTATATTTCCCCTTGTTTAGAAATTTAAGTGATTGATGAATTTAAATAGATAATGTTAAGGTATTGTGACAAATAGGAGCATTCCTATTCTTTACCCTTTGGTCAAGGTGTAAAGAATATTGACTAATCCTATGTTTGATTGCGAATCGTAAGCTAGGCGGAGGATACCGTTGTCACTTCAGAGCTCCCACGTTCCCCTCGCTGAGGGCTAACATCTACACTTCGACTCTCGAAACAATAGGACCGAATTGAATATTTTAGTACGTCACACTAAAATGCTCGATTCTACGCCAGTGATATTATTTCCCTATTTATTTGCACCCTCCTTCAAGGCTTTTGAATTTCCGAATATCGGATGTAATTTTTACTATAGTTGATAATCAACATATTTTAACAAATCAAATGGCGGTTTGAAAAGTAAATTAAGTTTTAAGTAAAAATTATCACAATTTATTAATATATAAAAGTACTTCTATTTTTAGTTCATCAAATCACTTAATTTCATAAACAGGGAGAAAGACTAAATAAACTACTCAGAATGCATGGAAACTAAACTAAGCATGGATTTCATTTAAAGTTAAAAAACAATAAATACAAATACTTATCTTAATTTATCCCCAAGCAGACTCCTCGCAGTTCCTTTGACTCTTCCTTCCAGTACAGCACGACTCACTAAAAACTCACTAACTCACTCAAGAACTCTCTAAGACACACTAAGACACAAAAGATTGGACTTAGAACACAAAGACTGCACAAAAATAACACTAAAATAACACAAAAGTAACACACAAAAGACTGATTTTCGGCCTCTATATATAGAGGTGAGCAAAGGACCAAGAGGTGTGTAAGCATCCCTTCAAAAAGTGTCCAGGTTCAATGTATCTGCACCATTTGAACTAGCTCGCCGTCGGCGACGAACTACCTCGGCTGTCGGCGAGGCTTCAGAAGATCTTCAAGCCGCTCAGCTCGGCTGTCAGCGGGCTCGGGCTCGCTGTCAGCGAGACAGTTATAAATTCTTCAGAATTTTCTTCTCGTAACCTCGCCGTCGGCGGGCTCGATCTCGCCGTCGGCGGGCTCGATCTCGCCGTCGGCGACTCAGCACAAATTGCATGATTTTGCTCCAAATTTGCTCCTTTTTATGATTTTTGCTTTTATCACCTAAATTCTTCATTCCTGCAACAAAATGAAGAAAATACCCTTCTTTAAAGTGCAATTTCATCAAAAATATGTATGAATTTCTTAATAAATTTTTCAGCGATCACTTGTCCACTCTAGCTTCCCATCGATACTTTTTGCATGGGGTCAACCTCCAGGGGCATGGTTGAAAGGAGAATCGATTAAAGATGTAAGACTAGTTTTGAGTTATATAACAGGTGGTATTAAACCATAACTAAGTCATATGAAATTCACTGAGGATGGTTGACCTATCCTAGGTTGTTGTTTGAAGCTTTTGTTTAATGACTGTAATCTATTATGGAAGAGGTCGAAGGAAATTCATCAAGTATTTTTGAACTATCTAAGGTTGTGTGTCGAAGCTTTTTTTTAACGAGTGTAGCCTGTATGAAAAAGGTTGAAAGAAATCCACTAAGAATTTTTGACCTATTCGAGGTTGTGTGTTGAAAGCTTTTGCTTGATGACTGCAGCCTGTAATAGAAGAAGTCGAAAGAAATCCACCGAGGATTTTTTTACCTATATGAGGTTATGTGTCAAAGCTTTTGCTTGAAGACTGCAGCCTATAATGGAAGAGGTTGAATCGAGTCCCCCTAAGATCGATTAATCCCATTTGCGGTGAAGATTGCCTCCCCCCCTCCACTCCCCGACCAAGATCAATTCTCATAAACTTATAATATGAATGAAGTATGGGATGATAACCCTTCCAAAAGTCGAGCTCAAGGCATTGAAAGGAACTACTTTTCGAGACTGTAGTGAAGGTTGCCCCCATATCTAAGAATGCTCCATGGATGATCTTCAAAATACAAAGAAAATTTCTTCGCCAGTTGGATGATATACATCATTGGGAAATGAAGTAGGGTATCTGCTTCTCAAAGTCGAAGATAATGTCAAACTGTATTTTTTCTCACATACAGTACCAAACTGATGCATGCTAGAAAATTTGCGATTGTAGAATAATGGATTATTGTCTTAGCGCTGTACGAGAATTCAACACACACTCAGATAAAAGAGAACAACCCGCCACGACACCAAAACTTTTTACATGGAAAAAGCTATAAAGGGAAAAACTGATGCATACTAGATTTTTCGATTTACAATATCGACTGACGGCTTCCAATCAATGGTGGTCAACAACAATTAGTGATGATTAATGACGGTCAGCGGCAGTCGACGACGATCAGTGGTGGTTGACAATGATCTGGGGTTATAGACGGCAATCGACTGTGGTCGACGGTGATTGGGGCGTGTCGACGATATTCGACGGTAGTCGTCTGTGATCGGTGTGTCAACAACTATTGGCAGTGGTCGGCAATGGACGATAGTAGTCAAAGGTGGCCAATGGTGGTCAAAAGCAGTCGACAGTGGTCTACGGCAGTCGACGATGGTCTACGGTAGCCGACGATGATCGGTGGTTATAGACGATTGTCTATAATGGTCGACGGTGATCGTCGGGTGACGACGATAGTTAGTAGTGGTTGACAGTGATCTGCGGTGGTCGACGGCGGTCGGCGGTGGCCGATGGTGGTCGACGACGGTCAACTGTGGTCAAGGTAGCTGAAGGCGATCAACGATGGCAGTGATGGTACGGGACTTAAACACCTTCTCAAAGCCTTAAGTTCTCTGTCAAGGCTTAAGCTCCCCCCTCATGTGAGGGGTGAGCTCTATTTATAGTCTTTTGGGTGCAATTAATGCGAGAATATAAACCATTATTCGATCAGATAACATTTGATGGACATTTAAGTGTCTTTATAATGTTGGAATTGAGCAATCTTGGGCTTGTTGGATTTGCCTTGTCGAGACGTTCGATTCAACTTTGAGCTCGCCAGATTCGACATCCGTTTGACCTTCCAAATGTGTCTGAAAATCTTTCAATAGTGGTTTAATGAGTTAATTTGGGTTTGATTTGACTTGGATTGGACTAGTATTTATATTATTTGGTCTATCTCATCGAGTCGCTCAATTTGACAATAAGTTTACTGAAATCAAAGCTCTGGATGAATTTTTAAAAAATTTAAACATTTCTAAATCAAAAGACTGCATTGGAATTCGTGTCATGCATTCATATTCGTGTCGAATGATGAAAATTTGTTGGTGATGTATCATTTGTCATGATGTACTCATTTTTATTGCAAGTTTTAGGTTTAGCGTAATTTTTATATGCATACCACCTAATTTTTAAGTAATTATATATCTAACAACTAAATTTATATAAATTTGACATTGTTACAATCCAAATTTAATAACATTTTAAACACTATTTAAGTTTTGATAAACCCAATTCACTCCTAAGAAGTTAGTAGTTGTTTTAGTTTGATATTACATTAAAGATTTAAGTGATATTGATGTAAAAAATGAATGTTTGCATTAAATATGTAAATGCATATGAATTGTATGGTATGTATACAACATTATATTGGTGGCAATAAAAATAAAAATGCATCATTTAAAGAAAGCATGCGCTCTATTTGGCCTTGTAGGATGCATTTTTGTGGAGTTGCATACTGCAACACTACTTTTATGCAATGAAGTTGACACAAGCCTATGAGACAATCTCTGAGGAAAATCGTTGCTTCCTAGTGCAACATTGATTCATTCTTTTTTTTTTTATGTAGATGGCTTCAGGTGGTGGGGTTGATCTCCTTCCTTAAGGAGGTTTCATTCAGAGGTGTTGGAGGAGGAAGAATGTAGCTCTTTGATGTGGCACCACACAGACGAGCACTAGTTTATTTGGGAATACAAAGAACACCACTCACTCCTTATATGCCACCTTCACCCCAACGATATCACCACCATACCACACACTGTTGCCTCCCATCATAGCACCATCACTACCAAAATTCCATGCAGTTTCATGCATGTCTATTGCAGTAGATTTAGGTGTGTTAAGCAACACACACCACACATTCTAACATAGAGCCCGCTATAACTACCTAAATTCTAATTCTCATTTCGAAATCAGTACATAAATTATGATTCTCATCGTTTTCGATCGGTAACTAAATTTTGATTCTTAGTTTTTGAGACTGGTGCCTAAATTTCAGTTCTCATTTCGAATCAGTACTTAATTTCTGATTCTCACCCTTTTCGATCGGTACCCAAATTCTGATTCTCAGCTTTCGAGACTGGTACCTAAATTCCAATTCTCATTTCGAGATCAGTACCTAAATTTTGATTCTCACCCTTTTCGATCGATACCTAAATTCTGATTCTCAACTTTCGAGAATGGTACTTAAATTTCAGTTCTCATTTCGAGATCAGTACCTAAATTATGATTATCATCATTTTCGATCGGCACCTAAATTCCGATTCTCAACTTTCGAAACTGATACCTAAATTTCAGTTCTCATTTCGAGATCAGTACCTAAATTCTGATTCTCACCTTTTTCGATCGGTATCTAAATTCTGATTATCAACTTTCGAGACTAGTACCTAAATTCCAGTTCACATTTCGATATCAGTACCTAAATTCTAATTCTCATCATTTTCGATCGGTACCTAAATTTTGATTCTCAATTCTCGAGGCTGGTACCTAAATTCCAGTTCTCATTTCGAGATCAGTACCTAAATTCTGATTCTCATCATTTTTTATCAGTACCTAAATTCTGAATATCACTTCGAGGCCGGTACTTAAATTTCAGTCTTCACTCCCTTTCCAATTTAAACTCTGCATTTGTTAACTCCAAATTCTCTTTCAATTTCAATCTCAAATTAATTTTAATCAAAAATTCAGAACTCCAAAATCAAATTTCAATCAACTTCGAAATCAATTATAAACCAAACTTTAATCAAACTCCCAAATCAATTTCAACAAATCAAAA
The DNA here is from genome assembly GCA_022702705.1 of Papilionanthe hookeriana x Papilionanthe teres. Taxonomy (NCBI): domain Eukaryota; kingdom Viridiplantae; phylum Streptophyta; class Magnoliopsida; order Asparagales; family Orchidaceae; genus Papilionanthe; species Papilionanthe hookeriana x Papilionanthe teres. The sequence goes on along the minus strand of CM040426.1, from coordinate 64,981,181 downwards.
TTTTAAAACTCAAAATAAAAATTCAAAATTCAAAATTTCAGAACTCAATTAAAAATCAAAATTTGAAACCTCGATCTAAATCAAAAACGAATTCAATCAAATTGGAACTCACCTTCTTAATCCCCAGCGAGAATTCGGGAATCTTCAGTTTTGAAAATTTACCTGATACTCCCCAATGGGAACCTTCCTTACTCTTTCTCTGTTTTGTTCTGAGGGTGTGACCTTGGAACGCTTGTGTTGGTTTGTTGATCTCTTCGGTCAACATCAATACGCGCGGTGTGCTTGGTTAGCACACCACACCTATTTGGGGTCCATTTGTTGACCTCAATTTTGGTGAGGTCTTTCTTTCCTCTTAGTGCTTAGGATCTAGTCATAGGACTTCTCCTTGACTATCCTAGAAGACTAGAGATGAAACCCACCATTTAGAAATTTAACTAAATCTAAACTCTTTTTAGAATTTTACATAGATGGTCATTAACCTCCAAATTACTCGGAAGGTTAGGACCAATATGTAGAAAGACAAGGATAAGTTCCTGTAGGATGGTCAAGCCTTAGGACAACCCTGGGTGGTCTGGTCTTGGTGAGGTCCAGCTTGCACACACCACATTGTTGCACATACCTGAACCCCGAAATCACTCGCACTTAACCTGACCTCCTGACTCTTTTAGGAGATTTATATGGATGGACCTCAACCCCTAGTCCCTGGCTAAGAGGGCTAGGAACAACATATGGAGTGCCTAAAGGGAGTCCTCTCATGGCTTGTCGGCATTTTTTAGGTTGTGTGTTTTATTTTGAAAAGGGGGTCGCCTACAGAAATATGTCGGCGTATTTTAAATTTAATTTAAATATATATATGGTTTAGAAAGTACTATTTGATTTTGAAAATAATTTTAAATTTGAAAGTTTTAAGATATGAAATCAAACCGATCTCACATCTCGAATAGTTTACATAAACGAGCACCGCACCACAAGCCGTGTATCTATCCACGAGGATAGACACACGCTTGATGGTGGGGCTCGGTTAAATAAACTAGAGGATTTGTGACATCCGTTTGGTCCGCGAACCAATTTTATAAGCCGACAAATTCCTCGCTTAATATGAAAACATTAAACGGGGTTTATATTACCGGGTTCTTAAAGTTCCCATAAGGGCAAGCCCCTATAGTTAATTACATCTTAAGTGACGGGAATCACCTAAGAAAACTCTCGATAATAATCAATAATTCTGCTCTCAAGAATTTCAAAGTTTAAGGTTTTCAAAGGATTGGATTTTGGAATTTCAATAGGGAATGGATCAAATTTGGAACATTTTTATTTTGGGAATTCGAAGGAAGCAAAGTAGGAGAAATTACGGATTCGAAGCGAACTTCGGTAATTTCCCGACTATCCTATTGTTTGGCTTGGATTTAGGAAAGTCCTAATGTTTATTTAATGTTTTAATCTTGCCAATTTTAATTAGTTAGGGCTTATATTTATATGATAGAATCATACAAATTGCACTAGAAGATATGAGGGTTTATGTCGTATCGGACGACTACCTCGGAATCCTAAGACCGGTTAGGGCTTAATTTGCAATGCAAATGCCTAACGAAGAGTTGAGGATTTATGTTGCGCTAGGCAAACTACCTCGAAGTCCTATGACTTTGTTATTTAATTCTAAGAAAGTTTTGTTGAAGTAGGTTCAAGTTTTGCTGGACGACGATGGCCGTCGTCGCCCACCATGCTCCGAGCTCCTTGTTGTTGCGGAGGTTTAGTTTTAGAAATCATAAATCAAGAGATGAGAGAAGTGTCTTGGTTTAGAGAAGTCTTAATTTCCACGTGTTTTTTTTGTGTTTTAATTAAAACGGATCTTAAAGTTGATTAAACGGAACCGATTAAGATCCCGCGGTTCCGTCATCCCGGCACCGTTATTTTCATCGAATTCACTTAGTCCGGATGAATTTGCTAAACTCAACTAAATGAGTTCCGCACTTTCATTTAGACCGTGGGAAATCCCGTTAGCAACACGTGGGTTACATCATCCGAGGTATTCCCGATCATTCAATGAGACGTTTTAATTTAGTTGTAGTTGTAGTTTTGTTGTTATGTTTGTGATTAAATTTTGAGTTGTCTTATATTTTTGGAATGTTGTGGAGTTGAATTTTATCTTGTAATGTCTTTTAATTTAGTTATGGGTTTCGGTTTTGGTTTACGTCCTAAAGGTGTCGGTTTTCATGCAATCTGTTGTTTATCATGCAAGAAAAATAAAGTGCATTTGCATGATAAAATAAGCTACGATAAAATAAAAGCGTACTCGGAGGGTCTTCCCGTCATTCCAAGCTGCACTTAAAACACGAGTTAGAATATTTAAGCAAGTTCCTAGGTAAAGCTAAGGGAAAGGTTTTGGTTTTCTACCAAATTCTAATCCTATAGCTTAGTCATTTTCTATGACGTCTAGGTTCTCTGTGTTTTTAGTTTGAAGACGATTTTCTTCATCGAAGAACAATTAAGTTCAATTGTTCTCGTAAATATCCTATCATATTGAGTAAGTGCTTAAGAAAAATCTTAAACATCTTTTCAATATTTCTAGGATTGTTTTAAGTCGAAATGAATTTAATTGTGTAAATGAATCAATCGTCCGAGGGTTTTCAAGTTTTGTTTACTTGCTCGATGAGCTAGGATGTTTGAATATCCTTATAAGTGAAGTGTCACTTCATTTGATGTTCTATTTAGGAGTTATGATAACTAAAGCTCCTAAGGGCGGAATGATATTTAATGATTTGTGATCCAAATTTAAGTTCGAATTAATGATTTAAGTTTGGAATAGTGTTCGAGTTATTTTAGATTTATTTCTTCATGTCTTAAGTGAGGTTATTTAATTCAATTTAATTTAATTTAATTTAATTTAATTTAATTTATTTAATTTAATTTAATTTAATTTAATTTAATTTAATTTAATTTAATTTAATTTAATTTAATTTAATTTAATTTAATTTAATTTAATTTAATTTAATTTTATTTATTTATTTAATTTAATTTAATTTAATTTTATTTATTTAATTTAATGTATTTAATTCATTTAATTTAATTTAATTTGTTTATTTAATTTAATTTAATTTTAATTTAATTTAATTCAACTTTTAATCTTAATTTAATTTAATTTAATTGAAAATTTTTGAAAGAGTTTAATGATTTAATTTTAGTTTAATGATTAAGTCTTTTAATATTTTAAGTTTGAGTTATCATTTTAATTAAGAGTTGAATATTAATGGGATGATTAAATTTAGGGATTTTTAAATTAAAGAATAAATCTCTTCCTAATAATATCCCTATTTTAATAATTCCAATTTTATTATTCTTCCAAATTCAATTAATTATTTAATTAAGGTTTAATCATTTTAAATTACTTAATGGGTTTCTACCCTTCAATTATTTAAATTTCAATCATCCAAATCAGATTAGGATCAAATATTTTACTTGTTAATTTTTTATTAAACCTAAAGTTTTAATTAAAGGATTAAAATTTTAATTACCATTTTGCCCTTTAAGCTCTAATAATTTCATAACTCACTAAATTGAACTCAAATGAACTTGAAATTTTTATGTGACTTCACTTATGTGTCAATGAAGACATGAGAGGAGAAAATGTGATTTTTCTGTATTTAATTTATTTATATAATTATTTTTTGTAGAAAAGAGAAATTTCCAAGGAAAATTCAATAACATGACCAAGGGAAAGTTTCTGTCCTTAAGAAAATTAGGGGACATTCCTAATGACCAGAGGACCACTTGGACCAAATTTTGTAATTTTTTGAATTATATTTTATTTATTAGAATTATTTTAAATTCTGGAGTATTAATTAATTTAAAAATAAAATAAATGTTGAAAAATAAGTTTTATAATTTTTAAAATTCTCTCTGATATCAAGGATTCCAGAGAACCAAACTTTGCAATTTTCTGATTTTTCTTTGATTTATTATAATTATTTTGGTGAAAATGCTAGAAAATACATTTTTTTAATTTTAAAATTACCCTAGAGCTTTAAAAATTAATATCTCACTAAATAGACCTAGGAAAAATATGGGACTTGTTCTTAAGTGATTAGAATTCAAAATATGACATTTTGGTGAATTTTATTATTTTTGTGATTTTTATTATTTTTTAATTATTAAAAATATTAAAATAATATTAAAAATCAACTTTTTTAGAAAATTGAAATTTTAATTTTCTTAAACTCCCCTGATATCAGAGAGACTCCAAAACCAATTTGGTGAATTTTTGAAAGATATTTTGAAAGTTATGAATTTTTAAAGTTTAAAATGGCTAAGTGGCTTAATTAACCCAATTAGTGGGGCTAACCAAGTCCAATTGACCTCAAATTTTTATGGTGGGTTCCTCTGATCCTAAAGGTCAGTGGAGAATTGATTTCAAGTCAATTTGATCTATGGTTAACTCTAATTAATTAGAGACCTATTTTGGGTGTTTAAGCCAATTAGGGTTAAGCTAAGTGAATTAACTCAAATCCTATTTTTCCTAAGGTTCTCCGGTCATAAGGAACATCACCAAATTTTCCTAGAATTTATTTCACAACATGCTAATTTTTGAAATTAAAATACTTAAAACGACAACATGCATTTGAAAAATCAATAACTTTTCACAGAGATGGCCTCCGACCTTGGAAAATTCAGGGAATGTTCCTAAGTTCGGAGGCTTCAAAGCCCTATGGTCTCATGCCATGGTGAATTGTATACATGCATGGAGAATTAAAACAATGCGGGGAGTAAATAATTAATTAAAAATAAAATACTGGACAAAATTAATTAATTTCTTTTCCACATTATTCTCCTCTGTTCACTCGAGCAAGGGGGTATTTTTATTTTATTTTTGTGATTTTTCTACACAAAGATATGGATTTTTAAAGTTCGGGAATTAAAATAAATAGAAAATACCCTATTTATCTACTTATCCACGCGGCGCCGCGTCAGCCTCGGCGGCTCCGAAACGCCGCGTGGCGCGCTCCCATTCGACGCCGCCATCTGAGTCAGCAACCCGGGCCCCGCGGTTCTCGTACCGTCTCTTGGTCCGACGCCCTCTGAGCCGTCCGTCCGCGCGTGTATTAAATGGACGGCATCCGTTCATCGTCCCCAAGTGTCCTCACCCGAGAGCCGTCCACACTAAATCCTTAAGATCTCACTCGATACTCGACAGATTTTTATGTTCTTATGCTCTATGGATTCGTCTTAAAGAGACGAACACATCCATACTGATAAACATGCATTGCAATTAAGGCATTTGAAATGGAGAATCTCCGAAGCTCGGGATGAAGAATTAATTCATACCTTAGCTGCGAGAGGTGAAGCCTCGATCGGAGATGCTTGGCACGTTCGTTGGAGGCTGCAGGAGGCTAGGGATGAAGTCTCCCGGTCCGGTGAATTGTCTAGGTTGAACTTCGACCACAGTCGATCACAAAGCTTGGAGTCCGGAGCAACTCGGGTGGCTCGGAGATGGGGCTTTTGCTGGTGGACACCTTCCCTTGGTCCGGTGAAGGTGTAGGACCAATCAATTTGGGGATTGGTCCATCGTGTGGGAGTGTCCCGGTTTTGGGCTTGGATTTCGACTGCGAAATTAAGCTCGCGAGAGAAGAAATGGCGGGGGGATCTCACCTGGGGATCAAGTGCTACGTGTATGAGGAGGGGTCCGGAACAATTTTGGCGAGTTTTGGCAAGGTTTGTGCAACTCTCTTCTCATGGCCGAGAGGGGTGGTGTTTAAATAGGCATGGGCGGAGGCTCTCTCGGGGGTGGCGAGGGTTGGGATCGACTGCTCCGGTCATGGGAAGAACGAGCCATGGTGGCCATTGGGCATGGGGCGGCTCGAGCAAGGTGGAATTCCAAAGTTGGCTCACTCCCGAGGTCTCGGGCATGGCGTTTTCCGGCGGTCGGGTGGCCGGCCGGCCGAGCATGGGTCACCCTCGAGGTCGGGTGGGCCGGGGTTGGGTGTTTGTGCAAGCAGTGGCAATGGCCGAGTGTAAAGGCTTTGATCCAAAGTAGAATGGGGCATGGCTAGTTTTGGGTCTAAATGGGTCAACTCACCCATTTGGGCTTGGTGCACCCTTGAAGGTGGCCTTGGGTCTTGTGGGGGATCAAATGGATCGAGCTGGTTTGGCATGGAGAAGTCTCCATCCAAATATATTTGGATTAAATTTAGGTTTAGGTGAATCATGATTAAGGCTAATGAGCTTTAGGGATTAAGGAAAGGGGCCCTCCTTCCTACCCAATATGGCATGGTGGAGTGTCCAAGGCTCTCATGGCTCACATGTGGCTCATGCATGGCTTCATGGTTCACTTTTGGCTTGGGGAAAGCTTGGTCGATTTCATGAAAATGGATTTTAGGAATTTTTGGTAATTTGATGGAAATTTGTATGGAACTTGATTTGGAATGATTTGATGATGGATTTAGGACTTAGGTAATGGCTTTGATTAAGTGGATGGCAAATGGAAATGTCATGTGGGCTTTAGGGTAGATTTTGGGCTCATTGAAATGATTTTAGATGGGCTTTTAAATGGTTTAGGAAAGTGGGCTTTTGAATTTTAAAATGGATTTTGGGATGAAATTTTGGTAAAGGCTTGGGCCAAATAATTGTTGAGTTTGGTTTAGGGATGTGTCATGAGTGGTTTGAAACAAATTTGAGGTGATTTGGGTTTGAATTGGATTGGATATGGGCTTTTTGGTAAAGAGGCTAAGGTGGGCCAAAATGGGCTAGCATGGGCCAATGTTGGGCTAGGGTTGAAATTGATGTAAAATTAATGTTGGGAAATGTTTATGGGAGTGTTTCAAAGAGGTTTTGGCTTTGGTTGGGTTTTGATTTTGGGATTTGGGCTCATTTGGGCTAGGTTTGGGTTTAGGTCAAAATTGGGCCTTTTAGCTTTGGGTTGAACTTGAGTAGGGTTTGGATCAAAGTTTTGGGCAAATCATGTTAGTGTTTTGTTTATGGGGATGTTAAGAAAGGTTTAGAAAAGATTTGGGGTTAATTGGAGTTGAATTGGGTGAATTTGGGTTAGGTTTGGGTCATAGGTCCAAATTGGGCTTTAAGGCCAAAAGTGAAATTGGACCCAAATTTCAATCAAATTAAGCTTGTCTTTGGTCTAGATTGGTGTTGGGGATGTTGAATTGAAGTTTAGAATTGAATTGGACCAGAATTGGGATCAATTGGGTAGATTTGGTTTGACATTGGGTTTACTTTGGGTTAAAATGGGTCAAATTGGGGGTTTTGACAAAAGTGGGGTAAATTGACAAAATTGGCCCATGGTGTAGTTGGACAAAATGAAATTGGGAATATTTGGTATTTTCTGGAATTTTCTGGGAATTTTCTGAATTTTTGGATTTTTGGGTCAAAAGGGGTATTTTGGGTATTTGGAAGGTATTGGGGGGTATTTTGGGATTTTTGATATTTTTGGATATGGATGATCAGTTTGAGTGATGTGGGAATGTTTGGGATTGATTTTGGAGAATTTTGGGTAATTTGGGAATTTTTGAGAAATTTGGGTAGTTTCGAGGGCATTTGGTAGAGTTGGTGGGTGTAGGGTCCCGGGGTCAAAAATTGAAAATTTGGAAAATTGAAGATTGGGTGGATGTAAGTGGAATGAAATCATTTTTGTTGAGCCATGAAGCCATATCAAGCCCACATGAGCCATGAAGGGACTCATTTGAGGCATTCACCAGTGTTGTTCCTAACCCTTACGCGGAGGCTTAGGGGTTAAGGACCATCCATGTGAATCACCTACATGAGTCGGGAAGTCAAGTCGGGTAAGGGTGTGTTTTAGGAGGTGTGTGAAAGTGTAGTGCATAGGTGTAGTGTATGTGTAAGTCAGCCCTTTCACGCGGACCAGAGCCACCCGGAGCGGTCCTAAGGCCAAAGAGTCCTATAGGAACTCATCCTTTAAACTTCCACATTTGATTTCAACCCTCTAGGTGATTAGGGGTCTATAGTCGAGTTTGTGGAGTTTGCGGGGAGTTAAGAAGTGGTTTGAATTTCTAAAAGGTGGATCCCGATTCTAGTCCTCTAAGATAGTCGAAAGGAAAAGCCTAAGGCTAGATCCTAAGTACTAAAGAGAAGAAGAGAAGACCTCATCAAAAATGAGGTCGACAAATGGACTCCCGATAGGTGTGGTGAGTGACGGAGCACACCGCACGTATTGGTGTTGACCGAAGCGATCAACAAAACCAACACGGATGTCCAAGTAACAAACTTAGGACGAAGTAGAAGAGTTTCCGTCGGGGAGTGTCGAGTATATCTCTAAGACTGGAGATTCACGAACTCTCGGCTGGGAAAGGAAAAGGAGGTGAATCCCAAATCACATGATATGGGAGAAATCTCAATTTAGATTTTATTTTGTTTCATGTTCGAGTTATGATGTGTGAGTTTAGATTTCGATTTGGAGTTTCAATTTAGATTGAAGTTTGTCGAGATTAATTTGAAGGGATTTGATTTGGAATGAAAATTGGAATTTTGAAGTTTTAGATGTAACATCTTCGACCCCAAAAGAAGATCGAATCGATTAGATTGAGTCATTGCAATGAGGAAAGACCTCGGAATAATGCGGTATTGGATGTAAAATCCGTAACCTCAAGAGTTTGATTTGATGTATTTCGAGTGCGATAGGAAAAGAATCCTAAAAGCGGTGCGATCTTGGATGTAAAATCCTCGACCCAAAAGTTTGAATTGATGTATTTCGGTGCGATAGGAAGAGAATCCTAAAGCGGTGCGGTCTTGGATGTAAAATCCTCGACCCAAAGTTTGAATTGATGTATTTCGGTGCAATAGGAAGAGAATCCTAAAGCGGATGCGAGTCTTGGATGTAAAATCCTCGACCCAAAAGTTTGAATTTGATGTATTTCGGTGCGGTAGGAAAAGAATCCTAAAGCGGTGCGGTCTTGGATGTAAAATCCTCGACCCAAAAGTTTGAATTTGATGTATTTCGGTGCGGTAGGAAGAGAATCCTAAAGCGGTGCGATCTTGGATGTAAAATCCTCGACCCAAGAGTTTGAATTTGATGTATTTCGGTGCGGTAGGAAAAGAATCCTAAAGCGAGTGCGGTCTTGGATGTAAAATCCTCGACCCAAAAGTTTGAATTTGATGTATTTCGGTGCGGTAGGAAGAGAATCCTAAGCGATGCGGTCTTGGATGTAAAATCCTCGACCCAAGAGTTTGAATTTGATGTATTTCGGTGCGGTAGGAAAAGAATCCTAAAGCGAGTGCGATCTTGGATGTAAAATCCTCGACCCAAAAGTTTGAATTTGATGTATTTCGGTGCGGTAGGAAAAGAATCCTAAAGCGATGCAGTCTTGGATGTAAAATCCTCGACCCAAAAGTTTGAATTTGATGTATTTCGGTGCGGTAGGAAAAGAATCCTAAAGCGGTGCGGTCTTGGATGTAAAATCCTCGACCCAAAAGTTTGAATTTGATGTATTTCGGTGCGGTAGGAAAAGAATCCTAAAGCGAGTGCGGTCTTGGATGTAAAATCCTCGACCCAAAAGTTTGAATTTGATGTATTTCGGTGCGGTAGGAAAAGAATCCTAAAGCGGTGCGGTCTTGGATGTAAAATCCTCGACCCAAAAGTTTGAATTTGATGTATTTCGGTGCGGTAGGAAAAGAATCCTAAAGCGGTGCGGTCTTGGATGTAAAATCCTCGACCCAAAAGTTTGAATTTGATGTATTTCGGTGCAGTAGGAAAAGAATCCTAAAGCGGTGCGGTCTTGGATGTAAAATCCTCGACCCAAAAGTTTAAATTTGATGTATTTCAGTGCGATAGGAAAAGAATCCTAAAGCAGTGCAGTCTTGGATGTAAAATCCTCGACCCAAAAGTTTGAATTTGATGTGAGGTTTGATGTGAGATCTGGAAAGATCGAATTTGAAATTTGAAATTTGACTGAGATTTGAAATTTGGAAAGATTGAATTTGAGATTTGAAATTTGACATGAAGAGTTTGAACTCGGTTGAAATTTGATTTAAGATTTGATTTGAAATTTGGAAAGAGAATTTGATTTAACATTTTTGTTGATTTTGTTTATCCTTTAATGATTCAAATTTTATTTTGTTGTTTATTTAATGTTCATGTGAATTTGGTGTTCGCCATTTTTAGATTTTTTTTTTTAGAAAGTTTTCTTTTATCTTTTTTTTTGTTTTATTTCTTTTACGTTCTTTGTTCGAAGTTCATTTAACTTTAACGGCGTTTCCCAATCAATTTGCACTAAAAGAGGTGAAGGCCAAAAATGTGACATGGTCACTTTTATTCCAATCATACCGAAGATACATCGTACAACTTGATACGGAATATATTTCATACAATCCATGTAGACTCAAAACGGATCGTGTATGATCTTTGTTGATCCATTTAAAGAAGCATCCGTCAAAAGTCCATGTACCGAATAGTGAGATACATGGTCGATAACATCACCTTCCAAGCCATCCTCGGCAAGGATGCCGTATGGATGTACATTGGAGGTGTGATATTTTCCATGTAACTCACGGCTCGTAAGGCCGGAGGCTTTCTAGCTCCGGGTACAGTTGGAAATGGTAAGGTATCTTTACGTCGTCCATCCTTCCGAACGTAATCGAAATCCTCTTTCCTGGTACTCTGGTATGCGATGCTTGGCGATATACGCTCCGTTACCCTTCGGTATCATGACGGAACCTACCGGTAGTGGTATCTTCACCGGCCCTCGGAACTCACCCGGGCCCGCTATCCGGAGGTCGGATCCGAACATGATGTTGCACTCGCTCGGGAAAGAGGCTGTGCGAAAGGCCCGACAAAATCATGGTGATCGATGTGTGGGGGTATACGATCACCCCGCTTGTAGATGTTGATGATGCAGTTATTGGGTATGCGGTCTGGCGCGTACCTTCCATGTTATCAATCTCTTTACCATTCTCTTGATGACTAATGGCATCGGGTCCACTTGCCCATGACGGAGTATTCCCGGCGGGTTTCCCTTCTGTCTTCGGCGAAGTTGTAACGAGCATCCACATTGTATTGTGATTCTTCCTTTCCCCGGCATCCATCTCCGGGGCTACGAGTATGTGTTTTCCCTTAGGCGGCCTGCTCGGCCCGGTCTTTTCAAATCCCGGATGCAATCCACGATTCTGTCGTTGCTCATACTACGAGAATACGTCCGTATGTAATTCGAGGCCCTCCAGGTATATTGATTCTTCGCCTCTAATCCTTTCAAAGTATTCGAAGGTTTTCTTTTCAACATTTTGCATTCTCTCCAGCTCGTATTCCGGAATGATCTGCAGATGGCGAGGCCTTGTGACATATTGTGGGATATAAGGTTCAATCCCTTCACGTTCTCCTGCATACCTCGGCTCCTCAGGGATGATGTCTGTCGGGACATCCCCCGGGGTTGCTTCTGCAACAAGGTCATGCATCACTGGTGGTTCTATCCGGTGGCGTAGTAGCCTTCTTTCTTCTGGTTTTTGTGAGATTTCTCTGGTTCTTTCTGTCATCCTAGGAGCTGGCCTCCTTTCTTGCAGTTCTCGGTGAGCCGGTGTCCTTGAAGTGTATGCACTTGTCATTAGCCATTGCCTCGTCGTGCTTGATCCGCGGCTAGTTTCGTCAACATCTTACGGATACGGCGATTCTTATTTCTTCGTTGCGTTCTTTGTGAGAGTAGCTCTCCGAACTTCTTGAATCTCCGTAGGTGCGGCGGCGACAAGCTCGCCCTCTGCACGTAGCGACTACGGACTTCATTTTCTTATCTTCTTCAACATTTGTCTTCCTTTTCTTGTTGCTGGATTGGTGGCTTGGGCCACCCACTTTCATTACTGTATGTCCAGGCAATTCTTCTCGGTCAACCGGGACCCAGTCACTTTCCTCATACTGTAGGCCTGCTGGTGCGAAATCTGAGTCAATCTCGATTATCGCTCCATCTTTCACCCTCTTTTCATCAAGTGCAAGGCTTACGCCATTCTTAAAGTTCAAGACCAACCGCCCGCTCGACATTTCCCGCGAAAAGACAAGGAAAAGGATCGGGGTACGTACTAAGAACAAGAACATCAAGAAAATGTTTATTAAAGACATCTTGTTTTATTATTATTTTTATATTTTCAAATTTAACGAGAATGAAGTGGGATAAGATCGGGTAAGAGATTTTGATTTGGAAAAGAAAACAAGGAAAATTTTATTATCGGGATTTTATTTATTTTTAGCACATTTTTGTTATTTTTGGGTTCGGACCCATTCATAAGTAATCACTTCACCCGTGCTTCTAGGGATGGAAAGTTCATTCCTTCGAAACATCGGAGTAGCGTAGTACTTTTCAAGTATCGTCCATTGATCGGAAGCATATGTCGTTCTCCTTGGCAATTCACTAGGCTGGTAGGAACCTCCCGAGTAGGCGCCTCGACTACAAATGGTCCTTCCAAGTGGGTTCAAACTTTCCTCCTATCTTGCGGTGTGCAAGAATAGGTCTTTTAAGAACGAGAACTAAGTCACCAACTTTGAAGGTCCTTGGGCGGACCAGTTTGTCATGTGCTTGAACCATCTTGGCCTGGTATAATTCTAAATTCTGTTGCGCTGCAAGTCTTTTCCCTTCCAGGCTCTCTAATTCTTCGAGTCGTAATTTGGCGTTCTCTTCTGTTGTGATTTTATTTGCAACTGCGATTCTGAGTGAAGGGAGCTGAACCTCTAAAGGTAACACTGCCTCGGGCCCATACACCAGAGCGTAAGGTGTAGCTTGCGTAGGAGTTCTGAAGGTTGTCCGGTAGGCCCATAAGGCTTCTAACAACCTCTCGTGCCAATTTCTCTTATTGTCGTCTAAAGTCTTCTTTAAAATTTGAACGAGAGTTTTATTAAAAGCCTCGGCTAGGCCGTTTGCTCTTGGGTAGTAAATTGTTGAATATCGCCGATCGATTCCGTGTCTCTCGACAAAATTGTTGATTTGTGTGCTTCGAATGCTGACCCATTATACGAGATGATCTCGCGCGGCACCCCGAAACGGTAGACAACTTGGTTCTTGAAAAATTGTAGCACGTGATGTGCTTTCACTTCTCTTAGTGGAACCGCCTCCGCCACTTGGAAAAGTAATCCGTAGCTGCAAGAATGAAGCGATGTCCTTTTGACGACGGCGGTTCTATTGGACCCACTATATCCGTGCCCCAACATTCGAATGGCCACGATGCGATTGTCGGATGTAGCACATTTGGAGGTTGGTGTAGAACCACTCCGTGCACTTGGCACCGGTGACGGCTCTTGGCGATTTTCATGCGATCGGTCATCATCGAGGGCCGAGTAGTACCCCTAGTCTTTTAATTTTCATTTTCATCTTTGGACCCGGCGGTGAGCGCCACGGAGTCCCGAATGCACTTCTTTAACAATTTCACGGGCTTCGGACCCGCTTAGGCACCTTAGCCACATTTGATCAAAAGACCTTACGTATAATGTGTTGTTTATTAATGCGTAGGACGAGTTCTTTTCTTGATACGATGAGCTAACGACCTATCGTCCGGTAGTTTCCCCGTTTGTAAGTAATCTATTAATGGTCGTCGCCGATCTTCCGTGTTTTACGTCATTTGTTACAGTCGATCCTTTTTCTTTTTCGATTTGTGTACCGTGTCTATGTCAAGTCTGTGATAGGACCCGGCGTCACGTGAGTCGACACTTCCATCGATTCATCTTGCAAACGGGCAAATTCTTTTGCGAGACGAGCTAGCGCATCCGCTAGAGCATTTTCTTTTACGGGGATTTTGTAAATTGTCACATTTGGAATCCGTTCAACAATTTGTATGGCATACTGGAAGTATTGCTCGAGTCTTGGTTTTAAAATTCTGTATTGTCCGGCGATCTGTTGAATGATTAACTGTGAATCTCCGTAGATGTTGATGTCTGTTATCCCCATTTGAATGGTTAATTCCAGTCCTGTTATGAGGGCTTCGTATTCCGCTTCGTTGTTTGTACATGGTTCTGTCAAGTGGTAGGAGTATCTTAACATCCCCCGCTCCGGTGTTATAAAGATTAGCCCGATTCCTGCCTTACGGGCACTTATCACTTGCGATTCTTCGTCTTTGTGCGGTCGAAGATGCTCCGTCGAAATATAATTCCCAACGTCGATCATCGAGGTCTTCTAGATTTATTATTTGTTCATCCGGCAAGTCGTCGTTGAGAGGCGATTCTGCCGCAAAGGGTGTGCTTTGCAAGGAAGTCCGCTAAGGCTTGTCCCTTTACGGCACGAAGAGGCACGAAAGTTATATCAAATTGCGATAATATCATCGACCATCCGGCAAGTCTGCTGGAAAGCGTTGGACGAGTCATCGAGTATTGCAACGGATTAAACTTCGAGATCGGAGTTGACCTTATGAGAAAGCATGTAATGCTCGAGCTTTTGAGCGGCAAAGATCGGGGCCAAACAATGCTTTTCAATTGCGGGATACCTTATTTCCGTCGGCGATAAACGACGGCTTAAGTAATAAAGAGCATTTTCTTTACCCTCATCATTGACACAGGCTAACGGGGCTCCGAGAGAGTCGTCTAAAGCCGCGGTATAAAGTATCGACGGTCTACCCGAGGCTCAGGGCTGCTAGGACGGGGAGGTGTCATTAGATATTGTTTAATGTCTTCGAAGGCCCTACGGCATTTCTCTTCCCAAATAAATTTGGCGTCCTTTTTAACTAGTGCCGAGAAAGGCCGACACCTACTCGACGGGTTTGAGATAAAGCGTCGAAGATATGCCGGCTTCCCTTGAAAAGATCGTAGTTGTTTTAAGGTTTTGGGAGGCGGCATTTCTAAGATGGCTTTAATCTTTTCCGGATCGATTTCAATTCCACGATGTCGGACAACGAATCCTAAGAATTTCCGGAGGTGACGCCGAAGGCGCATTTTAAGGGATTCATCTTAAGGTTAAATTGTCTTAATCGTTCGAAAACAATTCTCAAATCATACAAGTGGTTGTCCTTTACTTTGCTTTTGATGACCACATCATCCACGTAGCATTCGACTTGATTGTGGATGAGATCATCAAAAATTCTTGTCATTGCTCTTTGGTAGGTTGCTCTGCGTTCTTCGATCCGAATGGCATCACCGTGTAGCGAGTATACTCCGATCGGCGTTCTAAATGCTGTAAGCTTTTCATCTTCTGGAGCCATTTTTATTTGGTTGTATCCTGAAGATCCATCCATGAATGAGAATATTTCGTGTGTTGAAGCAATGTCGATCATTAATTCTGGGATCGGTAGCGGGAATTCATCTTTCGGGCATGCCTTGTTTAAATCTACGAAATCCACACAAATTCGATCGACCATTCTTCTTCTCGATCGGTACCACGTTGGCTAACCAAGTCGGGTATTGTTCTTCACGGACAAATTTAGCGTCTATTAGCTTTTTAACTTCGGCTATGACTTGTTGTTCGATTTCTAGACGCATTCTTCCAGGACCTTGTCGATCGGAACAAGTAGGGTCCACTCCTAGTTTATGGATTGCGACTTACGGAGCTAAACACGGCATCTCATCGTAGCTCCAAGCAAAACAGTCTTTGAATTCCATTAATAACTTGATTATTTCTTTGGAGTCTTCTTTATTGAGTAAAGAGCTAACAAAGGTAGGTCTGAGGCTCTTTGCTAGTACCTAAGTTAACTTCTATTAACTCATCTATTGTAGATTTGATTTCTTCTTCGAATTCTGGTGGAGCGTCTCCAATTTGTAAATCTTCGAGTTCATCCGTAGTTTCCATGCAGTTTTCATTAGATTCGCAGGTGATAACCAAGCAAAATTCGGTATCATCAGCCGATCCTACTTGTGCCGAATCCGAGACCATGTTTTGAGTTGGGTGGACGACCGGAGTTATTCCATAAATTTTCAAAACGTTGTGATTGACCTTTTGTCCACTTGTCGAGGTAAGAAACCACGTTGAATTAAATTACGAACACGGGGAGAGTACCACTCAAAAGGCAATTCCATTAATTCCGATGAAGTAGCATCTTAGATTGTACATTATTTTCGGTTTTGGAGGAAGAAGCACCACGGTAGAATTTGATTGGTTTTGCACCATCTGCTACGTATCTCTTTGACCTCCATACCCTCGATCTTATTAGAATGGATCGGGGTCGGGGTCATAGTATGTACATAGTGGTTAATCTTCTCGTACATCGATTTATATTCTTCGTTTCTTTCATCTTCGAGAGGGATTCGAATTGCGGCTTCTTCGACTTATTGTCGCTGCTTCTTGTTTGATTTCTTTTTCTTCTTCAGAACTATCTTCCCAATCAACATTGATGGTTGGTTTCCTCTGTCCAATCGTCCTAACGTCTCTACCACGACCTCGTCCCCGGCCTCGTCCTCGGATGCGAGTTGTGGAGAAACCTTCACCATCTCGCCGTAAGGGAGTGGTGAGTGACTGTTGGACTAGAACTTCAGGTTCTTCGTTATCCCGAACTTTCTTTGCTTCATTTGTTATAGTATTTCTGGAGAAGATCGTTTTCTTCGGCGGTGCATAATAAGCTGCATCCTCGTGGATTCCAATTTCATGTACGGAGAATGGTTGTAAGTCACCTTTGATACACTGTTCTCCTCCATCGTAGTATTTGATGCACTGATGTAGAGATGATGGTACCATCCTGTTTTCATGTATCCATGGTCGGCCCGATAGAGCGTTGAACGATGTTTCGAATCAATTATGTGAAATTTCGCGGTTGTCTTTGCTAAGTCACCGGTCTTCATCGGTAGTGTTATTGATCCGAGGGCTCTTTCTCCTTTACGGTTGAATCCTCTTAATAACATTTTGTACGCTTCGAGCTCGCGGGCATCAATTTCCAAGTATGCTAGCGTTCGAAGATTCATTATATTGATTGATGCTCCTGGATCCACCAATACTGCGGAGAGTGTAAATTTTCCGATTGTAATCGAAATGTACAACGGTCGGTTGTGATCTGTCGTTCCAAGTAGTAGGTCGTCGTCTGTGAAGGTAACACCTCGTCGTTCCTTTAACGAGCAAACCTCATCTAAGGACTCTCCGGCCATTTGAGCTAAGCAATTTCCGGATCGAAGTAAGGCCTTGATCGAGCTTCTCTCATCTCCTTTGATAAGATGAGAGCGTCGTAGATGCTCGGTTGGTCTGGTAGTTTCCTAAGATGGGCTAGCACGTTGTAGTCTACTTTGTTTTCATGTGTCTCTCGCTTCTTCTCGAATGGGTATTTCTTCTGCCGGGGTTGGTTCTTCCCGAACAACCACCGCTTCCCTTTGTCTTTTGGACCCATTCTCGGAGGTAGAACTTTTCCACTCCTTAAGTTGACTTCTGTAATTTCTTCTGAGTCTATTGTTGCGCTTGCCGGTGTCTCTTCTTGAATCGGAATGACAGGCTCTTCCGGATTGACTTCAGAGTCCGAAGGCTCTAACTCTATCGTGACTGGAGCTCCTCGAAACTCACAGATAGATTCGTTGCTTGTTGAACTCTCGTAGCCTCTTTGATGGATGTCTTCTTCGTTATTTTGCTTGTCGAGATGGTGTATGATTTGAGAATTGTCGTTGGTATCGAAATCGATATCCGGATTATCGTTAGTTACGTAATCGTTAGAAACGATCAAAACGTAGCCAACGCCATCACCCTTATCATTATATGATCCCACCGAAGTGAGCGAGATAATCATACGAGTCGAGGGTTCGAGGGATTTCTCCCCAGAATCGGAAACAACTATCCTAGGATAAGCGGCCCCTAGTCTAGCCTTAGGTGCCTCAGTCTTCTCTTCTTCGTCAATTTTCTTCTTCTCTTCAATCGTCTCCTGTTGAGGTGGTTCTTCTATCGCAAGTGATAGTACCGGCTTAACAGGTTTCAAACTCTGAATTGAAGCTTGTGCCGAAGCGGTCTGGATGCTGTCTAAAATCTTTTCGAAGACCTCGTCCAAGCGGTAGTCCATCCATCGTCGGTTGTATAGGGATCTATCGGAATGATGGGATCGGTCGAGATAACATTGACGGAACCTCCTTTACGGGGTTCCTTCATGTACTCCTTCGGGATCGTTATATTCCCTTTCCGCGAGGTTGTCATTGAGCCAACTTTTGAAGGTAATGCAATCTTCTATTTTGTGTCCAAGCATCTGGTGGTAAGGGCAAAAGTTGGGATCACCCTTCTTGTTGACTTCCTCTGGTCTTTTAGGCTCTGGCAGCTGGAAATCCGGAGTCTTCATCAGACTACGGAACATTTTTGGCACTGCCTCATTCTTGAACGGATATTCTCTGCTCAAAAGCTCTCTTAATGTACGTTGCTGACGAGGTGGTTGTTCATATTGCGGAGATGACTGATAGCTGGGCCGAGGTTGCTGGTAATTCTGTTGTGGTTCTCTGCGGCCGTTCTGGTGGTATTTGCATCGGTTGCTTGCCTTTGTCAACTGCTGCGACGATCCCGGATTTCTTTTCAAAAGTCTTTACAGGCTTTTGTTTATCTGTCTTGTCGGTGAAACTTAATTGCTTTGCCTCCTCTTGCAAGCTTCCGGCCTTGCTTAACAACTTCTCGAAAGTCTTAATAGTAAATCCCTTGAGGAGAAGTGCTATCGGGCCGTGAATGCTTTTTAGCAAAATGCCGACTGCATGTTGTTCTTGCGAGTTGTGGTTCACACTTCATACTTAAGTTCCTCCATCGGAGTATGTAATCCACCAAAGTTTCATTCGGCTTCGCTTCTACTACCACTAAATCACCTATAGTGATGTGGTGTCGAGCTCCGGCGAATCGCTTGATGAAGAGGTTCTCTAGCTCCGAGAACGTCTTTACCGAACCGTTTGGTAATTCCGCATACCGGTCGAAGGCGATTCTCGACGACTGCCTGACGAACCGTCGGAAGAGTAATGCATCGCTCCCGCCGCATTGCAACAAGCCGGCACGAAAGTGTGCTACATGCCTTGTCGAGGGTTCCCGGTTCCATCGAAGGTCTTGAACGGAGGTGGTACGAAGCCTTTCGGGTATTGGACGGCGTCGAATTCTTCGGGGTAAGGTCTACCCGTCCGAATGGATGTCCCGCTCTTTGATTGTGCTAAGGCTTCTCGCACTGCTCGTTCTACCAAGTTCTTGATATCCTTTTCGGGAATCATACTTTGTGTTGTATCCTTTTAGTCGATCATCCCGATTGACGGACGTAATCTCCTTTCCTCCGTCTACGATGTGAATAACCTCCGGGGGTGTTTCTCTATGTGGTTGTACTTGACTGCGGAGAGTGGCCGAGCTACGGCCATCTCTTCCATCCTTTTTGCCATTTGAGCGATCGTGTCGTCTTTCTCTTGAAGGCTGCCTTCTCATCGGTTCGGCTCCTCTCTTCGCGTGCTGCGGGAGCACCTTGCGAAGGCGATGAAGCTCGTGTCTCAACCATGTTGATTTCTGCGTATTCGTCGTCCATAAATTCGATGAATCGATCTCGTCTCCGAACTTTTCTTCTCTTTCCTTTGCCGAGCGTCGGATATCGGTTCTCAACTTTTCCATGGCATCTTCTAGCGGGGCTTTCGTGTGTCTTCGTGGTTGTCGTGCGATAGCTGCCGGGTCCCCTTCTCACGGGTCCCCTTCATCGCGGTAGCACTTTCTTGATTCGAGTCTCCTGGCGAGACTTTCTTTCTCGAGCTGCTTGTTTCGATCTCAGCCGCCCGGTAGTGGGACGCCATACCATCCTTCGGCGGCGAAGGTCTAGGACCGGATGGTCCGTCGGCCAAATGCTTGGAAGGTGGTATCCTCCCTAGTCTGTAATCCCGAGACGACAACGGGCGAACTAGCCTTCATTCTTTTACTTGGCTTTTACCGCCATGATGGCGGGTTCTACTCGGGGCCCAAGACGGGATTTGGTCGGCACCCGCCCTATCCTCCGTAGAATTTCGATACGGGGCGGTTTTCCTTCTTCGCTAGCTTTTCTACCAAAGTTTGCGGTCGAGCGAAACGGCGTAGTTCTAGTTCTTTTCTTGCGGCTATCGTTGTAATATGCGGGTCGTGGTAATTTGGCGACAATTTTGCGAATATTTTCTTCATCTTCTGCGGCGGAGAGGGGATGAAACTCGCTTCCTCCCAAGAGTGGTATGTATTCGAGCGGTGGTGTATATTCGGCGGTTCCGGAATTTCTTCTAGGAAAGCGATTTCGGCGGCCACGGCTTCTTTAGCGATCCTTCTATTTCGTTTCTTCTGCGGGTCTTTGTTAGTGACGGAATTCTTGAGCCGGACCCGATCTCGAAAACGGAAGGTCTTACGGGAAGATCCGTACCCTCCACGGTAACGAGTCCATCATAATCTTGGATTTCTTTCCCCTTAAATTTGGCAAAAGTCGGGGTAGGTGCGAAACAACTAGACCGGTGGGGGTAGAAAGAACGGTCCTCCGTGGGCGGCGGTGTTCCTCTTAGTCGGGATCCTTTGCGAGGGAGGGAATTCTTGGGTTGACCTAAGGTTGAATTCGACGACGGCTCTTCGGCTTCGGGTACCTTGTTCATCGGTGCAAAGAGGGAGACGTTGGTGACCTTGACGTTCGTGTTTTCAAATCCTTGTCCAAATCGGATGATTCCATTGTCGGGCGACTCATCCTTATAGACGGCGAGGTCCGGTCCATTGGTGAAAGAGAAAATCGGTTTCGGGGCTTCCATTTCTGCGGGGTAGATTCGGTTGTCGGTCCGAAGCTATGCTTCTTTTCTTTAGGACGAAAAGAAAGGAATTGAAAAGAGTCCGAACTCATTCATGTTCATGTATTTATGAAAAGGAATCACTTATTAAAAGGTTTGTTTATTTAGAACGGAGTGTTCAAAGGTGTAGAGAAGGTAAAGAATGTGAATCGGAGTTGGAAGGGAAAAGAGAGTCTTAAGCAAGACTTCTCGACCCGAAGGATCACTCCTAAACTAACACCTATTGGGGGTCCACCCCACCTCAGAAATGAGGTAAAAGGATCTCGGAACCTCTCTGTTTAGGGGTGTCTAAACAGTGGCTCCTAAATCCGAGAGAATGTTGGTTATACTTGTTCAAGGTAGAAATGAACATAGTATTCCAACGGAAAGAAGGGTAGTTTGATCCACTAGGGACATGGATACACTACCGATTTTTGAAAGCAGAACTATTTGATTAAAATGGAGAGAGGAACTATTCCCCAGCGGAGTCGCCAGAAATATGTCGGCATTTTTTAGGTTGTGTGTTTTATTTTGAAAAGGGGGTCGCCTACAGAAATATGTCGGCGTATTTTAAATTTAATTTAAATATATATATGGTTTAGAAAGTACTATTTGATTTTGAAAATAATTTTAAATTTGAAAGTTTTAAGATATGAAATCAAACCGATCTCACATCTCGAATAGTTTACATAAACGAGCACCGCACCACATGACCGTGTATCTATCCACGAGGATAGACACACCGCTTGATGGTGGGGCTCGGTTAAATAAACTAGAGGATTTGTGACATCCGTTTGGTCCGCGAACCAATTTTATAAGCCGACAAATTCCCTCGCTTAATATGAAAACATTAAACGGGGTTTATATTACTCGGGTTCTTAAAGTTCCCTATAAGGGCAAGCCCCTATAGTTAATTACATCTTAAGTGACGGGAATCACCTAAGAAAACTCTCGATAATAATCAATAATTCTGCTCTCGAGAATTTCAAAGTTTAAGTTTTCAAAGGATTGAATTTTGGAATTTCGATAGGGAATGGATCAAATTTGGAACATTTTTATTTTGGGAATTCAAAGGAAGCAAAGTAGGAGAAATTACGGATTCGAAGCGAACTTCGGTAATTTCCCGACTATCCTATTGTTTGGCTTGGATTTAGGAAAGTCCTAATGTTTATTTAATGTTTTAATCTTGCTAATTTTAATTAGTTAGGGCTTATATTTATATGATAGAATCATACAAATTGCACAGAAGATATGAGGGTTTATGTCGTATCGGACGACTACCTCGGAATCCTAAGACCGGTTAGGGCTTAATTTGCAATGCAAATGCCTAACGAAGAGTTGAGGATTTATGTTGCGCTAGGCGAACTACCTCGAAGTCCTATGACTTTGTTATTTAATTCTAAGAAAGTTTTGTTGAAGTAGGTTCGAGTTTCTGCTGACGACGATGGCCGTGCTGCCCACCATGCTCCGAGCTCCTTGTTGTTGCAGAGGTTTAGTTTTAGAAATCATAAATCAAGAGATGAGAGAAGTGTCTTGGTTTAGAGAAGTCTTAATTTCCACGTGTTTTTTTTGTGTTTTAATTAAAACAGATCTTAAAGTTGATTAAACGAACCGATTAAGATCCCACGGTTCCGTCATCCCGACACCAGTTATTTTCATCGAATTCACTTAGTCCGGATGAATTTGCTAAACTCAACTAAATGAGTTCCGCACTTTCATTTAGACCGTGGGAAATCCCGTTAGCAACACGTGGGTTACATCATCCGAGGTATTCCGATCATTCAATGAGACGTTTTAATTTAGTTGTAGTTGTAGTTTTGTTGTTCGTTTGTGATTAAATTTTGAGTTGTCTTATATTTTTGGAATGTTGTGGAGGTGAATTTTATCTTGTAATGTCTTTTAATTTAGTTATGGGTTTCGGTTTTGGTTTCACGTCCTAAAGGTGTCGGTTTTCATGCAAGCTGTTGTTTATCATGCAAGAAAAATAAAGTGCATTTGCAATAAAATAAGCTGCGATAAAATAAAAGCGTACTGGAGGGTCTTCCCGTCATTCCAAGCTGCACTTAAAACACGGTTAGAATATTTAAGCAAGTTCCTAGGTAAAGCTAAGGGAAAGGTTTTGGTTTTCTACCAAATTCCTAATCACTATAGCTAGTCATTTCCTATGACGTCTAGGTTCTCTCGTGTTTTTAGTTTGAAGACGATTTTCTTCATCAAAGAACAATTAAGTTCAATTGTTCTTGTAAATATCCTATCATATTGAGTAAGTGCTTAAGAAAAATCTTAAACATCTTTTCAATATTTCTAGGATTGTTTTAAGTCCAAATGAATTTAATTGTGTAAATGAATCAATCGTCCGAGGTTTTCAAGTTTTGTTTACTTGCTTCGAACTGAACTAGGATGTTTGAATATCCTTATAAGTGAAGTGTCACTTCATTTGATGTTCTATTTAGGAGTTATGATAACTAAAGCTCCTAAGGGCAGAATGATATTTAATGATTTGTGATCCAAATTTAAGTTCAAATTAATGATTTAAGTTTGGAATAGTGTTCAAGTTATTTTAGATTTATTTCTTCATGTCTTAAGTGAGGTTATTTAATTCAATTTAATTTAATTTAATTTAATTTAATTTAATTTATTTAATTTAATTTAATTTAATTTAATTTAATTTAATTTAATTTAATTTAATTTAATTTAATTTAATTTAATTTAATTTAATTTAATTTAATTTAATTTTATTTATTTATTTAATTTAATTTAATTTAATTTTATTTATTTAATTTAATGTATTTAATTCATTTAATTTAATTTAATTTGTTTATTTAATTTAATTTAATTTTAATTTAATTTAATTCAACTTTTAATCTTAATTTAATTTAATTTAATTGAAAATTTTTGAAAGAGTTTAATGATTTAATTTTAGTTTAATGATTAAGTCTTTTAATATTTTAAGTTTGAGTTATCATTTTAATTAAGAGTTGAATATTAATGGGATGATTAAATTTAGGGATTTTTAAATTAAAGAATAAATCTCTTCCTAATAATATCCCTATTTTAATAATTCCAATTTTATTATTCTTCCAAATTCAATTAATTATTTAATTAAGGTTTAATCATTTTAAATTACTTAATGGGTTTCTACCCTTCAATTATTTAAATTTCAATCATCCAAATCAGATTAGGATCAAATATTTTACTTGTTAATTTTTTATTAAACCTAAAGTTTTAATTAAAGGATTAAAATTTTAATTACCATTTTGCCCTTTAAGCCTAATAATTTCATAACTCACTAAATTGAACTCAAATGAACTTGAAATTTTTATGTGACTTCACTTATGTGTCAATGAAGACATGAGAGGAGAAAATGTGATTTTTCTGTATTTAATTTATTTATATAATTATTTTTTGTAGAAAAGAGAAATTTCCAAGGAAAATTCAATAACATGACCAAGGGAAAGTTTCTGTCCTTAAGAAAATTAGGGGACATTCCTAATGACCAGAGGACCACTTGGACCAAATTTTGTAATTTTTTGAATTATATTTTATTTATTAGAATTATTTTAAATTCTGGAGTATTAATTAATTTAAAAATAAAATAAATGTTGAAAAATAAGTTTTATAATTTTTAAAATTCTCTCTGATATCAAGGATTCCAGAGAACCAAACTTTGCAATTTTCTGATTTTTCTTTGATTTATTATAATTATTTTGGTGAAAATGCTAGAAAATACATTTTTTTAATTTTAAAATTACCCTAGAGCTTTAAAAATTAATATCTCACTAAATAGACCTAGGAAAAATATGGGACTTGTTCTTAAGTGATTAGAATTCAAAATATGACATTTTGGTGAATTTTATTATTTTTGTGATTTTTATTATTTTTTAATTATTAAAAATATTAAAATAATATTAAAAATCAACTTTTTTAGAAAATTGAAATTTTAATTTTCTTAAACTCCCCTGATATCAGAGAGACTCCAAAACCAATTTGGTGAATTTTTGAAAGATATTTTGAAAGTTATGAATTTTTAAAGTTTAAAATGGCTAAGTGGCTTAATTAACCCAATTAGTGGGGCTAACCAAGTCCAATTGACCTCAAATTTTTATGGTGGGTTCCTCTGATCCTAAAGGTCAGTGGAGAATTGATTTCAAGTCAATTTGATCTATGGTTAACTCTAATTAATTAGAGACCTATTTTGGGTGTTTAAGCCAATTAGGGTTAAGCTAAGTGAATTAACTCAAATCCTATTTTTCCTAAGGTTCTCTGGTCATAAGGAACATCACCAAATTTTCCTAGAATTTATTTCACAACATGCTAATTTTTGAAATTAAAATACTTAAAACAGCAACATGCATTTGAAAAATCAATAACTTTTCACAGAGATGGCCTCTGACCTTGGAAAATTCAGGGAATGTTCCTAAGTTCAGAGGCTTCAAAAGCCCTATGGTCTCATGCCATGGTGAATTGTATACATGCATGGAGAATTAAAACAATGCAGGGAGTAAATAATTAATTAAAAATAAAATACTGGACAAAATTAATTAATTTCTTTTCCACATTATTCTCCTCCGTTCACTGAGCAAGGGGGTATTTTTATTTTATTTTTGTGATTTTTCTACACAAAGATATGGATTTTTAAAGTTCTGGGAATTAAAATAAATAGAAAATACCCTATTTATCTACTTATCCACGCGGCGCCGCGTCAACCTCGGCAGCTCCGAAACGCCGCGTGGCGCGCTCCCATTCGACGCCGCCATCTGAGTCAGCAACCCGGGCCCCGCGGTTCTCGTACCGTCTCCTGGTCCGACGCCCTCTGAGCCGTCCGTCCGCGCGTGTATTAAATGGACGGCATCCGTTCATCGTCCCCAAGTGTCCTCACCCGAGAGCCGTCCACACTAAATCCTTAAGATCTCACTCGATACTCAACAGATTTTTATGTTCTTATGCTCTATGGATTCGTCTTGAAGAGACGAACACATCCATACGGTAAACATGCATTGCAATTAAGGCATTTGAAATGGAGAATCTCCGGAAGCTCGGGATGAAGAATTAATTCATACCTTAGCTCGAGAGGTGAAGCCTCGATCGAGAGATGCTTGGCACGTTCGTTGGAGCTGCAGGAGGCTAGGGATGAAGTCTCCCGGTCCGGTGAATTGTCTAGGTTGAACTTCGACCACGACTCGATCACAAAGCTTGGAGTCCGGAGCAACCGGGTGGCCCTGGAGATGGGGCTTTGTCTGGTGGACACCTTCCTCGGTCCGGTGAAGGTGTAGGACCAATCAATTTGGGGATTGGTCCACCGTGTGGGAGTGTCCCGGTTTTGGGCTTGGATTTCAACTCCGAAATTAAGCTCGCGAGAGAAGAAATGGCGGGGGGATCTCACTGGGATCAAGTGCTCCGTGTATGAGGAGGGGTCCGGAACAATTTTGGCGCAGTTTTGGCAAGGTTTGTGCAACTCTCTTCTCATGGCCGAGAGGGGGTGGTGTTTAAATAGGCATGGCCGGAGGCTCTCTCGGGGGTGGCCGAGGGTTGGGATCAGCATGCTTCGGTCATGGGAAGAACGACCATGGTGGCCATTGGGCATGGGGCAGCTCGAGCAAGGTGGAATTCCAAAGTTGGCTCACTCCCGAGGTCTCGGGCATGGCGTTTTCCGGCTGGTCGGGTGGCCGGCCGGCTGAGCATGGGTCACCCTCAAGGTCAGGTGGGCCGGGGTTGGGTGTTTGTGCAAGCGATCGGCAATGGCCAAGTGTAAAGGCTTTGATCCAAAGTAGAATGGGGCATGGCTAGTTTTGGGTCTAAATGGGTCAACTCACCCATTTGGGCTTGGTGCACCCTTCAAGGTGGCCTTGGGTGCTGTGGGGGATCAAATGGATCGACTTGGTTTGGCATGGAGAAGTCTCCATCCAAATATATTTGGATTAAATTTAGGTTTAGGTGAATCATGATTAAGGCTAATGAGCTTTAGGGATTAAGGAAAGGGGCCCTCCTTCCTACCCAATATGGCATGGTGGAGTGTCCAAGGCTCTCATGGCTCACATGTGGCTCATGCATGGCTTCATGGTTCACTTTTGGCTTGGGGAAAGCTTGGTCAATTTCATGAAAATGGATTTTAGGAATTTTTGGTAATTTGATGGAAATTTGTATGGAACTTGATTTGGAATGATTTGATGATGGATTTAGGACTTAGGTAATGGCTTTGATTAAGTGGATGGCAAATGGAAATGTCATGTGGGCTTTAGGGTAGATTTTGGGCTCATTGAAATGATTTTAGATGGGCTTTTAAATGGTTTAGGAAAGTGGGCTTTTGAATTTTAAAATGGATTTTGGGATGAAATTTTGGTAAAGGCTTGGGCCAAATAATTGTTGAGTTTGGTTTAGGGATGTGTCATGAGTGGTTTGAAACAAATTTGAGGTGATTTGGGTTTGAATTGGATTGGATATGGGCTTTTTGGTAAAGAGGCTAAGGTGGGCCAAAATGGGCTAGCATGGGCCAATGTTGGGCTAGGGTTGAAATTGATGTAAAATTAATGTTGGGAAATGTTTATGGGAGTGTTTCAAAGAGGTTTTGGCTTTGGTTGGGTTTTGATTTTGGGATTTGGGCTCATTTGGGCTAGGTTTGGGTTTAGGTCGAAATTGGGCCTTTTAGCTTTGGGTTGAACTTGAGTAGGGTTTGGATCAAAGTTTTGGGCAAATCATGTTAGTGTTTTGTTTATGGGGATGTTAAGAAAGGTTTAGAAAAGATTTGGGGTTAATTGGAGTTGAATTGGGTGAATTTGGGTTAGGTTTGGGTCATAGGTCCAAATCGGGCTTTAAGGCCAAAAGTGAAATTGGACCCAAATTTCAATCAAATTAAGCTTGTCTTTGGTCTAGATTGGTGTTGGGGATGTTGAATTGAAGTTTAGAATTGAATTGGACCAGAATTGGGATCAATTGGGTAGATTTGGTTTGACATTGGGTTTACTTTGGGTTAAAATGGGTCGAATTGGGGGTTTTGACAAAAGTGGGGTAAATTGACAAAATTGGCCCATGGTGTAGTTGGACAAAATGAAATTGGGAATATTTGGTATTTTCTGGAATTTTCTGGGAATTTTCTGAATTTTTGGATTTTTGGGTCAAAAGGGGTATTTTGGGTATTTGGAAGGTATTGGGGGGTATTTTGGGATTTTTGATATTTTTGGATATGGATGATCAGTTTGAGTGATGTGGGAATGTTTGGGATTGATTTTGGAGAATTTTGGGTAATTTGGGAATTTTTGAGAAATTTGGGTAGTTTCGAGGGCATTTGGTAGAGTTGGTGGGTGTAGGGTCCTGGGGTCAAAAATTGAAAATTTGGAAAATCGAAGATTGGGTGGATGTAAGTGGAATGAAATCATTTTTGTTGAGCCATGAAGCCATATCAAGCCCACATGAGCCATGAAGGGACTCATTTGAGGCATTCACTATGTTGTTCCTAACCCTCTTGCCATGGAGGCTTAGGGGTTAAGGACCATCCATGTGAATCACCTACATGAGTCGGGAAGTCAAGTCAGGTAAGGGTGTGTTTTAGGAGGTGTGTGAAAGTGTAGTGCATAGGTGTAGTGTATGTGTAAGTCGGCCCTTTCACCGGACCAGGCCACCTGTGAGCGGTCCTAAGGCCAAAGAGTCCTATAGGAACTCATCCTTTAAACTTCCACATTCGATTTCAACCCTCTAGGTGATTAGGGGTCTATAGTCAAGTTTGTGGAGTTTGCAGGGAGTTAAGAAGTGGTTTGAATTTCTAAAAGGTGGATCCCAATTCTAGTCCTCTAAGATAGTCAAAGGAAAAGCCTAAGGCTAGATCCTAAGTACTAAAGAGAAGAAGAGAAGACCTCATCAAAAATGAGGTCAACATGGCTCTTATGAGCTTAAGATGGCTTCATGGCTCAGCCAAAATGGTTTCATTTTACTCACATATAATCAATCTTCATTTTTTCCAAAATTTCAATTTTTGACCCTTGGAGCCCTAAACCTACCAAATTACCCAATTACCCTTGAAAATGGCCCAAAGTCCCAAAATTACCCAAATTTCCCAAAATCCCTTCAAAATCATTCCAAGTTATTCCCTACCATCCATTTTTACCAAAATTACCTAAATATGACAGAATTTTCAAAATTCCCAAAATACCCCCAAAATTACCAAAATGCCCTTCATAACCAAAAATTTTGTAAATCCCAAAAAAAATCTCAAAAATTCCAAAATATTCTCCACATCATTTTTTTCAACTATCACATACCCCAATTTTGTCAATTTAACCCAATTTGATCAAAAATTCCAAATTTACCCTTAAAACCGAAACTTAACCCATTTGAGCCCAATGTCAACCAAATTGATTCCAATTTTCTCCAAATAAAATTCCAAACCTTCATAACAATCCAACAAACCAAAATTTTTGTTAATTTTCCCACAATTTGAACCCAAGCTTTACCCAAACCTTACTCAAACCAAAATTTCCAAGTTTGCCCTAAATTGTCCATGAACCCAAACATACCCAAATCTTAAAATTTCCACCCAATCAATGTTGAAAAATCTTTATCACATCCCCTTAAACATTTTGCAATATTAATTTTCATCTAGCTCAACATTGGCTCAGCCTTAGCCTAAATTAACCCAATTTGATCTAATTTGACCATACACTTGAATACCCAAATTAAATCTAATTCAACTCTAAATCACTCCAAATTTGTTCCAAACTCTTCATAACACATTCCTACACCAAACTCAACAGTTATTTGATCCAAATTTTGACAAAAGTCTCACTCAAATTCCCATTTTTGACCAAAGTCCCAATTTAAGCCTAAAATTGTCACATAGCCAAAATTTTCAAATTGATTATTCAAAATCCAAACTTTTCACCCAAATTTTGTTGGAAACCTTTCCTAACATTATTTTGGAGCTTATTTAACATTTAATGGAGACTTGAATTCACTTTGGGCCAAAACCTAAACCCATTTGACCAAAAGACCCAATGTTGACCCAAAAGCCCAAATCTTCTCAAAATTGAACCCCATGCCCATGAAAATTCCCAAATCAACTTTAAATCAAATTTCAACTTGTCCTGACCCAATTTCAATAAATTTCAATCCCTTTTGGTCATGGCATAATCAATTCCAAAAAATTAAAAAAATTAAAAAAACAAAACCCTTCATGCATGTTGGAGGCCCATCTCTTAAGCATTTGAAAAAAGCCCATTTTATCAGTTTGAAAAAAAAAATTTGTTCTAAAGCTCACATGTCATTCTCCTCATCATGTATTTGATTAAAATCATTCCATAAAGTTCCAAATTCATCAATTGAATCAACCAAAAATAACCTCATGACATTTTTCCATCAAATCACCTAAAAGTCATAAATGCATTCTCATGCAAGCTCCCAAGCCAAATGTGAGCCATAAAACTTTGTTCCAAGCTAAATGACAAGCCATGCTTGAGCCACATGAAGCCATGAGGGCCTTTGCCATGTCACCAAACCATTAATGGCAAATGGAGGGGCCACTTTCCAACCTCCTTAAAAAGGTTTTTAACCACTATAATGTCACTCTAAACCATGATTAGCCACCTCATCATGGATAGGGACCTCACCACCTAAAGTCAGCTGAACCAAATGATTCATTTCAGCCCAAATCAAGCCTTGGGGATGTGCACCAAACCCATTTACATGACTTAACCAAATTGAGCCCAAAAGAGCCACTTCCCCCATTCCACTTAAATTAAACTATTTACACATGGCATTACCCAATTGAACTCACCAACTCCAAACCCTGACACCAATGAGTCAGATGGTGATCTATGCCTGCCGGCCGGCCACCTGGCTCGCCGGAAAACCCCATGGCCGAGAGCTCCATGTGAGCCAAAAAATTCAAAACTTCCTTGCTGAGCTGTCCCATTCCTATTGGTCACCACAGCTCTTCTTCTCTTCACCTAGGCAGCTGATTCCAAGCTCTAACTTCCCCTGATGAGCTCTCTAGCCATGGCTATTTAAGCACCTCACCTCCACGACCAAAAAGGTTGCTGAACCAAACCTTATCAAAACTCTGCCTAATTCACTCCAAATCGTCCCCACAGCACAGAGAAGCTCAGCCCCACTACATTTCTGCCCTAATCCCCTTGATTGAGCTCAATTTCAGAGCTCAATTTCAGGCCAGAAACCAGGACACTCTCTGAACCTTCACCAAATATAAATTAACTCTTCCTACACCTTTACCAGAGGTAGAGAAGAAGTTTTCAAGAGAAACTCCCATCTCCAAAGCTTCCACATTGGACTTCCACCTCAAGTTGTCCACTCTTTGGAGGATTTCTGAACCAAACTCAAAGGGAGCTCGAGTGTTGCTTACAAGAGCTTCGCTAGACCCCAACGAACGTGACACAAGCATCCAATCGAGACCACCCCTCTTGGATTGAGGTAATGAATCAAAAACACCCAAACCGAGCTCAGTTTGGCACTGTATGAACAAAACATGAAATTAATCCTTGATCAACATTATGGATGTGTAGAGCTAGGTTAGATCTAGGTGTAGAAACAAATTGCATGAAAATTCGTTCAGAATCGAGGGAGAAATTAACCCTAGAAGGCGTGCGGTCATCGTCTTATACCAGTCGAGGACGATGAACGAGGGCAGTCGGATCGCGCGTATGATGAATAGAGGGCTGGGATCGCGCCGGTCGAGCAAATAGTTCATATATAGCGGGACGCGTGGTGGCTGACGCGAATGGCGGCGCCGAATAGCGGAGCGGCGCGTAGCACTTCAACGGGTCCAAGGATCCAGTCAGCGTTGAATGGGTTAAGTGAGAAAATCAGGATTTTTTGATTTATTGAATTACCATGAACTTAAAAATCCATACCTTTGTGTAGAAAAATCCAAAAATTAAAAGAAAAATACCCTCTTGCTCAGGGAACGGAGGAGAGTAATGTGAAAATAAAATTTTGTTAATTTAATGCATGTTTTATTTTTAATGATTTTCCTTGTGTTTTCAATCTTTCAATTCTCCATTCACTTAGACAATTCACCATGACATGAGCTGAAAATGTGTTATTCACTCTGTCATTAGGAACATTCCCTAATTTTTCAAAGTCAGAGAAGGTCCCTATGGCAAGATATCTACAAGTTTTTATGTCTGTTTTGGTATTTTAATTCCAATAATTAGCATATTACTTGGAAAATTCTAGGAAAATTAGGGTAGGTTCCCTATGAATAGAGAAACTTAGGAAAATTATTTAGTGAGCTAAAACATTAAATATAAACCTAATTGGCTACTTAACCTAAAATCAACTTTGAATTAATTAGGGAAAACTAAAAATCAAAATAACTTGAAATCAATTTTCCACTATTCTTTAAAATAAGAAGAACCCCCATAAAAATTTTAAAGTCAATTGGAATTAATTTAATCCACTAAATGAACTTCCTAAGAAACATGGCCATTTTGCACATCAAAAAATTCATAAAATCCAAAATATAATTCCAAAATTCATAAAATTAATTTTGGGAGTTCTCTGTGATCAGAGGAGTCCAAGAAAAATAAAATTACATTTTTTATAAAAATTTGATTTTTAATCATTTTTAAATACTTAATAATTAAAAATTATAAAAATCATAAAAATATATAATTCACCAAAATATCACATTTGGTCTCCTAATCACTTGGGAACCATCAAACTATTTTTCCTAAGTCTCTAAGTTAAGATATTTATTTTTAAAAACCTAGGATAATTTTTTTACATTTAAAAAATGAATTTTTTTAACATTTCACTAAAATAATTCTAATAAATCAAATAAAAATTAGAAAAATGTAAAATTTGCTTCTCTGGGTACCCTGACCTCAGAGAAATTTTTAAAAAAATATAGAACTTAATTTTCTACTTTTAAAATATTTTATATTTAATTAACACTCTAAAACCTAAAATAATTATTATAATTAAATTAAATTTCAAAAAATCACCAAATTTGGCCCAAGTAATCCTCTGGTCAGTGGGAACATCCCATAATTTTCTTAAAGGATAGATAGTTAATATTTACTGAGTTATTGAATTTCCTTTCAAAACCCTAATTTACCATTAAAAATAATTCTAAAAATAAATTAAAAACAAGAAAATTACATTTTCTTCTCTGATGTCTTAATTGACATATGGGAGATGTGACATAAAAATTTCAATGTTATTGGGATTTAATTTAGTAAGTTATGGGGTGATTAAGTCTAATAGGGCATAAGAGTAATTAAGGAACCTTAACCCTAATTAACATTTAGGCTTAACCAAGGGTAATGAAGAAATATTTGATCTTAATTGTTACTTGGATGATTGAAACTTAGGGAATGAAGTGGTAGTAACTCACTAATCACCATCAATATCAAAAGGAAATACTAATTATTTAAAATTCTTAAGATTTGGAAGATTAATCAAGTTTTAACTTAGGCTTAAATCAAGAAGGTAAGTTGAGATTATTCATGCCCATATACCCTTTGATTAGGCCTAAGTGTTAACTTAGGCTTAAATCTTATAATTAACATTTTGCATTTAAGACTTTAACACCTCATTATTCATTAAATTAAACTCAAATGCTTTGAAATTTTTATGTTGCCTCACTCATGGGTTAATTAAAACATCAAAGGAAAAAATGTGATTTTTTCTGAATTTATTTAATTATTATTATTATTTTAGAGCAAAAATATAATTTTCAATATTAATTTAATAAATTAGCCAAGATAAAAGATCTGGCCTCAAGAAAATTATCGGAGGTCCGCCTTGATGAGAGGACCATTTGGACCAATTCTCATCATTTTTTAGTTTTAATTTAATTATTATAATTATTTGTTTGTTTTAAGTATTAATTAACTAAAAAAATTTATTTAAGTGGAAAATTAAATTATATATATATATATATATATATATATATATATATATATATATATATATATATATATATATATATATATATATATTAAATCCCTCCGAGTTCAAGAGATCCAGAGAAACAAATTTCATATTTTGTGATTTATCTTTAATTTATTAGAATTATTTAATGCAAATTTAAGGAAAAATTCATTTTAAGCCTTTTAAAATTCATTTTAAGCCTTTTAACTTCATTTTTAAAATAAATAAAAATATTTCAATTATACTAAATGACTAGGAAGCAATTTTAAACATTTTTGTACATTTTAATGTTTTAGTGATTTTTATAATTTTTTAATTATTTTAATTATTTTAAAATTATGAAATAGGTTAAAAAATGAACTATTTACTTTAACTTCAGTTTTATTTTTCATAAATTCCTCTAATCATAAAGAACTCCCAAAACTAATTTTTATAATTTTTTTACTTGTACTTTAATTATTATAATTATTTTAAAGCAAAAAATCTCATTTTACTTAAAAAATAAAGTTTAGTGGTTAAATCAATTAATATTTAGTTCAAATTTTTATAGGGAACTCCTCTGACCATTTCCTTTAATTTAGATTTGTTTTCATGATTTTTTTGATAATATTTTAATTATTTAATTTTTCTTTTATTTTAATGATTTAAATACATTAAGTGACATTTTTACTTAATGAAATCCATTTGATATTTTTCTAATGATCATCTGACTCTAATGAACCTACCAAAGCAAACCATACATTTTTCTAATTTATCTTTTAATTATTATGAATCTTTAATTGGACAGAGGTGGTTTAACTTGAAAAATTAGGGATTTCATACCAGAGATTCCCTCTGACTTTGGAAAAATCAGAGGATGTCCCTATTAACATGAGAAATTAAACCCAAAATTTTTAAGCCATGGTGAATTGTTTACAACAAGTTATGATTTAAAGAAGGTCTTCAGTATTTAAATAATTTTAAAATAATTATAAGTTAAATGACCCTAATTTTTATATCTACATTATTCTCCTTTGTTGACTGAGCAAGAGAGTGTTTTTATTTTATTTTTGTGAATTTTCTACACCAAATTATGGATTTTTTAAGTTCTGAAATTAAAATATATCCTAAAATCCCTATTTTATCACTTATCCGCGTCATCCTACAACGGTTCCGAAGACTCCACGCGGCGCGTTTTGATTCGGCGCCTCCATCTGACTCAACGCCACGTGCCCCGCTGTGTATGCACCATTGACTCTGCCCGGCGTGATCCTGTTTATTCAACCAATACATGCGCAATCTGACTGTTTTTCTCCTTCGTCCCCAAAATGTAACCCGAAGACCGCACATTTTATAAACCTAATTTCTCCCTGGATTCTTAACTAAATTACATGGGCTTTGTTCCTACACGTGGATCTGACCTTAACGAGCACATATATACGAGTAAGCATGCAAGGATTTCAAGTCTTCTTCACGAAAGCCCAAACCGAGCCCGGATTTGGATGTTTTGATCCAAACCTTTGTCTGAGGGGGGAGGCCTCAATCAGAAGTGTTATGGAAGATTATTGATACCTTGCAAAGCTCCTCCAAGTGCCAATTTGAGTTGTTCAGATGTCTATGTATGAAAATGGTCAGAGGGTGATTCGGGCTTGATCCAACACTGGTGCAGAGAGCAAGTCAAAGGGGATTTTTGTGGGGAACTTCCTCTCTTGCTCTGGGGAAGCTTATGGGCAGCTCAATTTGAGGATTGATTGAGTTTTGAGGGATGTCTTATTTCCGGCATGATTTTGGACTCTGAAATTGAGCTCACACAAAGGGGATTAGGGTTGGAAGATAGTGGGGTTGAGCTTCTCTAGGCTGTGGGAATGGTTTAGAACAAATTTGACAGAGTTTGGTTAGGGTTTGGTGCATCATTCTCTTTGGCCGTGGAGGGTGACTCATTTTATAGCCATGGCTATGGTGGTCACCGGACAAGCTGACGTGGCACATTAGCCACTTAGGTGGAGGGAAGAAGTTCTCCAGTGGCCAATGGGGCTTAGTCAACTCATATGGGTTCAATTTTGATTATGAACATTATTATTTTGGTGTTCAATCAGTCTGTTGTTGTCGTCGTGTGATCGTGTGATCTGATTTCGAGTTGTCGTGTTGAATTTTCTGCCAATAAGACCATCAATAATGTCATATTTTCAGGCAAAGATCTGGCCAAACCATTTTGATTATGGACATTATTATTTTAATGTTCAATCTGGGTGTTGTTGGCGTCACGTGATCTGATTTCGAGTTTGATGGTGTAACAACCTTTAACAGTTTTGTGACGGGCTCGATGGCCGCCACGGGCCTGGTGGGATAGGAAGACCTTATTGCATGTTTCGCATTGGTGCGTTGCAGGAGGGGATGAACGGTTTTGCTTCGGGACAGGGGCACGCTCAGTGCGAGCGTTGGAGAGCTCGAGAAGGCAATGAGCCAGTTCTTTTTCTTGGTTGTACGACTGAGATTGTCAATCGCTACTACTACCTTTTTCCCTATCGAGTTTGATTCGTTTACCGTTATATGAAGACCTGGGAGATAAAGTTGGAGAAAGGTCATATCGGTCTGCATCATCGTCGTCACCGGCAGCGGCGACGGCAATAGTATAGCTGCTATAATCACGATTGAAGTATGAATTCCTTGGAATGAACTCTCTATAGTCTGACGACATATCAACGGCTACGGCGGTGAGCTGCCTTTCTTTTTTCTCGGTAACAGTTTCATCTTTAAAACCGTGGGTCTGCATATGCTCTTCAAAATCTCTTCCCCACTTGAATCCCTCGTTGCAGATTTGACATTGATACTTGAGCTCATGTCCTATCTTCATTGGCTTTATGCAGCGGAAAAGAAGAGAGAAAGAATGAGACGAATATATAGATAAAGAAGTTCACATATTTAGAGAGAGGAGAGGAATTGAAAGGGAGAGATGGGTGGCTTGAAATAAAGGGAGCTTTTTTAAGCTCTGAATAAACTGAGTTCTCTCCTTATAAGTGAAATGGGAGGTGGTGGATGTAGGTTTTTATAGCAAAGGAGAGGTTGTGGAGATATTAAATACTTTTCAACATACCGGCTTTGACTTTCATATTCAGGGCATTTACATACACGCCACATTACATGTTTATCCTTCTATATTTTCATATTTACGTTTATATCATTCAAATTTTTTATAGCACTGCTAAAAAAATTCTATTATGATCAACTTTTTAAAAGTAAAATTATTATTTTTGTTTATTGAAGAGATTTACAAATTACAAATTATATAATATTTGTCTCTTTAGTTGATGTATTCCGCATACATGTAATTTAAAAATGATGTATAATAAAGAATTGCGATCGGAATGGGCCTCGCCGAATTTCATTCACATTGATACTTATGAAATCTCAATCGGGCGCAAGTTTTTTGTGTCCAATATTTTAGACGTTAGTTACAGTACCAACCAGATTTTGTGGGACCAAAATAACAATGCAATTTGACGATGCAATTTTGACGCAAATCAAATTTAGCGACGGAATATCCCAATATTAGTTTCTTCTAATTCGGAGGAAGCTGTTATCAAAATCATTTAATTTTTACGTCAATGTAAGGCTGCTTAAACCACATGAAGATGTTATAAGATCCACATCTTAGTTCCCGATTTGCATCCTTACAAAATTGGAAAACAAATATAGGACAACATTAAATGAAGATTCATGTTTGGACATAAGCATAGAAATAACTTCAAATTCATCATACAATGTAACAAAATATAATTAATATGAACTTCTGATTGCATAAAATAGAATCATAATACCCAACATTTATAATGGTTTACCATATAAGACTATATCGAACGTAACAATGCAATATATTTTTTGTGCATCGTTACCATAATAGAAGTAAATTAATAAATTTAACATATATTTTGCTACGTTTAATTTTTGTCAGAACATACAGCTTATTGAAACTTCATTAAATTATTCAAAGTAGAATACAAAAATATTTCTCTTGTTTAAACTCGTAATGAATTAAGTCGTGGAGGGTTCACTACAGGATTTTAAGTAAGTTCTAACGGGCTACATACCCGTTAGTAATGTTGGATTTGTTGCTGGTTTTTTTAAAAGCAAAAGTTATCTGATCGGCATTTGTTGCATTTTTTATCTTAGAAAGACAATTGACAACCAATTTTCGAAGATCATATATTATGAATTTTCGAAGACAATTGACAACGAATTTTTTTAAAAGCAAAAGATATCTAATGGACAATTGGCAATTGACAACGAATCATCGAAAATTCGTTGTCAATTGTCTTTCTAAGATAATAAATGCAAAAAATGCTCATCAGATAGCTTATTCTTTCAAAAAAAAACCGGCGACAAATCCAACATTACTAACGGGTATAGCCCGTCGGAACTTAAAATCCTGTAGTGACCTCTCAATGACTCAATTCATTAAAGGTTTAAACAAGAGAAGTATGTTTGTATTATACTTCGAATAATTTGATGAAGGTTCAATAAGGTGTATGTTCTGACAAAAATCAAACGTAGAAAAATATATATTAAATTCATTTATTTACTTCTATTATGGTAACAATGCACAAAATATATATTGCATTGTTACATTCGATATAGTCTTATATGGTAAACCATTATAAATGTTGAGTGTTATGATTCTATTTTATGCAACGCAGGTGTTCATATTAATTATATTTTGTTACATTGTATGATGAATTTGAAGTTATTTCTATGCATATGTCCAAACATGAATATTCATTTAATGTTGTCCTACGTTTGTTCTTCAATTTTGTAAAGATGCAAATTGAGAACTAAGATGTGGATCTTATAACATCTTCATGTGGTTTAAGCAGCCTTACATTGACGTCAAAATTAAAAGATTTTGACAACAGCTTCCTCCGAATTAAAAGAAACTAATATTGGGATATTTCGTCGCTAAATTTGATTTGCATCAAAATTACGTTATTATTTTGGTCCCACAAAATCTAGTTGGTACTGTAATTAGCGTCTAAAATATTGGACACAAAAAAACTTGCTCCCGATTTAGATTTCGTAAGTATCCATGTGAATGAAATTCGGCGAGGCCCACTCCAATTGCAATTCTTTATTATACAACATTTCTAAATTACATGTATGCATAATACATCAACTAAAGAGACAAATATTATATAATTTGTAATTTGTAAATCTCTTCAATAAACAAAAATAATAATTTTACTTTTAAAAAGTTGATAATAATACCTCTTCTTTGTCATCAAAACCTACATCCACCACCTCCCATTTCACTTCTAAGGAGAGAACTCAATTTATTCAAAGAGCTTAAAAAACTCCCTTCATTTCAAGCCACACATCTCTCCCTTTCAATTCCCCTCCTCTATCTAAATATGTGAACTTCTCTTTATTTATATATTCGTCTCAATCTTTCTCTCTTCTTTCCCGCTGCATAGAGCTAATGAAGATAGGACAGGAGCACGAGTATCAATGTCAAATCTGTAACGAGGGATTCAACTGGAGAAGAGATTTTAAACAGCACATGCAGACCCACGGTTTCAAAGATGAAACCGTTACCGAGAAAGAAGAAAGGCAGTCCACCGCCGTAGTCGCTGATATGTCGTCAGACTATAGAGAATTACTTCCAAGGAATTCAATAGAGAATTCCTTCCAAGGAATTCATACTTCAAACGTGATTATAGCAGTTTTGATATTACCTCTATCGCTGCCGGCGACGGCGATGATGCAGACCGATATGGCATTTCTCCAACTTTGTCGCCCAGGTCTTCATATAATGGTAAATGAATCAAACTCGATAGGGAAAAATGTAGTAATAGCGATGGACAATCTCAGTCGTACAACCAAGAAGAAGAACTGACTCATTGCCTTCTCGAGCTCTCCAAAGCCCGCATTGAGCGTGCCCCTGTCCCGAAGCAAAACCGTTCATCCCCTCCTGCAACTCACCAATGTGAAACATGCAAGAAGGTCTTCCTATCCCGCCAGGCCCATGGCGGCCATCGAGCCTGTCACAAAACTATTAAAGGTTGTTACGTCATCGAACTCGAAATCAGATCATGTGACGCCGACAACACCCAGATTGAACATCAAAATAATAATGTCCATAATCAAAATGGTTTGGCCAGATCTTTGCATGAAAATATGGCTTTATTGATGGTCTCATTGGCATAAAATTCAACACAACACGAAAACAGATCACATGATGCCAACAATAGACCGATTGAACACCAAAATAATAATGTCCATAATCAAAATAATATGGTCAGATCTTTGCTTGAAAAAGGCGACCTTAGGGATTAACAGTCCTATGGGGACTCCCTTCGAGTTCCGTTATATTAGTTCTAACCTTCTAAGTGCTAGAGGTCGAGAACCACATGCGGAACTTCAAAGCGAGTAAAGAGGCGGTTCGAATTTCTAATATGAGGCAGGTCCCATTTCTAAGGCTTATGGGATAGTTAAAGAGGAATCCTATGGCTAGACCCTAAGAACTAAGAGAGAAAGATCTCACCAAAAATGAGGTCAACAGAAGATTCATCATCTGCCCTTATGGATCAGATGTGCTTTGATGTATCAGGATTTCATGTTGGGATGATTCAATTTTCTCGCATGCTTCATATGCCGATAAGTTTATTACCCATGTGGGACTGTGAGATACTCACTCCCTCCATGTGGCTTATAAGGAGCTTGAAAGCATTAGAGTATTCCTATGCAAAATAATCATTCTTTGATAGATTTATGCTAGTTATCACTTTAAATGTAACCAGAACTCCTTGGATCAATAATATTATTGGACAAACCCCAAGACTTAATTAACCAAGTGGGAGACGTCCCTTGAGAGCGCTCTATACCCCCAAAATAAGAAAACACATATGAATCTCTTGTTGTGGGTAGTCTATATATGTATTCTTTCGTGGATATTAATCTATGGTGCTTCCACGCGATCTTGTTTGTCATCTTTGTTGTAGGACTATCTTTTTTGGTTCCTCTCTTCTCCTAATCAATCACATGATCTAGACAGAGACTTATTCAGAAAAGGGAATTATATTATGATAGACAAGCTGGTGAATTCTTTAAAGATAAAAAGAGAAATGAACAAAAATAATTATCATTGGAAGGATCCTCCTATCCATGTTTGGCATCATCACCTTTATGCCACACCTCATGCTAATGTTTCCAACCATAACCATGATTAATGTTGTCTTGAGTATCAACATATAACATATTTGTGCATCGTCATACAAGCTCAATACCACACATCGATGACACTTAGCATTAAAAACTTCATTCTATAAGATGAAGCATATCCTAACAAGCTTCTATGGTAGAAGTCATAACAAACTTTCCACTCTCGATGAGCATCCCTCCATAACGGTGTAACTCAATTTTCTACTTTTTTAAGAGCAAATATCAAAATATATACATCTTATCCAGAAGAATAAAAACATCTTCTCTTGGACTTCGGCCGATATGCTTGGAGTTGACTCAAAAGTAATCATGCATTCTTTAAAGGCGGTCCCAAATTTCAAGCAGTCATCCAGAAGATATAAAATTTTTCTTTAGTTCACCTGCAACTATTCAAATAAGAAGATAGTAAGCTATTAGAATCAAGATTCATACAAGAGGAGCCCACACTACATGGTTGGAAAATGTATTCGTGGTCAAGATTCATATAGACTAACTTATTGACGCCAATTAGATTTTTAGTATTTTTTTATGCATACTCAGAGTACAACAAAATTTATATGGATCCAAAGGATGAAAATGTCTTATTTTTTTCAAGTAGATAAAGATTTATAATGTTACCAAGTCATGTCATTTGGGTTGAAGAATACTAGTGCAACCTCCCAATGTCTCATGAGCAAAGTCTTCAGAGATTTTCTTGGGTGCATGATAGAGGTGTGCGTCAACGACATATTGGTGAAAAGCCTAGAGGCGTCCCATCATATCTCTCATATGGGGAAATGTTTCCAACTTCTTCATCGTTAAAACATGCACCTAAACCTACCTAAATGCACATTTGGAGTGACCTTAAGAAAATTCCTTGGGTTCATTGTCACTCATCATGAGATCAAAGTAAATTCTGAGAAAATCAGAGCATTAAAGGATATGGTGCCCCAAGGAATATCAAAGAAGGGCAATGCCTGCACGGATGCATAGTTGCCCTATCTCATTTCTTTGCTCACTTAGGGGATAAGTACCTACCATTTTTAAAATATTGAGAGGCACTTGAAATGTTGAATTTCATTGGATGGATGAATTGGTCAATTTCAAGCAAATAAAGGCAAACTTGACCCTGTCATCCCTTCTTTCGAAGCCTGTCTAAGGAGAGATATTGTATGTATACCTCATTATTTTTTGTCATACGTCAAGATCTATCTTAGTGAGGGAGAAAAAGATGGTTCAATAACTCATCTATTATGTTAGAAAGATTCTCTCAAACACAAAGAGTTGATGCCCGTTAGCAGACAAGGCTGTATTAGCCTTGATGTTCTCAGCATGAAGGCTAATTCCAAACTTCATGACCCATAATATTGACATCTACATGAGGATTCGTTTAAGTGTTATTTTGTAAGTATTGGAAGTATCTAAAAGGCTAATTAAATAGTTGATGACATTGGAAGAGTTTGATAATTGTTGCCTACCTTGACTAGATATTAAATTACAAGTGATGGCAGACTTTGTAATTGAATGAACTATACTTGCCTCTAGATTGGAGCCTTTCCCGCGATGTCATCTTAGTAGACTCTACAAAGTGTTGGATCATCCACAAGCTTTGGAAATTGATTTTGAATACCGCTTTTCTCCCCCGAAGTAACACATATAGGAGCATGGACTTTGCCTGAAATTTTCAACCACCAACAATATCATCGAGTATGAAATTCTCATCACCGATTTGAAATTCTCCATCGAATATGAAGTGCAAAACTTAATCATCCATGCTAACTCTCGGCTTATTAAATCCTAATTAGAAGAAAACTTTGATGCTTATAACTCGTAGCTGTTATAATATCTTAGCAAAGTGAAGACACTTAACTCTCAGATTAAAAAGTATCAGATTTTCAACACACTTCAGGAGCAGAATGTCTGAGTCAATTCCTTCTCCAAGCTCAAGGTATCAAAGTTCAGAGAACTCTTCAAAAGGAGGTGTGTCAAAGAAATATATAATCCCATCATCCAAGGCTCCGAGGAGATACAATACATCAATGAGTGGAACGAAGCTTCATGGATTGATCTCGTCATTTCCTTTCTACAAAATGGAAGGTTTCCAAATAAAGAATAAATTTTTTAATAATATATTTTAATAATAAATTTGATGGTATTTTAAAAGTATTCGTATTATATTTGTTTAATATCATGCAGTCCTTATAGATAATTGTGAGAGAAATCTTTTATATGATTTTATTCGAATAGATTTTATCTTGAAATAGTGATGCATTTTATACTTAGGGGAAAATTATGCAGCAAGTATAGATAATAGGAAAGCCAAGAAGCAGCACATTCTGGAACGAGTCAAGAGAGCCATGAAAGAAAGATATAGTTCTCTAAAAAAAAATAATAATTTATATGAACTATACCAAAAATTAATTACTTTTATGGATTAGTTAATGATACAAATAATTAATTGTATAAAAAATAAGATATTTATACACACTTGACCATAATATTCTTCATTTATAAAATTAAACCATGAGTTTTAAATTAAATATCAATGCTCATGTTAAGATAAATATAATTTTATAAATAGAAACATTCACTATTTAATTTTAAAATAGATAACAATTAGCTTAAATTAAATAAAAATGATCAAATAAGATTCAAATTTAATAGATTATGTTGAGATGATTTTATTAAATATATTATATGTGTATTAGAAAAGAAAAAACAAAATATTTATCGATATACAGATAAAAAAATAGTTAAAATGAGCTTTGAAGCGTCGTATGTATTTTGAGATTAGTGCAATAAATAAATAGATAATTTATCGAACCGTTATTGAAATTTTTTTTTTTTTTTTAGGATTAGTGTGATACAAACTTTTTATACATGATACTACTCTTAAATCAAATCTAATGATCATTTGCAAGCTCTTCGTCATAATATATTCTGAGTTATCATGTATTAACTTCGTATTGTTTCATTGAGATAAACACAGAAAACAACACGAAGTCAATACATGACAACTCAGAATACAACTTAAAGAGAAAAACAACAAACACTCGAGCAAAATCACAGCAGAAACACTAAGCAGCAACAAACTCCACCAAACAAACACTAAATAACACTATACGGTCGACTACTCTAAGATCTAAAGGTATTTACATATCTAACCCCAAAACTTCAATTTTTACAATTGCATGAAAATGTATATTTCACTTGTTATTGTAACAAAAAGTAAAATTTAAGTGTTTGGTTTGTAAATACATAGGAATGTAAGGTGAGACTTAGCTAAATGGCAGGGAAGAGGTGAGTAACATAACAACGTCGTTACCCAAAATAGGAAAGTGGACGGTAGAGATTGACGGCATATAATAAAATGCAAGCTGAGCTTCCGGTCCGTTACTCTGCTATTCATACATAATATAAATAGCAATATTCACTGTTTTATTTAAAATTAGATAACAGTTAGCGTTACTTGAGGAAAAAATGAACAATAAGAGTTATTTTATTTTTAATATATTATGCTCATTTTAATATTATTTTAATCAACTTGAATATATTATTTTATTATTATATTTTTCTTCTAATGATTTTTTTCTATTTTGCAGCAATGATCGAATTTGCTTTAAGATTAGTATGATACAAAATTGTTATATATTGCACTAATCTTAAATCAAATCTAATTTGCAAGTTCTTTCATTATTTCTTTTTTTTTAGATAAAATGAGGGACACACCCAACTTTATTCAAAGACACAGATAATAACACTAAACCAGTACGTGATAACTCAGAATACAACTCATACAAAAGAGAAAATAACCAAACGCTAAAACAAAGTAACAGAAAAATAAAGCAAACTTACTTCGAAACATCTCTTTTAATAGCTTATTTGAAACCTCTCTTTGTTATAGGTTCAACTATTTTAATAATTATAGTTTATGGAAGATTTACATACAAGCAACTTAATTCAAATTTATTTTCATATCTAACCCCTTACACTTGAAAATGTAGATTTTTTATGAGATATAAAAGGTTTAATTTGGGAGATATTATTGTAAATAAGTAAAAATTAGATTTTAGATATGTAAATACATAGGAAGTTTGGTGGTAATGTATGTAAATGCCCCCACCTCAGAAAAGATAAGAGAAAAGCAAAGCAAGCCAAGTAACATTATAACATCGTCACCTAATATAGGAAAGAAGACCGTTGATATTTTAAAAACAGACGGCTTGCTGAGCT
This sequence comes from Papilionanthe hookeriana x Papilionanthe teres, assembly GCA_022702705.1. Lineage (NCBI taxonomy): Eukaryota > Viridiplantae > Streptophyta > Magnoliopsida > Asparagales > Orchidaceae > Papilionanthe > Papilionanthe hookeriana x Papilionanthe teres. The sequence continues at coordinate 64,936,312 of CM040426.1, read as the reverse complement.
TCCAGTTTGTTGCTATGCCATTCATAAATAGACCGCTTTCTTTGTCTTTCTTTCTATCTCTGTACTCCTCCATTTGACTGAGCTATCCAGTAAAGCATAGCTCTCTCCTTATCCTCTTACCCCTAAAGATGCCGATGAACACAGACAAGAAGCAGAAGCTGGGGGGTAAGCGAGTGAGGAAGTGTAAGCAACACTGTCATGCCTGCAAGAAGGAATGCTGTAGCAGAAGGGAGCTCGAACTGCACATGCGGGCTCACGGGATGGACTATGAACACGTTTCCGACGCAGAAGAAAACCGTAATGAGCACATTCCCTACCAAGAACAGAGCCCAGCATCCCATTCGAACACAGAAGAAGAAGAAGATGTGGCTAATTGCCTGGTCATGCTTTCGAGCGCGACCGTCGGACGCGTTCTTCTCATCGGAAATGGAGAGAGAACCCCTGCTTTCTCAAACAGGGGAGACGGCATCAATGAAGAAATCCTGGCTTCACCCCTGGGTATGAAAATACCTCGTGGCCCAAACCCAAACCCTACTTTACCCCGCCAAAAATTCCCATGCGGGAGGTGCAAGAAGGTCTTCACATCCCACCAGGCCCTCGGAGGCCATCGTGCCAGCCACAAGAAAGTTAAGGGATGTTTCGCCGCTAAGCTCGAAATCAAATCACCCGACGCCGCGAAAGCGTACATTGAAGACCAAAATCCCAATACCAATCATCAAAATAATATGATTGAATCTCATATGTTGGGAAATATTCCACCATCAATCGCCCCATTGGTAAAAAATTGGCCGCGAAAATTCCCGAAGAAGAACCCTAAGGTTCACCTATGCTTGGAATGTAACCGACAATTCTCGTCTGGCCAGGCGCTTGGTGGACACAAACGTTCCCATTCCACCGCCGCCGCCGCCGCTACTGCCACCCTAAACCCGATGATCGCCGCCGCCACCAAAGACATGGAAGTAGGAACTGGTAGCAGCATAATGAATGTAAAGCAATCCCAATCCCATACCCTGAATCTTCTCCAAATGTTCAGTGATTCAACTCCTATCCTAGACCTGAACATGCCGGTGCAGATTGATAGTATCACTGAAAGCCCGCCGCAATCGGGATGGGAAATGAACCAAACGAGGAAGAAACAAAGGGCTACTACCGCGAGTGATGAGAAAGAGAAGGCGTGGATGGAGAACTTGGAGGAAGAGGTTGAGAGCAAGGAGGTGAACATGACTAATCTTAGTGATCTCGTAGCTGACAATGATGAGGAAGATGGAAGCTCTGGGTGGCTGCAGATTGGGTTCGGATCCATGTTCCACAAACCGAGTCATGCTGATCGGTCTTAGTGTATAAATTAAACATTTGGTTTTATTTTTTTATTGTTGTTTGATATTTTCTTATGAAATAGTTGATGTTGTCGTCTACACACACTGTTTATAAGCCATTCTGTGTAATAAAAAGTAGAAAAAGAAAGATTGAAATAAATGGATGCTTGGACTAACAATTCAAGAATCCTTCCTAATGTTATGCTCGTCTTCTTACGTGGGAAAAATTGTTCCGTGCAGAGTTCGTATACAGCTGTTGTACATAGAGTCTGGATGCATATAGACTTCGTACGTATGTATAGTTGTAAATGAACTAATACACTCGATGAACAGCTCAGAAATCAGCACAGTTAAGACTCCATAATAATCATTCGAATTAGCAAATACATAAGTTTGAATAATTTTTTTAAAATTTGGATCTTAAATAAACTAAACATGAACTTATGTTCACAAACAAACTCGTTTGTTTTTTAACAAGCAATTTGTTAATATACGCAATATTAAGCTCTGATCGAGATCGTGTCATATATGATAGATTATTAAAAGAATGACTAACTTAAATTTATTTAATTAATAATTTAATAGAAATGTATATTATATTAATAATATTTTTGAAGAAATCTTAATTATATATTTATTTTATTAATAATTATTAACTATTTGAATATAACATGATGAAATTCTAAAATTGAATTGTTCATTCTTTTTTATTATGATTGATCTGAGAGCTTTGATTTTTCTTAATTATTGAATACTAGTTTCAATAATTTGCCCATGTTATCGAATAGAAGTAGTTTCAGCAATTGTGTTCAAGCGCTAGGTTTGAGTTTGACCTATAATTGACCCGATCTAAAATTGTTGGACTCAAACTAGGCCTAAATATTAAATGGATAAAAAATCTTAACCCAAATATAACCCACCTTCAACTCAACTAACTCAACCTCAACTCATATAACCACTTTAATATATGCATAGTAATAAGTTATATTTAAGTCAAGGTAGGTTAATTTTGAGTCAAGTTTGGATTAAATTGGGGTTTATGAGTCAAATTCAAGCCAAATTTTGATTGGTGGGTCAATTATAGGCTAGTGGTTCAACCCAAATCAAATTTCAAAAATTAAATATGTTCGGATTTTTTACCCAAATCCGACCCAAAAATAAATAAGATCAACCCAAACTTTAAATTTTTGAGCTAATTAGGTTTGAGTCTAGTTGTTGTGCAGCTAGAGTCAATTTTTTATACCTCTATCAGAATGTTGATTAAATCAGAAAAGATTGATTGTTTAAGTGTTAGGTTTGATTTTAATTTTGACTTGGGTTTCTTTTGAGACGATAACAGTTAAGCTCAAAATCAGATGTTAACAACCTACTGAGGCTGTTAAGGCTGTGGAAGATTGATAATCAGCGAACATTTATCAATATTTAATATATAATTTTGTTTGTGACTATAGCTACACCAACTCATTCATGAATATATTTCGTTCACATTTTATCTACAAGTGTAAAGCTAGTGATTCGTATGGGGTTTGTGATTGGCTTTTCACTTGGAGACAAAATTTGAAACAAATATAGATGTGAGTGTGTTGGTGCTACGGTGGAATATACTACTAGATGGAGAAGTCTTAATCAATTATGAGTCAATGTTAGACCGTTTAATGATCTTTGATAGAACTAACATACTAAGATTTTAAACGATCCGACTTCGAGCCGAATGATGTAGGTTCCAACCAACCAACTTGAAAACGACTAATTAATCACATCCCCATTTATATCACCGTCACTTTGAACAAGAGACCCGAGATATCTAGAACGTTCACACCTTTTAAATGATTTGATCACCCATATTTACAACTTTGTCACTATAGCTAGTACTACTAACGTTACATTTCAAGTATTCAGTTCTATATCTACTCAAACGAAGGACTTTAAATTCCAATACTAGTCTCCTTAATTTAGGTTTTTCTTAAACTCTTTCTCTAGTTTTATCCACAAGAAGGATATCACCAGCAAAAAGCATACACAAAGATGCATCCTCATGTAGAGGCTTAGTAAGAGCATCCATAAAAATAATGATAAAAAAAGTGCTTAAAGCCGAACTCCAAGCTATTGCGAGGGTTTCGGGGACGAAGGAGATGGTATTGGACGAAACAAAGAGTGAGATACGAGGATTTCGAGGAGAGGTGAGGGCTTCAGGTATAAAAGACAATGGCGGGGAGGAGATAATAGGGCAAGACATAGAGGGAGGTAATTTCGAGTGGGATATAAGATTAGTTCTGACGGCCTATCAACATTTTTTATTGTGTCGAATATTAAGACTATTACCGACGGTCATTTCCATCGCTTAATAATAAAATGCATCGGTTATAACCCCGTCAGATGGCAAGTTTGAAGATAGCCGACAAACTATAGCCGTCGGTTAATATTTTCTTATAACCAACGGGTTATTCCGTCAATTATAATTAAAAACCGTCAAAAAAACAAAATACTATTGATAAATGATGCTATATGTTGTAATTATTTCATCACAAAAAATCAAGATAAAAAACTGTCGGTAATTAGAACAATTTTTTCGACGTGTAAAAAACTATCATTTTTAGTTGAGTTGAACTCTAGAATTAATCAAATCACTTGAGTTCTATCTAAACTCAAGTCAATGCCAACATTTCATGTGGAGAATGAATTTATTTATGACTTATTAAAAGTCATTTTGGTAAAGCTGATAAAGTTTTTAAAATGCTTTATCAAGCCAATAATAATGATTCGTTTGATCATAAAATATTTTTTGTATTATTATTTAATATTTGAATTGTCTCAAATGTGCATACATTTAAGATTAAATTAACTCAAACTTTCAAAAAATTAAAAAAATTTGAGAACAAGAATAGATAATTAAACCACTTAGAAAAATATTCAGATGTACAGGAAGGATGAAATAATTAACAATACAGATCAATGATCGAATAATGAAATAATAAAAAAAAAAGAATTAGGTTAAAAGAGGTCTGACAATGCCCTCTTCTTCTTCATGAACGGTTGATTCTGTTGGGCATTCCTGATCAACTGCATTGGGAACCCCAAATCCTTCTTTCTCCTTTGCCCATAAAACCATATACAGACCAAGAAACATTGCAAACATTCCTACCAAGCTGATAATATCCATAATCAATATAAAATTTTGATAATTAAAGCTAAATTCTGACTTCATAGAAGCGAACAACCAATCCATGGTTTATGTTCATTTGAGATTGAATATTTCCCTAACATTACACCTATTTGGCTATACATTTTTGGTGTTTTTCAAAAAAACAAAAAAAATTTGTAATATTATATACATACCACCCTATTCCTTTGTATTGACATATCTAACACCTAAATTTTAATTTTTTATATTTATACCACATAAATCATTCGTATCACATCGAAATTACCATCATTTTAACTTTTAAAAAGTGAAATACACTTTTTCATGCATAGGTACAGCAGTTTGTATGTAAAAATTGAAAATTTGTGTGTTATATATGTACATACATAAGAATTGAGTGGAATGTATGTAAATATTTCAAATATATATATTTTTTTTATAATCAAATCCACTAAATTTGGTGGCTGTATAAAGCCTTTGTTTGGCTTTTTAAAACTTGGCTTTTTAACATAGAAGAGAAACAGCAATTACCTTCCAAGCCTGACCACTTGGCCAAGCATTATTACCGAAAGAACAGCAGAACAAACGGTCTGGATGGGATTAAACATGGAGACCATGACTGGACCCTTCCTCAGCACAGCCCAGGTTTGAAATGCAACACAGAGTGAAATCAACATTCCTCCCTGCATATCAAATTATCTTTATTTTTTTCAGTTAAGACCTCTGATAACAAATAATTAGACTTAACTTCTCATGCAAAAAGAATAAAGATTAAAATTTCACGCAGTAGGTGGGAAGAAAAAAGAAAACAAAAAATGCCGTTTTGTTTCTTGGATCAAAATATATGGACAAGGACTTCACATGCACCACCAGCACACAAATGTTATATCTACATGACTGCTTATTTGGGAAATATACATGTATTCCACAGAATTCTTATGTATGTGTTTACAAATCTAATACCTAATTCTTCATATATATATTTATACTGCAAGAAAAGAGTAAAATAGTCCACTTACTCGAGGGTCATTTTAGTCTCATGCTCTATAGAAGTGTCAAAATAGTCTCTCGATTCTTTATTTGGGAACTATTTAAACTCATGTTAAAAATATTAATAGACTAAATTAACACTTTTATAGACTCTGAAGCCAAGTCGGATGACTATTTTGGCACTTGAATTTTTATAATGTTTTTGTGAAAAACTTATGCATAAAAGATTGCATTTCACTTTCAAAAGTTAGCAATAATGATATTTTTATGTATCGTTAACGAATTAAGTACAGTTCATACAAATGTAAACTTTTTATGTTAGATGTGTAAATAAATAAGAACTATGTGCTATATATGCAAATGCCCCTAATTATTTGCATGTTTACTCAAATCATTTGAGCAATTAACAAAACAAACCCTCAAAAATGAGATAATTGGCATAATTTTAATGATTGAGTGGCTTGTATTGAATATATGTGTGCAAAAGGAAAAAAAATGTACCAGCAAGACAAAGGAGATAATGGCTTGGATGCTTATAATTGGCTGACCGAAATCAAGCTTCCCTTCGGTGATGAATTGAACAACTGCAGTAAGAATTGAGGCCATCAAAGATGTTACAGCGCACAAGGAGAAGGGAGCCGGGAACTCCATCATTGTAGCAGCCTAAAAATGTGCAGAATATTTTTTATAATGATAGTTCGTATGTCAATAATCATAAAGACTGATGCAAATATAAAAAAAAAGTAATACATATGAATTTTCTGGCTGAAGTAATAGTTCTTTGTATATCTATTAAAAGATTAAAGGGAATTTTACATACATACCACCCAATTCCTATATATTTACGTATCTAACTCATAAATTTTACCATTTACATTTATGCCACCAATCTTTCATATCGCGTCAAAAATACCATCATTTTGGTGTTACGTATGTAGAAATTGAAATTTAGGTGTTAGATATGTAAAAGCATAGGAATTGAGTGGTATGTATATAAATATTCCAAGATTAAACATGCAGGTAAATCTTATCATTGATCATTAAAATAGAGGATATAGCTATAAAAAAGAACCTCACATTTAGAAGAAGGAAAGAAGAAAGAATACAACTAGATTTATTCGTAATAAATCTTCTAAATGACATAACTGAGCACAATTCATGATAGTGGACACATTTAAAATGATAAAATGACTTTATAAAATAGAAAAATATATAGTCCTAAAGGATAAATAATGCAATTCACAAAAAATTAACTTGGAAGAAAATTAGCGTATGCATTGTCCTAAAGGATAAATAGTAAAGTTTGGTATTAGATATTTATCTTTTCAAACATAAAGTTTGGGTGTGAGATAACAAATGCATAGAAAGTAGGGGCTATTATGTAAAAACTCCCTTTTTTCCGGTGAAATAACAGAAGCGGCCGAGTCATTTATGTCTAACCTGCAAAACAGTACTACAGGATAGAACGAGAACTGCTCCAAGTAGACAGGAGCAACCAATGAGCCACTCCTTGTACGCATTCTCCGGCGACGGATTCGGCAACACTGATGATGTTTGAGAAACAGATGGCTCCAGAGGACTTTGCAAGAGGCTCAAGGCGATTGCTCCAGCCAAACAAACCAAGGTCCCTGTGATCTTAGTTCTGGTGTAATTGCACTTGAAGTCTAGTTTTTCAAGCCTATGGTGAACATTTCATATATTACTGGATCATTTCAATGTAAAAGATCCATCTCAAACAAAAGAATGAGAAACAAATATATCAGTAAAAGAAAAATATCAAAAAGGTCCCTTGATTCTTTGAGGGGCCATTTAGTCTCAGATTATATAAAAATGTCAATTTAATCTCCAGAAACTTTTAATCAAGATTAAAATATTGGTCACTGGGGACTATTTTGGCATATTAAAAAGTATGGGGACTCATAGCCTCATATAAATAATCAGGGGGCTATTTTGATACTTTACTCATCAGGAAAATCTGCAACTCATGTGAAAAATATAGGCAATTTATGATGTTCATTAGCCCTGAAATCTACTATAATTTCTCAAATCCAGTAGTTGTTATCTTCTTAAAATATAAAAAATAACAAATCACCAGTTCATCAGTTAATTAACAAAAAATAGTTTATGCTTTGTTTAGTTTATATTTTTCTGCTTGCTTTTGAGGTTGCAATAGAACCCTGTAATAAGTAGGGACTGTTTAGATGAAAATTTTGGACACTTTTATTTTTTTATTTTTTTTTTCAGAATTTAATTAAGAAAGCTACTTAAATCATTCTTATTTGAAAATATCTTACAGCACCAAATAATAACAGTAATAATAATAATAATAATAATAAATAAGAAAACAAAAGAAAAGCATAAGTCGGGCAACAAAAAGCCATCAACAAGAAAGGAATTATTGTTGGAGTTAATTTCTTATAGCTCTTAAACTATCCTTGAAGTAATGAAAGCACAGATTCGTTAATTTTTTAATAGGCTGTAAGATTGAACATAACTATCATTGGTTTACCATGAAACTAAATTAGTTTCTGATTATTATATTTGTTTAAGCTAATTATAGACTGATTAGATTTTCATTAAACTAAATATATATTTTTTAAAATTGTTTAAAGAGGTAATTAGTCATAAAATACTAATGGTTTAGTAGGTAATTAATCATTGAATATTATTTTATAAGTTAATTAAAATAAATAAAAAGTAAATTGTTATTTGGTGATCCTGTTGTAATTGGATCTTAGTCTTTAATTTTTTATCATTAGGCATAATGATGAGATGTGAAGATAAATTTAATTAGTCATATAGACTTCTTGTTTTTGTAAGATGTGAGACATTTTAGTGTAATTAGATTTAGATGATGTGCTGCTAGGATTTGATGGGATGCGCTCAACGTGGAAGTCAGAGGAGAAGTAATGTAAGACTTCAAAATTTTTATTTTATCAAATATAATTTTAAAATATACTTTATGGAATAATATAGCTGATGCGTTATGGCTAAAAATGAAACAATTGTACAAGACAAGAAGTCTCACCAATAAGTTGCATAAGAAGTAGCATGTGCGCTCCCACAAAATGATTGAATGTGCATCACTTCTAGATCACTTGACTACCTTTACAAAAACTGTTTTAAATTTAGAAGTCATGGGATTAACTATGACGCAAAAGATTTATCATTAATCTTATTATGTTTGTAGCCTTCATCATATGTAAGATTTATATATATACATATATATCATCTTATGGTCGGAATACACTTATTTTGGATAAAGTTTATGATACTTTGTTCAATAAAGAGAAAATGGAGTGGCTTGTGAATAAACTTGTTGCTCAAAGAGAAAGCATTGTTGTTTGAGGAATAACAAAAGAGAAGAGTAATGACGTTGATTCGAAGGGTGGGTCAAAATTCAAGAATAGGAATAAGATATATAATTATTACGAGAAAAAAGAAACCTGATCGAAATGTTATAAAAATCAGAATACGCTAGTAATTAGAATGAGAAATAATTAGATAATTCTTGTGAAAACAAAATTGTTGAACAAGTTGTCAATTAGTTATAGTGAACTCGTAAGTATCTCTGATAGTGAACCCTATGAATGATTGAGTTCTTGATTCAACTTGTGCATTTCATATGTATCCCAATAGAGATTGATTTCAATACATAAAATAATGTATGATAGCACTGTATTAATGAAAATAATGATTATTACAAGTAGTTGGTATTAGAACTACCAAAATCAAAATATTTGATAGAGTTATCATAACACTTATAAATGTGAGACATCTCTTATCTAAAAATAAATTTAATTTTTTTAAGATTCTTAATGCTAAAAAGTAAAAATACTCTAGTGAAGGTGAAGTTTTGAAAGTCCATGAGAGCTCTCTTATTATGATGAAGAGATAAAAAATGTTGTTAAATTACATATTTTGCAAGGCTCTAAAATGATAAGTGATGCAACATACTTATTGTTTTCAAGTTAAATGATGAATCAATTAGATTTTGGCCCATGCAGTTTGGGCATATGAATGAAAATGAGATAGTTGAACAGATCAAAAAAAGGGATTTATTGATGGCAAGAGTATTAGTAAATTATTATAAAAACGCTGCATTTCGGAAAAGCAGGAAGCATTAATAATATTGAGGGGATGTTAGACTACATATATTTTGATATTTGGGGACAATCCATAGTATCGTCTAAAGGTGATGTCAGATATAAGTTGCTGATTATAAAGGTTTAGGTTTTCCTCTCAAAGCAGAAGAGTGATGTATTAATTACTTTTGAGGAGTGAAAGATTATGACTGCGAAGCGGATTAAATGTATCCACATTTATAATAACTTAAAGTTTTATCTGAGAGAATTTAATGTCATTTGCAAATTAGAAGGGATTTTGAGAGACTTCATTATCTGACATATTTGATAGCAAAATAATGTGGTACAGTAGATGAATAAGACTATAATTGATAATTTGTATTGCATACTCTTCAATGATGAGCTGCCTAAGCTATTATGAGCTGAAATTGCTTCTATTGCTTGTTATTTGATGAATTGTTCTTCATTTGCTATTGGTAAAAATGTTCTGCATAAGATTTGTCAAATTAACATGTGAATTACTCTAATTTAACAATTTCTTGGTTTCCCGCTATACTCGTATTAATAATTGTAAATTATAAGCCAAATCTTTTCTTGGTAATAAAATTGTAGTTAAAAGCTACAAGTTATGGTGCTCAGAAATTAAAAAAGCGATTATTATTATTATAGAGGTTTTGTGCTTAACGAGTATGTCATCTTACGTGCAACACCAACTACATGATCAGTGATGTTGATCAGGAGTCTAGCAATTATGTGAAGCTTCAAATCAAGAAAGATACATCTTAAAGAAATAACTTCTCAATCAAATTCAGATGATCATAGTGATGTTGCTTTTCTATCATCATGACAACAAGCACCAAAATATGCTATTACTAATGATAAAACAAGAGAATAAATTAAGTCACTAAAGAGATATTATGAGGTTGATTTGGTCGTTTCTGTCATAATTGTGGCCAAAAGTATCGAGTACGATGAAAACCTTCTAGTTCTAGAGAAATGGTTAATGCAATTGATTTTTGTTAGGTATGGCTCATATACCAAATAAGGAATAGATGTTGGAGCGGAGCGAGTGAATCGGGGGAGTTTTGGTTCTCCACCTCAGCTTTCCACAGCTTGCATTTAGATAAAACTTCATATTTCTGCTTCAAGAAATACATCCAAAGTTTCCTTGAGAAGGAGAAGTGAATTGGTGCAATGATTGAGGAGATGGAGTCTTTGCAAAAAAATCACACATGGGAGCTAGTTCAGCTTCCTGAGGAAAGAATGTTATTGGGTGCAAGTGGGTGTACAAAAGAAAACCAGCAGCATCAGAAAAAGAAGGCGAAAAGTTCAAGGCTCGTCTAGTACTACAAAGGCTTTTCACAGCAAAAAGGGATAGATTATGATGAAATTTTTTCTTTTGTTGTCAGACATACTTCAATCAGGGCAGTGCTTGCATTAGTAGCTATTAAGGATTTGTATTTTGAGCAGATGAATGTTAAAACTTCATTCCTACATGGTGATTTGGAGGAACAGATTTACATGAAGCAGCCAGAAGAGTTCACTCAATCTGGACAGGAGCATCTGGTTTGCAGGTTAAAGAAATTGCTATATGGGTTGAAACAGTCTCCAAAACAATGGTACAAGCGGTTTGACTCCTACATGAATCAGATTAACTACAAGAGATATGAGTATGATTGTTATGTTTATGTTAAGAGCCTTGCTGATGGTTCAATTATTTTTATGCTACTGTATGTTGACGATATACTGATTACTGCAAAGAATATGAATGACGTCTGTTGTTTGAAAGTCTTATTGAGCCAGGAATTTGACATGAAAAACTTGGGTCCTACAAAGAGATTCTTGGAATGGACATTCAGCGGGATAGAGGCTCAAGACGACTGTGTTTATCTCAACGTGGCTATGTTGAGAAAGTGCTAGACAGGTTTGAGATGAGCAAAGCAAAGTTTGTAAGCACTCCATTGGCAAGTCATTTCAAAATTTCTACAGAACTGTGTCTGAAGTCAGATAAGGAAATCGAAGACATGACAAAGGTTTTTTATGCCAGTGCAGTTGGCTGCTTAATGTATGCAATTGTATGTACTCATCCTGATCTGACTCATGTTGTTAGTCAAGTCTGCAAATACATGTCTAAACCAAGAAGGCTACATTGGGAAGTAGTCAAGTAGATTTCCAAGTATCTAAAGGGCACTTTAGGACATGAAATTATTTTTGGCAGTCAGTCAAATGATCCTTAAGTTATGTGGTACGTTGATTCAGACTATGCAAGAGATTTGGATGGCAGAAAGTCTACAGCTAGGTATGTGTTAACTCTTGGTGGAGGGCCTATATGCTGGAAATCAACAGTTCAGCCTATTGTGGCATTATCTACAACTGAAGTCGAGCACATGGCAGTAGCTGCTAAAGAAGTCTTATGGCTTACTGAGCTAGTGAGAGAATTGGGCGTTGAGCAAGGTGGAGTTCAGTTGCATTGTGATAGTCAAAGTGTTATTTATTTGGCTAAGAACCATGTGTACCATGCGATGACCAGGCCTATTGATGTCAAGTATCAAAAAAACAGAGAATTGATTGTTATGGTGAGATACTGTTGCAGAAGGTTCATACTAAAGAGAATGCAGCTGATATGTTGACCAAGACAGTTACTATCAACAAGTCCCAACAAGTTTTTGCATTGCTTGGACTTGTTGAATATTCACAGTTGCTAGAGAAGCATGGTGGCCCAACCTACATTGGTACATGTGTAACTTCCAGGTATCTTTTCTCCTAAGGGACTGGATATTCACCAAGGTGGAGATTTGTTAGGTATGGCTCATATACCAAATAAGAAACAGATGTCGGAGCGGAGCGAGCGAATCGGGAGAGTTTTATTATGTAGGTTAGGGGTGTGGGGGCAACTCTCCGCAGTATGGAACAGGGGTAATTTTGTAATTACATATTGTACACTTAGTGTTATAAATAAACCTAGTTTGTAACCCTAGGGCTAAAGAATTGTATCTTGTATTCCTTTCTGAAATTGAAAGAAAAATCGTCGCTCTGCTCCCGAGGGCGTAGGCATCTTTGTCGAACCTCGTTAACTCTCTGTGTTATTCTGGATTTGTGTCGATTCTTGCGTTTCTTTGCCCTAAATTTCTCAACAACTTTAATAAATGGGCGATTATTATGCAGGATGAGATGGAAACTATATAAAAAAAATACTTAAATTTTAGTTAAATTGTCCCGAGTGAAAAAAAATTTTCACTGCAAATGGATGTTTATGAAGAAATAATACATCCTAAATTTTTAAGATGCTAGATGCAATACTATACTAGTTGCAAATGTGTATAGTTAGATTTCAGGTGTAAAGTTTACAAATATATTAACTTCAGTGCTTAAGTATAATGTAATTCCAACTTTACTTGATATTATGGCTATTTATGACTTTCATCTTGAGTTTTTAGATGAAAAAACTGCATTTTTATATAGAGAATTTGAAGACATTTTATATACAACAACCTAAAGGCTTTGTAGTTAGCAAAAAGGAAGACTATATTTACTTGTTAAATATGTCTCTTTACGCTTTGAAATAATCTCTTAAACAATGATATTAAAAATTTGATTCATATATGATTGCTCGGGAATTTGAAATGAGCATCCATCATAATTATATTTACTTCAAGAAAAGCAGTAATGAATTATTACTCTACTTGCTCTCACATCCTTATGATATGTTGACAGTTATCAAGAATAATAAATTGAATGCCCGATTAAGCAATGAGTTGACATGAAAGATTTAAGAGTTGAAAAAAAAAAAATCTTTGTCATGGTGATTCATAGAGAAAGGTGGTTATTTTTTTTTTGCGTTAAAAAAGGTATATTAAGAAAATTCTACATGTGTTTAATATGAAGAATGTCAAAAATATTAGTATTTAATTAGTTGTGTGTTTCTAGAGGTACAATCAAGTAAAATTGAGCTCAAGTCACAATGAACTTGAACTCGAGCTCGAGCTCGAGTCAAGCTTATAGAATGAGCTCGACTCGTTTGCTTATTATCAAGCTCAAGACTCGTCCGAATAGAAGCTCTCTAAAATGGTATCAAAGAAAATGAGACAGCTCGCCAGAGAGCTGGAACTTGCTGGAGAGAAGATTTCCATATGAGAAAAGGAAGTCATGACCATTTTGAGAATCATAAACCATGTCAAAAGAAATATATTTATTAGTTGCATTACGTGACAGATTTTTGTTCTTTTTTTAATAAATGTTTCCTTTATTTGTTATAAAACATAAATGCTTCCTGAATATATTAAAAATGCTAACTTTAATAGAATCAGCTCACGAGCCGACGACCCTAGTCATTTTAAGTTTGAACCAAAGCTCGTTTAATTTAAGAGCTCATGGTTAGCGACTCGAGTTCAAGCCGGCTTGACTCATTTACACCCCTATGTATTTCATATTTTCATCATTTTTGTGACCACAGTTAAATGATGAGATTGAATATATGTATAGAGTTTCAAAAGCTATGATATATTCTCATCCAAGCTTATCGTATATAATCAATACATACGATAAGTACTCATGTAAAGAGCATTAAAAGATAATTACAAGCATAAATCCTCAGGTACTTGTGTACAAAGATTTATTTGCAATTTGAGAGGACTGCAGATGGTCATTAGCTATATTGTTTCAAAATTTGTTGAAAATCTTGATAAAATCACTTACAAAATTTATGTTTACCGTTGATCGCTATGTGATTAGTTCAAATGTGACTTTACAAATCATAATGACATTATCTATAATTTAAGCTAAGTACATGATACCAAAGCTTGAAGATAAGCTCATTGGTTGAAATATTTGTTTGAAGAGCTTAGTGAACTTGAAAATTACCACAGTGATATGATGGTCAGAGTGTTATTTTTATAGCTAAATATCAAATGCTTCATGAAATAAATAAGCACATTGATCTCCACTGTCACTTTATTCATGAAGTTGTTACTGTGGTGATAATCTTGTGAGTAAGATTAACACTCATGATAATATTGTCAAAATAAACATTGTTAAAATAATAACTAAAATACTCTGAATTACAAATTTTGAGCATTGCTTAAACTTAGTATTCATTATTACGCTATAGAGTTTTATACGAAAAATATAAAGAATTAATTATTAAAGATTGAAGATTAATTTTGTATTTGTTTTATTTCGTGTAATAGTGGAAACTTTTGAAATTTATGACTCGATTTTTATGAGTCTTTGCCTTGGTAGAAAATTCACGCAGATTAAAATACTCTATTATTATATTGATCTTATAACATACTTTGGATTGCAATTCAGATGAACTTGCTTCATTAGTCCTCTCCTGAGTATTTTCCTTGAAAAGAAACGGTTAAAGAATACCTCCTCTCCTTTTACAAGAAGATAACTCCTTTGGTTTGATCTTATATGAGCCGACACTCTATCATACTAAATGTTATGATGAGTGGAGAAAGCCCAACTAATATTATGACAAAATGTTTACCTATTGTTAAAATCAAAGATTTTAAAATTATATTAATGACAATAATGAAGATTAATAATGAAATAGGATCAAAGTGGAGATTGTTAGTTGGTAATCCTGTTTTAATTGGATATTAGTCTTTAGTTTTATTCCGCATTCGGCATAACGATTTAACTATGTTCATTCTTCTACTGTTAGTTATAGGTTACTGTAAATTGCTTCTTTTTGGGTTTTATTTTTTTCTCTTCAGCGAATAAGTTGTGAAATAAGTATTTGACCTACATTCTATGCGGTAGCTGTAATGTAATTCAAATTTTCAATAAAGTTTATGTTTCTTCTACAATTCTTCCTTCTTCCTCTATACAGTTGCTATTGCATCCTGTAATCAATCTTGAGAAATAATGTTTCAGAATATAAATAATACTAATGTTCTATTGTTCTATTGGAACTTACTTAGTGTGCTGTTCTTTAAATTACGTGATCCTCAAAGAACATGCATGGTAAATCAACTGGCCGTTTATTTTTCTTTTAACTATCTATTAATAATGAAATCTATAAAGCTAAATCCCACCTGCAGCCAAACAGCTTCAACTCCCACTAAAGAGAAATAAATCATTAAATGTTTCTTCAATACTCTCGGATGTCAGGAAATAAGTTCTACCTGAGACAGGCTGCAATTATGAAAATAATTCCAGGCGCAAGGTTAGGCATGGCCGACGCTATTGCTGGAGAAGTTTTCTTTATTCCCACAAACATCAGAGCTTGGAATGTAGTTACCCTACGAAAACAAAACAAACAACATATAGACCACATTTATTAAAAAAAAAACTCAAAATTTCAAGTTCACAAAGTTAATTAGGAAATTGCTCGTGGGAAAAGAGAATAACTACCCTCCCAAAGCGATAAGAATAAACTGAACCACCAAAGTAAAACTCAATTTTGAAGGCCATTTCTTCCTGCAAGGTGGAAAAATATGAGAGGAAGGAAGAATAACTGCTATTAAAAGATGAAGAAAGAAGAAATCCAGACACTAATTACTTACTTCTCTAATGCAATGGCGAAGGGGAAGATGAAGAAGGCCATGGCCAAGCATCCAAAGATGATGAGGAACAGAGGGTTGATTCCAAGGGATAGAATGGGTTTCAAGAGCACCGTGTAGAAAGCGCCCACGATCTGCACAGCAATGAGGCCGGAGATGATGAGGAAATCTTCCACAAACCCCGCGTTGGGCTTCCTCCCTGTCCCCATCTCGTACTCGAAGGCAGAAACCGTCGTCAAAGAAGGAGAGCTTGGTGGCGAGCCCGATGGCCGCCTCTTTGTTGGAACGCCGGCGATGGTTGCGGCGGCGTTTGTCGGAATCGGAAAGTTTGGGGGTTGAGGATGGCTGCTCATTCGGCCATTTTGTTCGATTTTCGCGCACGCTCTGTATTTCCGACGTTTGAGAGCGGGCTCTGCGGTTGGGAATCCGTAAATGTTCGATACAAATATATCGCTATCATCCGTTAAGATGCATGCGATTTCTGTGATGGAGGGCGATGCGTTCTTTCGGTGTAGGATATAAGTACGTCAGGGCACAAAACGGCGGAAACGGTTAATTTCTTGTATGGGACGATCCGCGCCAATTTCTTTTTTAAGGCTGTGTGGCGATTTCTGTGATGGAAGTCAAAAATCATTTTGATAATTATTTATCATTTATTTTTAGGTCTCTAAATTTAGTTCAGATCAAAATAAATGAGGCTAGTTATGAGCTAAAATTTTGTATCGAATTTTTTTCGAACAAATCTCAACTCGGCTTGAAATCAGATTGTTAACAATTTATAACTATGAATTTAGTGAATTTAGCTTGAAGATCGTTAATCGCTCGAAAATTGTTTCAAATTTTGGCATTGATGGAGATCCGAACGAAATAAATGAGTCGAGCTACGAGCCAAAATTTTGTATCAAATTTTTTTCAAGCCGAATTTGAGCTGACTCTAACTCAGCTTTAAATCAGACCATACACAGCCCTATGTATTTCTTAGCATCTCATGAAATATTAAATGCATTTATATTATTTTTATTTAAGTTTTATTATTTTAAAATTTAATTTTTTTACTATAAAAATATATATATATATATATATATATTTTAAAGTAAAAAGGAAAGCGCGAAGTAAAAGCGGACCGCAGGAGAGATCCGACAGCCATCGTTCTGCTGTGCATCGAGGCCACCGCGATGAAATCGCTGCCCCAAATGGGGGAGATTCACAGGGAGATGCCGCGCCGCTCGAAAAAATCTCCCCCAAACAGACCCTAAATCAAAAACACGCGCGAGATTCGCATTTCATAAAGGTGAATGGATTATCATCTCACTTGGTTATGGTGATTCACTTTATAGCTTATATATTGATTTATTTCTCAATATCAATTATCGTGATAAAATAATAATTAAAATATGTCATATGTTATTGATATTGTTACTTGAAGGTGTTAGAGTGCTCGGTCTATTTAGAAGAACTAATCATATAAAAACTGTCTACTTGAAATGAATAAATTTAGCATCAATCATATGATTTATCATTAGTATTTTATATGAGTTTAGATAATTTTTTAACCACTCCCCCCCCCCCCCCCCCAAAGATGGACAGCCTGATGAATACAAAAGACCTTCTCTTTTGTTAATAAGGATTTTGTAATCAATCAAATAGATTAGGGTTGTTAAGGGTGATGGTATAGGAATCATTTTTCTCAAATTATATTATAGTCTCACTGTTATACCTAATCAACAATGATGGAGGGGAACTAACTATTCTTCATTTGGTTATCTTAAAATTAGCATATGTACTTGTCCGCATGTCTAAAATCCCATGAGCTCACATACATCGTATAATCAATTCATTTATATTATCGTTGTTATTTTCGTTCATTTTTCTTTTTATTTTTTAAAGGAGTCGTTAGTTTATTGATCATCGTAATACTACCCTTTTTCAAGTCTTTCTTCCAGATGATATGAATGATCAGGAGAATAGATGAACCGAAAAAGACAGGACATGCGATAGAGATAAAAATACAAGAGAAACAAGCATATACGTCGGAACTAGATCGAACCGACATAGCTTGTGTCAAATATCTGTGAAAGAATGCCTACGAAAGCTATCAACAATTAGAGATTCAGGTGTGGTTATCTGTTCAGGGGTCCAAAGTGCTCCCAATAGAACACATCCCACTTAATTAATTTCATATTGGGGTTTGTCCAATGATACTATTGATTCAGAGAGTTTTGTTTATATTATAAGTGACAATTTGCATAATGTTATTGAAGGATAGTTATTTCACATAGAAATACTCCAATATTTTCAAAACTTCTACTAAGTCACGGGGTGAAGAGTAAGTCTCTCATGGTCTCATATGGGTAACAGACTCATTGACATACGAAGCCTGTAAAATAACCAAATCATCCCCTCCTGATACGTCAAAGCACATCTAGGTCATAAAAGGGCAGAGGAAAAATCTTTGTATCGCAAACCAACAACAGCTCGTCAGCAACCGGGGATTTGAGATGATAGTAGCGAAGAAGAAAGAAACAACAGGGCTTAATATGGGTAGTCAAAGGAATTGAGGAGTAATCCCTAACATGTAGATATAGCTAGATCGGGGCACTACGGACCCGTCATCTCAAGCCACTAAGACCCTAAGTCTACATGGTCATGAGATAGTCGACCCAACACATATAAAGATCTTCGGTCTGTAATGGTCTACAATCCATGAATTGTGTCATCCACGGGGACCTCGGTAGCCCTAAGGTCAATGGAACAAAGCTCTATCCTATGACAATTAGGTAGAGCTCAAAGATGTAAGACTTATACCTGTCAAAGTGGTGAGGATGTCGTTGGAAGAGAAGCGAAAGGGAAGTTTAGAAACAAGGCTATGAACGCTCCCGATAGGAGGACTTACACCCGTCTGAGTTGGGAGCCTTCAAACACCCCAAGTGCACTAAATGGTCACCTAAATGTCAAAATGTTGACTATGACAAGAGTCGCGACTATGGAAGGACGGTAGATCGCTCGCTATCTTGCTGGAAAGGGTGGTCCGGAAGCTGCACTGCCTTCCGGAGTACAAAAATCAATAGATTTGTTCGCCGGCATCACATAGATTGGCGGTACTTGACGATTTACTATCTATCTTCTTCGACCAAAATAAGTCATTCTCGTTTCTCAGCGTACGAAGAACTGAAAGCACATGGCACATTCTCACGGATTGGAGAAGCGATCTATTGTCTGAAATCAATTGATCATGCGACTACCTAAAAGGTAGGAACGGCATCGCATCGGTCTTTCTAAAAAAATGGTACACAAGTGAGTTCAATTCTCGTTCTACCTATTGTATTGAAACTTTTTTCGTCAATCAGCATGAGGAATGGCTATCAGATTCCTCTCTTTTTTTTATCCAGTCTCAAGAGCTCGGTCGCTCAGGCCAACCCCCCGAGGTGGATAGGCCAATGAAGGCCCCAACAAAAGGGCCATCAGGAGGGAGTGACCCGCAAGAGTCACTCTTTCGACGTTTTAAGACTTCTCCCAGGGCAGAGGAAAATTTACATGATCAGTCCATTTGAGAATAAGGTGGGATTCTTGAATGTAGAGAGCGGTCACTACTGTGAGTGATTCAAGGCCGGTGAGACCAAACGGTGAATTTCAGTCTCCACATGCCGTGGTCGACCAAATTCTTGCGGTCCATGGAGCACATGCACAGGGGCTACCCGCTAGCCTACTTGCTTGATGGGCTTAGCACTGTACCGATAGCAAAGGAAACTGCAACAACTGGCGAGCGAGCTTGGTTGCCAAGTCTCAAACAACTTATCGGGCATCAATGAGATATCCAATGGCTTGAACTCAAGCCCCATAGGTTCCACTTCACTCCAGTGTTTTAGCTGACGTGCACGCTGACTCTCGTTCTTGACTAGTCCACCCACCTTTCACTGCTAAAAAATTCATGTTGGGTTAGTCGGGTTAGAGAAGCAAAGGGACATCTCCTCGGGACATACATAAATTCTTGTTAGTTATTCAAGTCCCTATTAGTATGAATTTGGTAATTATCATGTTATACAACCCATTGAAAATTTGGTCCAAAATGACATGTAGGAAAGTAAAAGTGCATATTTTAAAAATTCGAACAATTTTAGTCCTAAAATTTAGATTATCTCAATCATTTATTAATAGGATTTTACAATTTTAAGGCCCTTAAAAGAGCCTAAATTATAATATTTGTAGCATCCCACATAAACCAAAAATAAATAATTAAAAACAATTCAAACATGCAAACATTCAGGAAAGACAGTAAATAAGCCAAAAATAATGAAAGGAATGTGTCACTGGATCGATAACATATCACAGAAAACATATAGATGGTCATGAACCACATAAGTATATTTATGATCCTAATTTTTACATAAATGATATTTACAATTAAGGTACGAGAGCAAGCAATCAGCTCATGGTCTCTATCATGTGATTTGATGTGTATAGCGACTCCTAACACATGCATGTTCCTTATTTCTAATACAAGAATCTCTTAGGACTCTATAAGGGTACAAAGGAAATAAAAAAAAGTATTTGACTTGCATAAAAACAATATTAGCAAAAATGCCAACAAACATGCAACACATATGAGTCATGTCTGACGAGTGGAGCTTATAACATTGCCTGCAATAAAGAGTTAAACATTGCTCCTCCTTTATAAAACTTGTGTGTGTGCATATATATATAGGAATGTCTCACTGGAAGAAGACCGATCTAATATACTACCATGCATATTAAAACACTAAGCATGCAAGCACACAATAAGCACAAAAGTAACATCTAGCTATAACAAACAAACCAAGAAAGAACAATAGTAAAAAACTTTGAAAATAATACCTAGCATCCTAGTCCTAGCCTAGCACACCATCTAATGAAAAATGTCATGACTAGCATCTAAGTGCTCATGGTAATTCTCCGGGTACGTATGCCTTTAACGGGGTTGCCGCACCGACACCGGCCCCATCCTAAAGATTATAGGAACCTAAAGGGTGTCACCAATGATAGATTTTAAAAAAGGATTGACCTTACAAATGGCCTAACTTACTGCATGCGTAACTTTTAATTTATGGAGGATGTAATAAGTAGAAAAAATATATGTTTTTTAATAAGAAACATTAAAAGCAGACCCATAACTTGCAAGGTGACATAAGTTAGATCTCTTGGATCTTTAGCAAAGTCATAATTGTGTCAATCTCAATGCTTTAACTCGCATTGCTCGCAGGGATCGACCAGTCATCGCTACCAAAATGGAGTCACTCGCTTATTGAGTCTAACTCTTTGTCCATGCACGCATATAGATGCAAATGTGACCCGACCCGCAATTACGCAGTAAATTAACTTCCAAAAGATGGCAAAAAGCTTGACCCAATTTCTAAATAGCGGCTAGTGTGTGAAATCTTAAATGATATAAAAATTGAAAAATATTTTACACACTAGGGGTACTACGCAAGTATACGTATCGTTTCAAGTAATATAGAGTTTTCTTTAAAAACCCCAAGTATCGATCCACGAGGAAGTGAAGTAAGAGGTCTTTAGTCAAATTCTAATCTACTACTAATAGTCCTTAGTTTGGAATGTCGATTAAAATTGTGTTTTATCTAAGCAACTACTCTTAAATACAAAAGTTAAATGTAAAGATAGTAACTATATCTAAATGCAAATAACAATTCTAAATAAATCCCTTTTTGGATGAATTGGTTTGGAGAGATTTGAGATATTAAAAACTACTATTCTTATGTAATGAAATAGATAATGTATAGGAATGAGATGCATTAAATATTGTATGTGTCAAATAAGAGCAATCATATTCTTTACCCTTTGGTCCAGGCATAAAGAACATTGACTAATTCTATATTTGGTTACTGAATCTGCGGCTAGGCTGGGAGGATACCAACTCTCACTTCGGAGCTCCCATGTTCCCTTCGCCTGAGGGCTAACATCTACACTTCAGCACCCAAACAATAGGACCAAATTGGAGATTTTAGTCTGTCACTCTAAAATCTCCAATTCTACGCCCAATAATTATATTTCCCTATTTATTTGCATTCAACTTCCATGAACTTAACCATCCATGGAATTTGAATGTTGTTCCACTTTGTTGAGAATTACACCGCCCTTTCGGGACTTAACGCAATTACAACGAATTTTAACACTACAATGGGCCCTTATTGCAATGTAAATTAAGTGTAAGTAAAAACAATCACATTTATAATTAAATTCACTTCTATCATGCATCACAAAATCCTAAACATAATTTCTACTCATTTCAAAAGAAAAGTAAAAGGAAAACAATGACATAATCTTCTTATGTCACTATTTCCAAAGAAAAATAAAAAGTAAGAGAGATACGTTACAAAGCACGAATAAAACACAACGGAAACTTCATTTAACCAAAGCAAATTCACTAAATAAATGTTTACAAAATTATAAGATAATGAAGAACAATACTTAGCTTTTTCCCCTCAAAAGAAAGACGAAGATCACTCCCATAAAGTCTCCCGGCGATCCATGCAATGCTAGCGAAATCCCTTACAAATTCTCTCAAAATCTCCTCTCCAATCTCTCCAAAAGGGTAGAAATCTACCTTTCTACTCTTAATCTAAGAATCCTAAACATTCCTCCAAGTTTTTCTCTCCTTTCCTCTATTGTTTTTTCCACTCATTTCTAACATATATTCACCATTTTAAAGAGTATGGACAAATTTTGAAGAGTTTCCTTAAGCACCCCTTCGAAAAAGTGTCCAAATACGTCGAATATTGGCCCAAAACTGCCAAATGTCGGTTCATGGTCGTCCGGGCCGCTGTCGACGGGTTAGAGACCGCTGTCGGCGGCCTTTTTGGCCATTTTCGGTGTCGAGCAGGCTGCTGCGCGGCTCTACCGTTTCGCTCCGTTTGGCTCCGTTTCAACTCCGTTTCACCCCATTTCAGTTGCGTTGCGTTCGTAACAGATAGTCCTACAAAATAAGCATAAAAACAACCTTTCTTTAAAGTATAATCTCATTAAAAAATATGCAAGAAGTGTAAAAGAGATTAAGCATCAAAAGACTTATCGAAAGGTGTCAGGGCAGAATTTCATTTCTTGCTCGTTTTTGCTCCAAATTGCACCTTTTTTGTTTCCTTTTGCTCCAATCAACATTTCTTGTACCTAAAACCAATAAACATACAAAATATCTTCCTTTAAAGTGTAATATCATCAAAAAATAAGTGAAATGATATAGCAAAAAGCATATATATTTTAGGCATGTCAAAATGCAAAGAATCAGATGAGAAGAGCAGTGAGGGGTGTGTGTGGAGGCGGTGACTCAAGAATATGCATGTTGTGTGGACAACAACCTAAAATAACGGGTTGCCGTGAAGGCAACAGTCTGAAGAATGAGTATGTCATAGAGGCAGCGACTCGGAAGGGTGGACGTGTCGTGGAGGCAGCTTCCCAAATGATGGTGTGTCATGAAGTAAGTGATCTAAAAAGGTGGACGTGTCATGAAGGCGCGACCCATATGTGGGCGTGTAGTGGAGGTAACCACCTGAAAGATGGTATGTTGTGGAGGAAGCGGCTCAGAGGGGTGGGCGTGCCGTGAAGGTAGCTACCCGAACGATAAGATTGTCGTGGAGGCAGTTATCTGAATGGATGGGTGGGCTATGGAGGCAGCGGCCTGAAAAGATGAGTGTGACTTGCAAGCACTTGATCCACCGACAGTGTGTGTGTCACATTTGTATTGATCCTGATAATATTTTCATAAATCTTGATTCGCTCTCTAGCAACTAATTAAATTGTTGAAATATATTTTTTGCACATTATGGTTTCTCACGCAAGTATACATATCGTTTTGGTAATATATGACTCTAAAAGAGTCTGGGATGTCTAACCCACATGGAACAATGGAAACCTAAATAGGACAATGTTATAATCTACTAAATTCGTTCTTAATTTGGAATTTCAAAATTCTAGAGTTTTGTTATTAAACCTACAGTAAATATCTAAATTTACTCCTATAGACCTTCTAACTATGCAATGTGAATGTGTTTTGTCAAGTGTTAAATATACTTTTCCTTGCAATGATAATAGTATAGTGTGAATGTGGAAGAAATGCAAAATAAAGTAAAACATGTGACAAATAGGAGCATAAATCTTGTTTAACCTCTCTCGAGCGTGTAAAGAAGTTAGGATTAACTTAGTAATCGGTCTAGACTATCACATTAAAATCCACTAAGTCATCCAACAATAAACTCAACTCCTCAACATTTGCATCTCCTCAATGTTATATATACTTTTCCTTGCAATGATAATAGTATAGTGTGAATGTAGAAGAAATGCAAAATAAAGTAAAACATGTGACAAATAGGAGCGTAAATCTTGTTTAACCTCTCTCGAGCGTGTAAGGAAATTAGGATCTAGACTATTACATTAGAATCCACCAAGTCATCCAACAATAAACTCAACTCCTTAACATTTGCATCTCCCTATAACGTACTTTGATTCATACATTGTAGTTCAAAGTGGTTTCCTAGTCGTTCATTTTGTAGCTCTTCCAAATCATTACGAGTTAACAACATGCTTTAACAAATCAATTTGGTCATATTAAAAAGTAAACTAAGTGCAGAAGAAAAATCATCATAATTCAGAATATAAACTATTTCAACATTTGATTCATCATTCATACATATCTACTACATCACCATAAGAAAAACTAAAAGAGTTTACTCATGATACATGGATGAAACACAACAACAAATCAATAAGAACAAGAAATTCTTCATACTCAAGATGTTTGATAAATCCACAAACACAAATACAAATATTTCTCTCAATTCAATTGCCCTTAAATATGCTCCACCAAAGTTCTCCTACAAACCTCTCTCTCCATCCCTCACAAATACAATCACATACAATCCAAAAGATGAAAATCACTCCAACAAAATAGTCTATAACACAATATCACATACTTAAACTCTCCACCCCAAGAAATTTCTGTCACCAACTCCTTGGTCTTCTCAGTTCTCATGTGTTCCACTTGCGTTCAAACTTTCCTCTTTCTCTCTAATGTTCTTCTTCCACCACCCTCTTTATCTTTTCTCTCCCTTATTCTAGTTATTTCCCAACAATTTTCATTCAAATTGCTCCAAAATTGCCTTGAATTGCTTTAAAACTGCTCCGGAACCGCTTTGAATTGTCATTAAACTGCCCATAATTTGGCACTGGAGCCTAGGCGCCACTACAGTGGCAGCATAAGCTTGGCCTTCAGGATTGGGGCCATGGTGCCGGTACGGTGGTGCCATAACCTTGGCCTTCACAAAAAAAATAGCTTCTGCTCTAAATATCCTCCTTTTGCTCAAAGTTTCTTCCACTTTATCACAATCCTTATACATGTTATATTTGTAAGAAAAAACATAAAAAATACATTTCTTTAAAGTACAATTTTATTCCGAGAGACAAGCAAAACATAAAAAATTTCATGTAATCTTTTTTTCACATCAGTAATGATTCGAAAAGATGGGTGTGTCGTGGAGGCAGTGACCCAAAATAATGGGTGTGTCGTGAAAGCAGTGACTAGGAATAATGGGTGTGTCATGGAGGTTGACCAAAGAAAAATATGTTGAGATTTTCATACCTATTTTACAAGGATTTTGATGATATTGCACTTAAAAAAAATGTATTTTTGATGTTTTGTTGCAGGAATGTTAATTTATGGTCATTGAAGCAAAAAGATGCAAAAATGAGAGAATTTGGAGCAAAAAAGACCAAAATATGAAGATTTAACCTTGGGCGCCAACGGCGATATAGACAGCGCCGACGGCAGGTTTTTTCCGAGAGTTCAGAAATTAAAAAGAAAGAAGGCCGCCAATGGCGAGGTTTTCTCAATAGTGCCAAAACCTAGTATTCTAGAAGGCCGCCAACGGCGATATAGAGGTCGCCGACGGCGATAATGACGGTTCTCTCACAGAGTACATTGAATGTGGACGATTTTTGAAGGGATTCTTAGACAACTCTTGAAAACTCCTATACAATTTTAAAAGAGACAATTGGAGGCCAAAAATAGGGGGTGTTGGAGGCTGTTGTTGTGTGGTATGTGAGTCTAGTGAGTGCCTATTGTGAGCGTCCAGTGTGTTTGTTAGTTTAATTAGTGAGATTGTGAGGAATTTTTCGAGAGATTGTAAGAGTGGAAGGAAAGTGAGAGATTTCTTCCTCCTCTTGTCATTCGAAGGAGAATTCTGTGTGCTGTAAAGAAAGGAAGAGATTCAGAAGAACTTCAAGGTGTTTGCTTGGGGAGGTATTTGAGATAAGTTGTATTTACTTATTGTAGTTTGTATGACTTTGTTTTTATATATGAAATCCAAGTTTCATCGTATCTTTTCCATGAGATCTGAGTAGTTTCTATGTCTTTCTCCTTGTTTTGAGATTTTGTGAAATGGTGATTTTAATTAATTGTGCAGAGAGAATATTAAAGAAGTTGTGATGATCTTTTCACTTCAATCTTAATTTACTTTCAATTTGACCAATTTATTTGTTAAAATATGTTGAGTTTTACAACTAAAGTGAAGATTACATCCAAGATTCAGGGAGGTCAAAGTCCTTGAAAGTAGGATGCAAATAAATAGGGAAATATTATTTATCAGACGTAGAATTGGAGATTTTAGAGTGACGGACTAAAATCCTCAATTCGGTCCATCGTTTGAGTGCTTGAAGTGTAGATGTTAGCCCTCGAGCGAGGGGGACTTTAGAGCTCAGAGGTGAGAGCCAGTATCCTCCCATCTGAGCCGCAGATTCAGTAACCAAGCATATGATTAGTCAATGTTCTTTATGCCTGGACCAAATGGTAAAAAATATGTATGCTCCTATTTGGCACAACACAATTAGAACTAATTCAATTTATCAATTCACTTAAATTTCTTGATAAGGAGAATGATGCTTGCTTATATATTCAACCTCAGATTACAAACTTTATTAGTAAAATTAGTTAATTACTAGTAGAATTTGTTTATTAAAATTACATCTTATTTACAATTGCATAGTAGTGACAAATATGTAATGTGAACTACTAGGTTGTGATTCTGTATTGGTATTTAAAATCCTAGTTCGTAGCCTCTAATATATTCCCTGTGGGATCGATAACCAAGACTCCACCAGAGCCCTGTATTACTTGAGCGATACGTATACTTACGTTGATAAGAGTAACTTTGCGATTATTGAATATTTTATACACTTCTTTATCAAATTTATAATCACGGTCAAGTTTTTGGTGTCATTACTAGAGATTCAACCCTTTTAGTAGCGATATTAAATTCTTGCAATATTAAGCTTACGCAAAGTAGCCGATTCAGAGGCAACAACATGAAAGCATATGTCTGTCATGGAGGCAGTGTCCCGGAGGGTTGAGTGTGAATGGGGTGCAACTAATTGGGAGTGAGCATGCCATAGATGCATCGACCTAGAGCATGAGTGTGTCATGGAGGGAGTGACCTGGAGTATTGAGTGTGCACGTGGTGCAAAGACCCGAAATAAATGGTATGTTGTGGAGGCAGTGACCCGAAAGGGTAGGTGTGTTGTGGAGACAACAACCCAAATGATGTGTGTTCTTTGAAGGGAGTGACCCGAAAGGGTGGGTGTGTCGTGGAAGCAACAACTTGAATGAACGTGCATGTAATTAAGATAGTAACCTGAAAGGGTGGGCGTGTTAATGATGCAGCAACCCAAAGTAATGAGTGCGTCGTTGGGGCAGTAAAACAGAACAGTGAGTTTGTCGTGTAGGCAACTACCTACGTGAATGAGTGTGCCACAAAAGGAGCATTGACTCAAAGGTGTGAGTGTATCAGGAATGCTTTGACTCGAGTGAGCGGGTGTACCACAAATGGGTATTCACTCAAGTGGCAAGCATACCAGGAATATATTAGCTCAAAAGGTGTGAGCGTGTCATGGAGGCATTAACCCAAGTGAAGAGCATTCCTAAAAGGCATTAGCTCAAATTGTGCGAGCGTTTTGGAGGCATTGGCTCAAGTGAACGAGTGTACCATAATGGGAGACATTGATAGAAGTGAATGATGATCCTCACTGGAGATAATCATGATAGCGAGGTGAGTACATGAATGAACACTCAAAATTCAACTAAAGCATATGAAAATGACCAGCTAAATATCATGCACACAACATTAATGCACACGTAAAACACACACTATACAATTAAAACTAGTACTTTGATCCGCTTGGTCGACCGAGGTGGTCAACCCGAGGCAATGTAACAAATAGGTCAAGTCGCCTAAGGTGGCCGACTGAATCAAAGTGATTGATGACCTGATTGGGCCTGCCGGTCGGACCAAAGTGGTCAGTCGGTCGGGCCAGGGCGGGGGCGGTCGGACCTAAATGTTCGGTCGATTGGGTCGGGACGGCCAGTCGGTCCAAAGTGAAATGCAACGTGTAAAGTGCAGGATGCAATACAAATCCAACAAGATGCAAGTGATCACGATCGATGGAGAACCAAACTCGACTAACACTCTCACGTAGATAGCTAGAGTTTTAGAGTTTGGATGTGCAACACAACTGCCTCCAACTTTTGCAAGGAATGGGTAGAATTTCATTCTCCAATTTTTCATAGGATAACTTCTTCACTGTTTATAGGACAAACTGCCCACAAAGATTTTTCTATCCTACAACCCCTCCATGATCTTATAAAATGGGATAGCTACAAAGATTTTCTCATTCTTCAAGATCCAACTATTCCGACCCCTCCAAGGAATGTTGGAAGTGCCAAAGCGGTGGGGAATTGGGATTCCGACCCACTATAATTTAGGTAAAGGGTTTGCAAGGAAACACTATTGGTTTCACTAGGGATTTGGCCACAATGTAAGCTCATAACCTAGAGCTTTCTCTAAGACATAAATGATCAATTAATACGCGTATGACAATGCAGACTAGAGTTGGACGACAACTTGTCAAGTGTGGGCAACCAAACCAAAATGTCACCATAAAGATGATCAATTAAGAGGAGCATGGTTGGGCCAACGATATCATTCGATCAACCAGATTGCCTGATAACTAGCGATTGATTGAGTCAAACAATACCGGGATGCCGATTGAACCTGCCTTATGTGTGCGACCAAATCTATAAGCACCAAACGAAATCTACTCCTAGGACTAGCTACGAAAGGAAAAAAAATAAATGGGCTTTAGGGAATCTCACCAATGTGAAGTTTGATCAACGCGTGCTCTTTACTTGCCCGAATTGTCAACGTCTGAACCACATGCTGATGTACGTTTGCAAGAAAGGTTAGACATTAGGTCTATATATGTCACTAGCCGCAAGGAAGAGCTAGCCGAACAAAGAGAGGATCAGGTTGTGACTAGCATTGCTGGCAAGAGGAAGGAGGAGCTCGAGATGTCGGTGAGGAAGCTCGAGAGGAGGCCGACATCAGCCAACATGATGCCAACAAAGCTTTGTCGGTGAATGTTCGCCCGTAAGAGGGGAGGTCAATGTGTGGGAAGCTAGGTCATCTCAAGAGATCAAGAAAATAAGGCCTCTTGGGGTTTGTCGCATGCATTTATGTTGAAGGAAGAAGGCAGGTGGTCTGCGTTGAGGGTGGCCGTGGGCAAGAGAGGTGGTTGGTACATTGAGCGGCGAAACCAAAGAATTTTTGACGTAAGAAGACACCGTTAGGACGAGATGCACAAAGATTTCAGCTCGGGATGGAGCTAGACTGCTGTTAGGGCTTGTCGGTGTAAGGGGAGCCTGCGGGTGAGGGGAAGCCACCACAGTCGTATGGTTCGACACAACGAGGGAACTCTATGACGAGGCGAGCGGGTGACAAATCTTGGCCCCCTAAGGCATCAAATAGATAGGGATCCCCTTTACGCGTGAGATAACAAGTTTATCCCCCATTCTACAAATCTTTTTTTGTCAGTTTTTAAAATTTAAGGCTTTATAAATATTCAAATGTGACGATTTATGCGTTACCCACTTTTGTACGAAACCCAATCAACATGAGTATCCTCTCTAGGTAAAATTGACCTTTCAAACGGGCATGCTTGGTCTATTTCACCATCCGAGGTCGTTTGGATAAAGTTGTTGACGGTTCAGACAATTCATCCCCGTTTCACATGCTAATGTTTGAACGAAATATGTCGTTCATTTAGAGTTGTCTGATGGACAAAACACCGACCAGCCTTCACTTAAGCGACAACCCAAGCCTAGCAAACTCGACTCTGGCTACGTGTCTTTCAATACATGTGGAAGAGTCATAAATGGATGTCTTGCACTGCGAGAATCAACACATGCATCAAACAATGTTACATAGTGTTTGAGTGAACAAACTAAACTCTTGACATCAAAAATTGATGCCAACATCGTCCTCAATGCAAAATACCACTTTAACTTTTAACCAATTTAAACCATGCATTCATTCACGTTTGATAATTGACTCTTAACAAGTATAACCCACATATAAATATCACTTTGGCTTGGCTAGGGATTTTGCCATGAATGTAAAGTCCTAACCTAGGGCTTTATGCAAGACATAAATGACCAATCAATATGCGCATGGTCGTGTTGACTAGAGCAAGTCAGCCAACTTGTCTAGTGTGAGAAACTAAACCATCAACGACCACATAAAGCTGGCAAATAACAAGGCATGTGGGCGACCAAACCCACACGCGCCTTACTAAATATACTTCTAAGGCTGGCTATGAAAGAAAAAAAAAAAGGGCTTTAGAGAATCTCACCAATGTGAAGTTTGATCGACTTGTGCTCTTTGCTTGCCCAAACTGTCGGCTTCTGAACCGCATGCTGACTTACATTTACGAGAAGGGTTTGATGTGAGGTCTCTATATGTCTTAACACGATCATTGCATCGCCAGTGGTCGAAGCTTCGACGAAGAGAGGCTGAGAAGTCGTCGGTGGCTTATTCGCTAGCCGCAAGGGAGAGCTAGCCGACCAAAGAGATGTCAGGTCTCTATATGCCGCATGCATTTCTGTTGAAGGAAAAAGGCAGGCGGTCTTCGTCGAGGTTGGCGGCCGACGAGAGAGGCGCCCGACGTAGTGAGGTGCGGAACTAAAAGAATTTTGGCATAAGAAGATTGCGAGGGGACGAGCAACACGAGGATTTCCACTCGAGATGGAGCTAGGCCGACTTCTAGGCTTGCCGACATGAGGGGAGGCCACGGGTGAGGGGAAGCGTTCACAGGCGTGCAGTTCGCTGGCGAGACGAGCAGGGCGATAAATCTCAGTTTCAATATGACATTGACAACCAGTGGCGGCTCCTTTGTGCATGAGATAACAAGGAATTTTATAGCTCTTTTTTGCTTTTTTGTTAATGTTAGTTTTTATAATTTAAAACTTTTGAAATATTCAAATGTGCCCATTTACACGATTCTCACTTGTGTAGAAAACCCAAGGAACATGAATGCCCTCCCAACGTAAAATTGACGTTCCAAATGGGCACGTGCGGTTCATTTCACTTTTTGAGGTCATCTGAATACGTTCATTGAAGATTGAGATAATTTGAGCTCGTTTCAGTCGAGGATATCCAAATGAATTTTGTCATCCGTTCAAAGCCATATGACATACAAAATGCTGACCAACATTTGCCTAAGCGACTTCCAGAGCCTAGCATACTCTAATCTGGTCGCGTGTCCTTCAATACTCGTTAGAGGGGCTTAAGTCTTAACTAGATGTCCTGCAATACGAAAATCAACACATGCATCAATCAATAAACACATGCATCAATCAATGTTCCATCGTGTTCGAGCGAACATCATACACTCGCGACATCAAAAATTGATGCAAACATTGTCCTCAATGCAAAATACCATTTTAACTTTTAAACAATTTAAACCATGCATTCATTCATGTTTCATCATTTACTCTTAACAAGCATAAACCACGTAAAAATATCACTATACAACGAACAATATACCATCAAATATGTGTGTATATAACAATACTTATAGTTCAAGAAGACAAACATAAATTTTAAATCCAATGATAAAGATAAATCATCTACATTAGTTTCACAAAAAAATGTATGGGATTCAATACATGCATGAGCTGGTATAAGAAAGGATGGCCATGACATAATTAATTTACTCTATAGTCTTACAATGGCCAATAAAATGTTGATTGAAAGAAGCAATGTTTGAATATTCTTTATAAGAAATTTAACCTCAAACATGGCTTATTATAATTATAAGGTCAAGATATCCTAAAATAACAAACTTTTAATAATATTTATATGTCAAAATAATATTAATACAATAATCAATGTTTTTGTCTGGATCTAATAAAATTAGTGGGGGTCTTTTCGATTTAAAATCAAAATATATATTACGAGACTTTTTAGAGATGAATAAATATAACGAACAATAACAAAAAAAGAAGGGCTCAGAGGCATAAAAAAAGACGTAAAAGAAAAATTTTAAGGTTCAATTTAAATAGAACGAGAAATGTAAAATTAGTCCTATAATATTGTATAAAGTCACTTTCCCAAGAAATAGATTAATGGATATAAGAAATTGATATTTGATCTACTAAATGTTATAATAACCAGTATCATAGATCCCATTGTTTCATTATTTTGGGTCATGAGTGTCCTTGTTCTACTTAGTCATGTAGCCATCTAAAAATTCTTTTTAAAAATAATTGATTATCTCATTCAAATGGGCCACACAAACCAACATTGTGGATCTAAACAAATATATGTGATTTATACTCGATAAATATGTGAGGCATAAAACCATACTACACATACTACTTATAGTATTACATGTGATGACACATGTCAATGATGATGGAAGTTCTCACACTATAAAGCAAAGGGTAGGAAATGCAAGTTTTTTTTTTAAAATTATTATTAATGTTTCATTTGATAGAGAGGTTATTCAAGACAGGGGATGATTGTATAGTGGATAGAACTAAAAAAATATTAAAGATGAAGCTTATATCTTGAGTGCATATACCTAAAAATGGTCAAGTGATACATAGAGATGGATAAGATGGGACTTATTGCTCAACCATATATAATCAAGAGTCCTTAATATTTACTTAATGATGCAGAGAAAATATCAAAAATGTGAAAGGTGAGACTTAACACTTAATCTTATCGGATTAAAATGATAAAAAAACTCATTATAATATAGAAGATATAAATGTTTTTTTTGTTAGCAAAGGACACAAGAATTCAATATTTAAATTATATTGCATTGAATTAGTAGTACCTAGGGAGCAAATCAGTCGAGTCAAGCTCGAGTAACAATTGACTGGTGATTAAGTTTGATTATTTAATAGAGTTAGATTCAAGCCCGAGCTTACTTTTATGAGTGCAAGCTGACTCACGAGCTTATTTATTTATTATTAAAGAAAGAAATAATAATAATTTAAGTTATTGTTAAAAAAAATGACAACAAATGACTAAGTAGGAAAAACAATTTACTTTTAAATATTTTAAATAAATTAAATATGAAATATTAAATTTTAAAATATTTTGAGCAAATATTTTTATTAATTATTTTATAATGAGTTGACTCACTAGTTTAATACAATATGCTCGGTTGCTTGAGCTTAAATTGTTAACTCATCAAGCTCAATTCAATACTAACTTATCAAGCCAAATTAGGGCCGACTCTTGAATCAACTTGGTTCAGTTACACCATAGTAATGTTAAACATATATCATGCATCATGATATAATAATGCTATATATATCATACATCATTATATAATAATGTTAGGCATATAAGAAGGGTTAATATTCTCTCTGACAAACGACCGCTCAGCGTCGAGCTGGAACAAGTCGGGAAGGGATCATTTTGGCGGGCTACTTCTCCTGCCCTATTGCTTTTCTCGTACCGCTTCCCAAGATCTCACTATCTGCTTCTCTCACCCTCTCCTCGCCCCTACAACTCATTGCAATCCATATGGAGGAATCTAGGGTTTTCTACGAGCACCGGGCGAACCCCGCCAGATCGGCCCCTGGAGTAATTTCCAGGATTCGGCTGGAGAATTTCATGTGCCACAGCAGCTTACAAATCGATTTGGGAGACTGGGTGAACTTCATCACAGGCCAGAACGGAAGTATTTCTCTAGAATCATAAGCTCCCGTCCGAATCGAAAATCCGCGTGCTTGTGTTGGTCGGCCCATTTTGTTGTCTAAAGGTTTGTTTTTTTTTTTTTTTTACCCCTCATCAGGTGGAAAAAGTGCGATATTGACAGCGCTTTGTGTGGCGTTTGGTTGCCGGGCTAAAGGCACACAAAGGGCGAACGCTTTGAGAGATTTCATAAAGACTGGATGCAGGCAAGGCGCTTCAGTCACATAGCATTTTCCTATAACGTTTGCATGCTCTGCATCTCATTGGTTTTTTTGTTCTTCAGCGTCGGTGTTGCTTATGCTAAAAACCAATTATTTCATTTTTTTGAAATTTTATTATTTCTTATATTAGCAATTCGTTCTAATGACAAAGAGTATTTCTTTGCCTCGGTGACGCCGACGCAAAGATTCACAAACAAATTATAAGGCTACATTACATGGACTTTTGAGGACATAGTGTTGTTGTGCCAATCCCTGGGCAACTCATTACTGAAATTTAAAAATGCATGCTGATTCGCTT
Source organism: Papilionanthe hookeriana x Papilionanthe teres (assembly GCA_022702705.1). Lineage (NCBI taxonomy): Eukaryota > Viridiplantae > Streptophyta > Magnoliopsida > Asparagales > Orchidaceae > Papilionanthe > Papilionanthe hookeriana x Papilionanthe teres. The sequence goes on along the minus strand of CM040426.1, from coordinate 64,901,671 downwards.
TTTGTATGCTTTTGATCTAAAAATGGAAGTATGTGATACCCATCCTTTCATTTTATTTTTTTTGGGTCTGCTTTATGCTTTATTTTATTTTATATCAGTAGCATATATTGCAATTTAAGTTAATAGGAAAAGAAGTGTTTCGGGCTAATATAGTAGAGATGGATGGTACACCAATGCAAAGAGTCGATATAATTAGGAATAGCTACATAAATACCACTCAATGTCTATGTATTTACGTAGCAAACCCTCAAACTTTAGGTTTATTGCATTTTACCTATGCATGAAAAAGTGTATTTTACTTCATAAAAGTTAGTTATAGTGGTATTTTTGATGTCATATGAAACATTTAAGTGTCATATATATAAAAATTAAAGTTTAGGTGTAAAATGTGTAACTACATAAAATTATGTGGTATATATGTAAATGTCCCTATAATTATGTAAGAAAGATAGCAAGGCAAATGAATAAATCAACAATAATATGAACAAAATTTTTGTACATTGATTTGCGTAAAGGTGGAGTAAAAAATTGAAAAAAAAACATCACTAATACAGGATTCGATTGAAGATTTAAAAAATTAGCCCGTAAATTAATGACACATTGTCCTTACTATTTTGTTTCGGCATCTGCTCTTTATTTCGTAAAACAATTGCATTTGAATTTGTTGGTAAGTTGGTTTTTTGATAGCTCAAAAAAACCTCTCCAAATTTGGTTAAATCGATACAGATCAAATGGATTACAAAAAATTGAAGTAATGCTAATCTTACTTTTGGAAATTCATTTCTTAAAAAGAACTAAAGAAGTAAAGTAAAATTCATAATATTCGGCATTCATGAATAAAAGAATGAACAACAAAATTACGTGAAATATCAATTAAGCCATAATAGTATAAAACATAATATTGGTAGAAAGTCATAATATGACAATCCTTTGAAAACATATGTTGGAACATTCTAATTATTTCTAAATCAAAATTTCGACTACTATGAAAAACTTTGATATGATGTGATTAACAACAACGACAGAAATTAGTTCATTCTTCTTACTCAAAATTATCTAGTAACTTATGGAATATGAAGCTAACTTTGAGCCCTGTTTTATCAATCCTACAAATGGGGACGTCTATTATTTTCTTACTTTTCAGGATTTAGTTAGAATGATGGCATAACAAAATACTTGTAAGTTTTAACATTAGATTGCTTTAATTGTTTATACCAATAGGCTAGAGCTGGACTCATGATGGTTATCTCAAACCTTTAATTACTTGTTCTACAGCTAATATGCCTTATTGAAAGGAGGAAATCATAAAAAGCTTTAAAAAATGATCATATTAACTTTCTCTCGATGTGCCTGAACAAACTCTTGCATCTAATATGCTTTATCGTTTCAGCTGTGAGCTGCGGACTAAATCTTAGTGCCTAGAGAGAGGTTTGGAGATGGCTGAGCTTGTGCGATGTACAAGGAGAGGAGACTGAGAGGAGATGGAGGAGAAGGGGAGTCTGTGCTATGATGATGTTCATCTCTTGTTTCCTGCTTGAGGGCAGGAGGAGTGAGCTGAAGCCAGAGCGTGAGGGTGGATGATGGCGGAGGGAAGGTGGATGATGGCGGAGGGAGCCAGGATGGTGCAAAAACTAGATTGAGAACTTGCGGGTTGGCGGGATGAGATTGAAAACATAGGGCAGTAGAGGGGAGGGGTAGAGGGAGTGGGATATGTGTGAAAAGTAAAACCTAACAAATATAAAGGGGCTCAATTTAATTTGGAATTTTACAATAAAGTATAGTGATTTTGATTAGTGAATTTTAGGGCGGTTTGATTAATAAAATGAATTTATAGAAAGAAATTAATTTAAATTCACTCCAAATAAATTAAATATATTAAAATTTAAAGAGGCACAAATTATATATTTTAATGAAGCATACAGTCAAATAAAATATAAATAAATGATATATATATATATATATATACACATCATTTATTTATATTTTATTTGACTGTATGCTTCATTAAAATATATAATTTGTGCCTCTTTAAATTTTAATATAATAAAGGATGATAGATAGATAGATAGATAGATAGATAGATATATAGATATACTTAGGTTCGATACCATCTATCTTGTGAACACCACAAGGAATAGCTTAAGTTCAAAACACATGATATATTTAAATAGTGTGTTTGGCGTGTTGTGTGTGTAAAACTGAGTTTGATTTGCTTTTTTGTTTAGTTTAGACCAAGAGAATGTTGAAGATTAAATAAGTTTAAATTCAGAACTTTGTAGTAACTTTCAGTTTCAGTCATCTCGATCACTCTATATTACTGAGCTATTTGTTCTTGCAGTTATGCTGCTATATTTGTTGAAATTAAGAATGAAGGAGAAGATGCTTTCAAGCCTGAAACATATGGTAATATAATAACTGTAGAGCGTCGTATTACTGAGTCGACCAACTCGATTGCTTTGAAGGACCATCAAGGTTAATTTCAATGCTTCATTTTCATCTATTTGGATTTTTGACTAAATTTTCTGGTCATACATTATTATAACTAGATTAAATAACCCGGTTGATGGTTAAAACTCTTTCTTACCAAATCGGATGCCACGCGGACATCATATTTATATTTGAGGGAAGAGATGTGATCTTCTTATTGAGAACTGAACTAGATTTTTACAAGGATTAAGTTTTCTTAATGGTGAAGCTTAACACAGTCAGCCTGATGCCTTTTAGATGCCATAGTTCACACATATACTACAAAACTGCCATTGTGACGGGCCCAATGGTGTTTATTGATATTAAATAAATTTGAGCTCAATTTGTGATAATTTTGACACCTTTGCTCTGACTTTACAGTTAATTTCAATTAATTACTGCTTTCTTTATTTCTTTCATCTACCAAATTTGAACTCACCAATGGATTAACGTTCTTTTGACAATGTCAGTACAATACCGCTTGTTAATCTGCATAAACATGGATTGTGCTTCTAATAATAATTTTCTTTAGCCAATTCTTAAAACTTCAGGTCTATGTTGAATAGTGGCATGGCGATCAGTTATTTCGTCAACTGGAAAACTCTCTTGGTACTCCTTGATTTCAACCTATCTTATGTTTGAAGCATCAGCCAATTTGTAAAAACTTCCACACCTTGCTTTATGCCTTTGAAGGCAAGGTTTTGGAATTCTTAAAAGAAAGAATTCGAAACAATTTCACCCCGCTGCTAACAGTTTGTAAAAAAAATGTTAATGTAGGCACTAAACTTTATTCTCTTAAGTTTTGATTTGTTCAAAAGGCATTTGTGTTGGTTTTGTTCTCTTAAAGCTAGTAAGTCCTCAAGCTTCAGTGAAATGGTTGAATAATAGGGTTGAAGTTCCTTATAAATCTTTTTTTATGGCCTGATTGAGGTATTTATCCCTAGCTTATGGCTCACACTTTATGTTGTTTTGGATGTAAGGCTTTGGTCCAAGGAAGCAATGCCAATTGCCACGGAACACCACTTGGCTATCTAATGAAGGGTTATTTGTATTAATCTGTATTCTTTTGCCAAGGAGCTTCCAGTATTCGGCAAGAGTGAAGTAATGTCTTTTCTTCTTTAGGGCTATTAATTAATATTCCAGCAACAACAACAACAACAACAACAAAGCCTTTATCCCACTAAGTGGGTCGGCTACATGATCCCTTTTTTTCCATTGTGTCCTATTGAGGGTCATATTTTCATTTAATTCTAATAGATTATGATCATTTTTTATACAACATGCCCAAATCTTTGCAGGTCTCCCTCTATCTTTCTTAAAAAAAGTCAAATCTAAAACATCTACTGTCCTAACAGAATCATCAGATGATCGAAAAACACATGCAAAAGTAATAAAATAGATGTCAGAAAATGGTCCAAGTGCCTTTTTCATGATTCAAATGAACACGTTGAAGGTTAATTACTTATCTTAATCATGATAAAGAACTTTTGTTTTAATTTAATCAACAAGCTCTAAATATTTAGTTAATAATATTAGCGTTTTGGTTCATGATAGAGAAAATATTTCACGTTAATTTGGAGTGGATAATTGGGGAGAATGATGACTGATTTGGTTAAGTTCTCACGAGTCCATCGTCTCATGTTGTTGCAAACTCTTGTTTACTTAGTCAACATAGCTAGTAAGCTCAACCTAATCAAATGATCATTTTTAATAACGATGGGTTTCATCCTTTGGAGTAGATTTTGTAGACATAGGATGAAGGTTTGTCCAAGAGATTAATTTTAAGCTAACCTATGTTAATTGAGGGCTTCAAGCCCTATCATGTGAGCCTTATTGTTCACAGTTGTGCCATTGAGGAACATCCAAGTTTTGATCATAATTGTAATATATTGATGTCATTTTGCTGCAAACTATATGGTTTGAGGGTAGATGTCACATTATTGTCAGTTTGAGAGTGATAATGTAGACCCACTTTATATGATATTGACTTTTTATGAGCTTTAAATACACTTAAAATTTCCATCTTTGACAAATGGCTTGGAGGAGGTATGGTTGGATTGATTGCTATAAGCTTGGAACTGCCAATTATTGCTGGAGTATTTTTGGTTTTGTAGTTTCTTATATTTTATATTTAGGTATGGTGATTGGGTTTAATAATAAGTTCTCTTTCCATTAATTGTTTACTTTGGAATTTGAGGGTATTATAATAATAAGTTCTCTTTCCATTAATATTTAATGTCAACCAAATCATCATAAAGGAAGACTGCTTAAAGCATTTATTTTTATAGTTGATAACTTAATTTTGATTGCAGCCCCTTTGATAATAGCTTTTAGGAAATATGCCTATCATAGTGGTAATTGTTAATGATTAAATTTTGGTATATATCATCTTATCAACTCTGCTTGTGTTTGTAGAGGATCAACTTCTAAAATTAGAACTCACTATTTGCTTGATAAGTGTGACCACTTTCATTTGAAGATGAATTTTTGCCTTATGCAAACGTAAAATAAAATAATTTTAGTGAGATCTTTGATTGAATATTTGATATCTAGTGTGTGATGATGCAAGCACAAGTATTGCAAAGTGAGTAGTTGGGTCACTTGTAGGGGTGTAAACGAGCCGTACTTGAGCGAGCCCAAGACTTGTTCATGTTTGGCTTGTTAATTTTTTTTTGTTTGTGTTTGGCTCGTTTATAATTCAAGCATAAAAAACATGTTTGTCTCATTAACTTAACGAATGATTCAAATGCAAGCTGTTTAACGAGTCAAACACGAGCTGTTCGCGAACAATGAGCTTTTTTGATAGCTCTAACGTGAGATGAGATCGAACTAACTTGTTTTATTTTTTTATCTTGGGCGTTTAAATACATACCAACCAACTCCTATCTCTTTGCATATCTAACACCAGAATTTTATTTTTTCCATTTATAATGCCCAAATCTTTTATATGTATTTTTTAAAATATAGTATAAAAATTTGATATAAAAATGATATAAATAAATGTTATTTATTTATTTATTTATTTATTTCAAACCAAAAACGAGCCGAACACGAACGAATAATCTTATGTTTGTGTTCGGCTTATTTATAAATTGAGCTAAAAAAAATGTTTGTGTTTAGCTCGCTTGCTTAACAAATGAATCGAACATGGGCTACTTAATGAGTCAAACAAGTGCTGTTCGTGAAAGACGGGCTTTGTTGACTTCCCTAGTCACTTGGCACAAGTCTTGTAAAGTCCTATATTTGGAACCTAGATGATCAAACAAGCAAATTGGAATTTTAACCACATCTTCTTGACAGGGTGGCCCGCTTGAGTTTTCTTTTATCTACACCTTTTAAATTTTTTAGATTTGTCAAGTTAAAAGCCTTGTCAATTTTATCTTGATTTCATATAGGATTAAACTTAAAAAGGCGGGACTTATGAATTTGCTTTATGGGTAGGGCAGCCCATTGGATTGCGTGCATGCAACATAATAATGAGTAAGTTTAAAAGCAGGCTCACACATTTTTTAAAATATTTGCACATCTTTTGGAGCACTTGCACGCATTTCAAAATACATAATTTGAACTTCATTTTCATTGAGTGCTCACATTGCTTTAAAGCCGCCTTGATTTTGATTTGGACACTAACATGTTTATTGATATTTGAATGAGAGTTTAGCATGCTCTCACTTTTAGAGTATCTGCAAGAGGTTGCTTTTGATAATTGATTCATTTTTGAAGCATGTGAAAGCACCTACACAATTTGTGGGTGTTTTAATTGAGTTGAATGTTGTTTTGTGATACACGTGTGCTTTAAAAACTCATCTATAGTTTGTTTTTTTTACTTTTATCAACGAACTCATAAATCTTTTCTTTTAGAGTTTAAGCATTTACATTCTGTTTGTATGCCCTTTTTATTTGTGGATCTGATTCTGAATTTTGTGATTTGGAATTTGTGTTGTGCGCTTAAAATTGTGTTATTATGCTTGCATTCAGTGTTCATGCTTCGTCTAAGTGGACCTCACAGGGAAGAAGAAGCGTATACATAATGGCATTTCATTAGTTTTTTTCATATTATCTTCTTTTCATACCATGCCCTGAGAGTTTTAGAGGCAACACAGAAGGTTATGTGCCCTTATAGGTAAATTATCGAGTCCACTATAAGTTCATTTTTAGTTATTTTTTGTTCGTTTAGATATGACATGTAATGCATTTCAAGTTTTCTTTTTATATCCAGTTTGTAATTTTATACTTGTAGTATAATTTTCTCACATTTTAGTTATGAAAACTAATTTTATTATGTTTTTATTTTGAATTCTTTTAGTAAAACTTTAGGCAGTTTTCCGACTGTAGGGGGCACTTGAGTGATCCTAGGTCCTCCCGTTGCTCTGAGGAGCGTGCATCATTTGGTGTTTGCAATATCATGGCCTAGGTATTTAACCCATAAATCCCAAGAATTAGTGCAGGGTACTTGTACACCTGCAATAGAAATCACATGCATAGAACATGTTTTCCTCGCCAAGTTGAAATGATGCGAACCTGTACTTTTAATTGGTGGCGTGGGTACTTACTGTTCTTTCACCTTTTGCGAGATGATGCTGTCGATGAAAATGCCATGAGATTGAATTTTATTAGAGAAAAAAGAGTTGTTGCCAATGACTTTGGCCTGAGAATAGAAGTTGTCGACTAGGCGTCTTGGGTGGTTGGCTGTGAAATGCTTGACGATGTTGAATTGAGTGGAACTAAGTGACATGGATTGCGAGATTTGGAGTGTATTTTAGGGTAGTTGTTTGATCAAGTGCAATTATTTGTTTGTTGGAGATGAATGTAATTAGGTTTGCGGAATTAGCTTACATTGGGAGAGCTTGATGACTGATGAGATTTTAGTGTGTAATTACTGACAGCTTTTGTTAGGGGTGATGGCAATGTTGAAGAGAACTTTGGTGCTGGGCTATCAAGTAAAGTTGTTTTTTTTGAGACAGAGGTAACAGAGGAGCCCTGGATTTGGAAAGTGGTCATCGACATTGGGGCCTTGGGAGGCTACTGATAGTGAGTATCCGGGTGAAGTTTTGGTTGCTGATGAGAGGTTGGGGGAGATGGACGGCACGTGTGAGTGAGTAGTTTAGGGCTAAGTGACTTTATTACTTGAGAGAGTGTTAGCAACGAAAGAGAGAATTAGTGTGAGTAATGAGATTTTGATAATCATTAGTTTTGAGATTTATTATTATTATTTTTTAAAACACTCAGGGTCGAAAGATGCCTTAACATGTGCATATAATGCCTGAGACGTGTTGAGAAAGTGTAGAGTTGGTAGCTTTCACACAAGCATTCAATACCTAAGATGTTTTAAAATAGTACCGATTCTTGCTGAGTTTATATTTTAATTTTTTTGCTATTTTATTTTTGGGATATAGATGAGCTTCATGTGGGAGTGGCACTTAAGGTGTTGCAGGGGTTTGGGATGGTAGAAAATCGAAGCAACTGACTGCTATGGTTTTTGCAAGAATATTTTTAAATATAATTAGAAAATAAAAGAACTAGCGTCATTATTAATTTCATACATTATTGATAGATGTATAACCAATATTATGTATCATGAAAAGAAAATAGTTAATTATAATGAACATATTATTTTTCTTATTGTTGTTGTTTTGTTATTTTTGTTGTTGATTTTGAAGTAGTAACACATGTATTAATTCTCTTAAATTTTCATTACTCGTGTATGCTAATCCTTCGCCCACGCCTATGGCATTGGTATACTTTTAATATGTTATTATATAGTGGATTTGATAATCAATATTTTCTCGATATCTTTAGTGCTCTAGATCTTTTCATTTGGTATCACGATCTTTAGCATTCAATCAAGTTGAGTCGTAGAATAGGCATTGAGGTTAGCAATTTTTATGGGAAAATGTGGATTACTATGTGAAGGAGGAAAATCTAGATGTAATGTTTGGAGATACAAATGCCGAAAGCATGTTATAGATGCCGTTTTTAATCCCAACATATAGGAAAAAATGAAAAGAAAAAACTATTGCACAATGGTTACTTTAGAAATTTTATAGTGATCCCATTTTGCCCAATATTGACAGTTAATTTTGAGCTTCCATACAATGTCAATACTCCGAAGTGGTTAAAAGCATTTTTTTGGTGCTACAAGTTGAAGGTTTGTTTCATAATCCCTGATTAGGATGTGCGGGTGGTTTTTCAATAGGGCCCTTGAAAAAGGGAATAATGTAAAGATTTGATCTATAACTTTGAAGTGATTTGGGTTGGAGGATTCAAAGGACTTTGGGGTGTTGATATTACGGGTGTAAACGGGTCGAGCTTGAGCTAGCCTAGGCTCGGCTCATGTTCAGCTCGTTAAAAAATACCGTTATTCATGTTCGATTTGTTACTATATCGCTAAAAAAATTGTTCATGTTCGGCTCTTTTGTTTAGCAGGCCGAATAGGAGCTGTCGCGAACGAGTTGTATTGTCATCCCTAGTCATGCAGACTTAGGGTGTTAAGGGTAGGGGCAAAATTGAAATCTTATTATTTATATTAAAGTATTTATTTAATTAAAATTTAATATATTTTTATTTAAAATTTAATCAATAATTTTAATTGATTATAACTCTTTGTGGCCTTGTAATGAGTTTTTATTATTTTAAAATAGTACCATCAATATATATATATATATATATATATATATATATATATATATATATATATATATATATATTCGAGTCATAATCTGCTGAACAAGGAATTGTTCATTTTTAGTTTGTTTGTTTATCGAACAAATTGAACACAAGCTACTCAACGAGCCGAACTCGAGTTGCTCATGAACAACCAGTCATTTTAACAACCCTTGTCGATATAAGTTCGTGTAGAAGAATAACATCCATAAAATTACCATTATTTGGCTTGACTATTGTACTTCAAATTTCTATTATATGATACCAGAACAATTAGGGGAAATAATAGAAACACCAAAAATAAACTTAACAGTAAAATAGATACATCATGACTTGAATGAAAATAGCAACACATAACATGAAACGACACAAAAAAAAAAAAAAACACTTCTAAATATATCCTAATGGGGGGGGGGGGGGTGGGGTGGAGGTCAGCTAGAGGGATGGGGATGATTTTGAAGGGGCGACGACAGACACAGGAGGCGAGTGGTAGTGAACGGAAGGTTTGGAACAAGTGGAAAGAGCTGTGGGTGGCCGACAACGATCGTGTGATGGATAGGAGAAGCTTGGAGTAGTCGACAACTATGAGGAGTGAAAGAGACAGGTTGGGGAGGATGAAAGAGGAAGGTACAATCACCACCTCGGAGAGGATACGACCGAAGCACCATCAACTTCTCGGATACAACCCTCGAAAGGGGAAGAGACTCCACACACAGGAGATCTGAAACTGAACACACTCAGAACTGCCTCCCACACACATATGGGACAACTATTTATAGCCTCCCACACACACAAAAGAAAAGAGATGGAAAAGAACCCAAAAACTCTTCCCTGGTGACGACGAATATGCTAAATAATTCTAATGAATCGTGCAAGTTCGCGATCCTTCTCCATCGGGGGGGGGGGGTCGCCCGCTGTCACGATTCTTTCAGTGGTTCCCGCTCTTGCTGGCGTCATTCTGCTTCGGGATCCTGCTTCGCGATTGTTCCTACGAAGGTTCGCTAGCCTCTTCCATCTTCGTCGCAATAACTCACAATCCCGCGAGTTCACGGGACTTCCCTGCTGGGATGGCACACCTGCAGCAGACACTAGGGCAGTGCCACCATCGGTCTCCTGGGGTTGGGGGAGCTTCGACCTCATTAGTCGAAGCTTTCGTTTCGCTTTCAGCCACTTTAGATTCCACTGGAGATGTTTGAGGGTTTCCCTATCTTTTGAGTAAATGTTCATTTAAATTTGTTTTTCTGAGACGGTGCACCACCCTTTTAATGGTGAATCTTCCCGAAGTATCATATGATCGGTTCAATTGTGCGTATAGTGAGAGCAGTTAGAGAGGGTGATCATTTTCGGTCATTGCTGTAGGAATACATGTTTTTATATCCGTCGCGCTGATTCATTCGGTCATATTGCCAAGGTTGTTCCAACAAAAGGCTACAGACATCCATAGGGACCACGTCACTCCACACCTGATCTTGTATCTGGCCTCCGATCGAAAATTCTACCAAGCATCTTCGGTCAGTGATGACTTAATTCTCCTTTTTTAGCCATGTTAGTGAATATGGCTGGGAATGCCTCTAAGTTGCCAGTCTCAATTTTTTTACCATTTGCGTCGATGCCACATTTTTGCTGCTCCCGTCGTCGATGATTAGAGTACATACCTTTCTATTCACTGTGCAGCAGGTGTGGAATATGTTGTGGCGAAGCTACTGCGAATCCCTCGTGTCATCGGTTTGTAGGATTCATCGAATCACGAGTGCCTCTCCTTCATCTGAGGGAAGTTGATACTCCTCGCCTTGTTCTTCGGCTTTCTTTTCACCCCTAATTTCTTCTACAACGCCTTAATCTGTGAGTGTGATATCCTGTTCGTGGGGCAACTAAAGACAATGTGGTCATAGCCGTGGCATTGGTAACACTTCCTGGCTGACATCGTGCTGGAGGAGTTGCCCTTCTCCAGTTTCTTCCTGTTTTGTTCCATAGTGTCATTCACTTGTCCGGGCTCGCCTGTGTCTCTCGAGATATCCCCATCGATCGTGATAATTGTTGGTGATAACCTGCCTGAAGTTTGCTGCTTGAAATATGATTGTTGCTGGCTCTACTTTTGTTGCCTTTCCACTTTCAAGGCTAATCTTTGGACATCTAGTGTCCAATATGGTTGCAATTGTACCATATTTCTGATGGTGGGTTTTAGACCCCCGAAATATATGGTTATTGTATGTTCCTTTGGCTCCAACAGTTTGCATTTCATTTGCAAGTGATTAAGTTGGGCAGTGAACTCTTCAACTGAAAGATCCCTCTGTTGCAAGTTTTATAGTTTTAGAAACATATACTGGCGATAGTGAGGTTGGAGGTGCTTTTTCTGCATTACTTTCTTTATCTTTTTTCAGCTAGTGATCTTTTCCCTCTTCTTTTGCCTCTGCGCATTTTCCCACCATATGGAAAGCTCTCTTCTTCAACTTAATAGCAACTAGCATGACCCGTTCGTCTTCTGGTACATCTTTATATTCGAAAATCCGTTCAACTTACTGTAGCTAGTCAATAAACTAATCGGATCCATAATTCTCTCGAATTCTGGGAGGTCTATCTTGATGCCATAGTTCCTCTGACCTTCATAAGGGGCCTCTTCTCTCAGCCTCTTTTGATATTAGATACCAAAGCGACGCGTTTGATATTCTTCATCACTGTGATCCTCCTTGTGGAACATAATAAGATTCTAGTTTCTGTATTCCCTACGACTCTTTCGATCACGGTCGAAGGTACTTCTTGGTTCCCGTCATCTCGGCTAGTCTCTATTGCAGACAGCTAATTTCACGTTGGATCTCTTCCCAAGTAGTGCCTATTATTTCTTTTCACGGTGGCATGGGAAATTGAATGGAAAAAAAAAGTTGATGGAGGTGAATTAGGCAGGGGTTGGTGCTGTGGAACCCTAGGATAGGACTAGGGGATGAGCTAGCTCTGATACCAAATGAAATCAGAATTAGTAGGGGAAACAATAGAAACACTAAAAAAGAAACTTTCATTAGCATTAAAATAAGATTACATTATGACTCAAACGAAAATATATACACAAAACATGAACGATAATAACAAGCACTTCTAAATATATCCTAATGGGGGGTGGTGGTCGGCTAGAGGGATGCAGATGATTGGAAGGGGGTAACAACAGCCACAGGAGGCGATTGGTAGCGAAGGGAAGGTGTGAAGCCGAAGGGATGACAAGTGGAAAGGGTTGTGGGTGTTCGACAACGATCGTGTGGTGGTTAGGAGAAACTTGAAGTGGTCGGCGGCTAAGGGGAGTGAAAGAGATAGACTGGGGAGGATAAAAGGGAAATGTACAATCACCACATCAGAGATGATACATCCGAAGCACCACCAACTCTTCAGATACAACCCTCGAAGGGGTAAGAGATTCCATAGCGGAGATCTGAAATTGAACACACTCAGAACTACCTCCCATGCACACAAGGGAAAAGTATTTATAGCCTCCCACACACACACAAGAAAAAGATGGAAAAGACAAGAAGATTAAAAAACTCTTCCTTGGTGTGCTGATACTTGAAATAGCCCTACTGGATCGTGCAAGTTCGCGATCCTCGCACGATTCCCGCTCTTGCAGACATGATTCTGCTTCGCGATCGTTCCTGCGAAGGTTTGCAGGGCCCCCTCTGTCCCACGTGTTTCCTTTGCAGTCTCGCTAGCCTTTGCGCCTCTTCCGCTGTCGTTGCGATAACTTGCTGTGGAACAGCGCGCCCGCGTCATTATATCTCTTGCTTCGTTCTTCCTGGGAACCTCGTCACTCTCACGCGTATCGCTGCTTGAAAATTTGGTATAACTTCTCTATGTTTTTATATAGTAAAGGCCTCTAATTTAATTTCCTTCTTGGTATGCCTTGTTTCGGTGTACAAGCTCTCTTTATTTATGCGTACATCTTGCTGCATCCTATTTGTGTTTGTTTATATTAAAAAACTGCAAATTTTATGTTAATAAAGGAATTATAGTTTTTACTGTTGATTTAGAAATCACTGTCCTCTTTGGGGGAAAGATTGAAAGCTATCTGATATATGATCTTGCACTTTTGGTGTCATTCATGCACGGTGGTTCATCTCTCTGAGTAAACTATGCAGTATTATGTGTGTTGATTTTAAATTCTCTACATCTCACTGTATTTTGGCCGTGCAATTGAGTAGAGAAAATCTTACGACATTGTGATGTGTATATGCTTAAAGTTGTTATGGTTAAAGCATTGAATGTGTTCTTTTGTTTTCCTCATGCGAACCATTTCGTTTCTTAATGCTTCACAATTATTAAACTCATTTCCTAATATCAGTTTTACCCCTTCCCTATTTTATTTTTTTGGTTTGTTGTCAAGGAGGATCATTATGTCAAAGGTCATGATGTGGAAACAACTTCTGGGGCCTTCTTATGACAAACAACTCTTATACCTTATTAATTCAGTGATTCTCCAATTTTTTCCCCTTTTTTTGCAGGAGTACTAGCGTCTACGTGAGGCGTATTAAAATTTTTAGCATGGTTTAAAAGTTTAAAATGATGGACTTCATAGTTTTGTGCTTTGCTTTCATTCTCCAAATTTAGTAATTCGCTAATTGAGAACATAAAAATGGAAAATTGATGTTTTTTAATTTTTTTTGAATTTTTTGGACCTTATATGTCTTGTTTGGAAACTTAAATAATGGGATTATTAAAATAAAATGACTGATCAATTGTACAGTCTTCACTCATGGCTGATTGCATGAGACGTGTAAATTACCAAGCTATATTTTAGTAAAGGAATTCGATTTGAACAATTTTTTATTCTTAATCTTGAAATTTTAAATTGTTTGTGGGCGTTTTCTTGTTTTATTTTTTTTTTCTTTCAGTTCTGCCGTTATATCTTTATAAATTTAAGAATTTCCTTACCAATTATCTGAATACTTAAGTTCCTTTTTTTTAGTTTATGGATTGAGAAGCTTTGTTGCATTGCCAACCCTCCATTATCTGCACCAATCAACTATGGATATAATTAGCTATTATGCATATCAGTGCTAATGAGTGAAAGCAAGACTTTTAGTACTCGTAGCTGTAACACCCGAAGGAGGGATGCACGTTGGTTAGTTACTTGGTGTTTCTTGTTTTTTAAGGAAATGTTGTTATTTCCCGTTTCAATATTGTACAGGAGGAGTTACACATATGAGCAAAGAGTACTAACTACCAATTGAGAAAAAAAAAAAAAAACTAAAATTCCTTAAGAAGTTAAATGATATTTGTTTTCTTTGTATTTGATTTTGTCTGAGTAGTAGCGAGTTATATAATCTTTCTCAATGAAGTGCCTATTGTTATGTTTATGTTACATCTATTTTAGTGAAATTCATGCAACACTTTCTTACGGGAGATGTTTTTTGGTAAAATCATGTTCCTAAATCACTTTTATCTAATGTCCATTAGCAGATTGTATTAGCGAATTTTTGTCTGTTTCACTGTTTTTTATTGTAAATGGGAGTAAACATGCACTATCTTCAGCAGCTACCTCTGGTTTATTGCTATTGTGTAGTTTATTATTGGGTTTATTTGGATGCTTATAGTCTTGACTATGTTTAAAAGGAAGAAAAGTTGCTCAGCGGTCCAAGGAGCTTGACGAGCTTATAGATCATTTTAATGTAAGTTTTTTTTTTCTGCTCATCTGAATTTTCTGTCAGACCAGTTTACAGTTAAATCCTTAATGCGCGTGTACTGATATTAGTCTTTTGTTTCACAACTGCATCATAATATACCAATACAATTGGTATGCCTTGTTAGGCGTAACCATATGTATATGCTAATCATCTACATTTTAATGCTTCGTGCCAATACCTTTCACCTTTACGCCCTTTGGGGGTGGGGGGTGATTTTTGGGTTGGAAGGGGTTGGAGGAGAGGGAAAGGGGATGATTTTTGAGTTGGAAGAAAATATATATTCTGGAAGAAGGGAAGGCAAGTTTGCATGAACATGTTGGGGACTCACTTGCAGCATTGGTAATCACTCATCAAACACTTGTAAATCCTTACTTTGTGTGTTTGGAAGAAACATAGAAGGCCAAAAGAAATGATGGAACGCTCAACATTTCCTTAATCCTGATATTTATTGTCAAAACTAAATATTGTGGAAATAAATGGAGTGTTTTGAGGTTGTTGGTGAGTGCATGGCTGGTGGTTTGGGGCTAATTTTTGCTTACATCACCTGTAGGGCTGTAATTGAGCCGATTATGTCATTGATTGGACTTAGTTTGGTTATATTATAAGTTGTTCATGTTCGACTCGAGCTTGAGTCGAGTTTTCACATATATGTTCATACTTGGCTTGTTTGAATTTTTTAAATTGTTGTACGTTGATTTTTACTTGACTTGTTTATTTTAATTAGACGAGGGCTTCAACGAATTAGTAAGCAAGCTAAAAAATTGAACGGGTTTTTGATTTTTTTATATAAAATTATTAATAATTCTTTTTATAAATCTAAACAAAAGCAATAACAACAAGCCTTTATCCCAATAAGTGAGGTCGGCTACATGAATCCTTTTCTAAAAATGCTTCCTATCAAATGTCATATTTTCATTTACAACAACAAAAACATAACCTTATCCCACTAAGTGGGGTCGGCTACATGAATATTTTTTCTCCATTGCATGCTATTTAGTGTCATATTTTCATTTAATTCTCATAAATTAATATCATTTTTATACAATGTGCCCACTTCTTCCAAGGTCTACCTCTGTCTTTCTTAACATAAGTCGAACCTAAAACATCTACTCTTTTAATCAGATCATTAGATGGTCTATGTTTAATGTGACCAAACCATCTAAGACGACTCTCTAATTTTGTCCATCACTGGAGCTACACCAACCCTATCATGTAAAGTCACTCATCCACCTCATCATTCTCATCTCGACAACACTTAGCTTTATGCTTCTCTTTTAAAGGCCAACATTCAGCGCTATAGAGCATTGCATGTCTCACCACCATCTTATAAAATATTTCTTTCAGTCTAACAGGTACTTTTTTGTCACACAAAAGGCCTGAAACATTCCTCCACTTCAACCAACCAAATTGGATTCTACTAATAACATTCCCATCTATATCACTACTTTCAAAAATAAACCAGAGCTTTCTAAATCGTTTACACCTTTTAATAATTTGATCAGCCAAAATTACACTTCTGTCACTATAGCAACTACTACTAAAATTACATTCCATATATTTAGTTTTAGTTCTACTCAAACGAAGGCCTTTAAACTCCAATGTATACCTCCATAATTCAAAATTTTCCGGAGTTTTTTCTCTTGTCTTATCCACGAGTAGGATATCATTAGCAAAAGCATACACCAAGGTACATCCACTTGTAAATGTCCAATAAGACCATTCCATAACTAAGAAAAAAAAAGATATGGGCTTGAAGACGATCCCTGTTGTAATCTAACATAAATAGGAAAATATTTGGTGAATCCTCCTGTTTGAACTCAAGTAACAACTTTAGTATACACTTCTTTAATGACTTGAAAATAAGTCATATCAACACCTTATTCTCAAGAACTCTCCAAAGGATATCTCTTTGGACTTTATCGTAAGCTTTTTCTAAATCAATAAAAATCATATGTAGATCCTCCTTATTATCTCGCCACTTCTTCATCAAAACTCGCCCGACATAAATATAAATTGATTATGAGAAATTTTTTAATACATCTTAACCTATGTTTAATTATCGTCTCCCATAATTTTAAAGTATGACACATCAATTTAATTCTTCTATAATTTGCAAACTCTTGTGCATCTCCTTTATTCTTAAAAGTGGGGACCAAAATACTCTTTCTCCACTCTCAGGCATCTTTTTAGTTTTTAAAATAATATTAAAGAGTTTAATAAGCCAAGACTCCTAAATATTTCCACACTTCAATTGAGATATCATTAAGTCTTAAAGACTTTTCACCATTTGTTTTCTTCAGAGTCTCTTAACTTCTTTTTTACTAATTCAACGATAAAAATGAAATATTTTATTACTATTAACGATATTAAAATCACTAAGATCGATCGTATTTTCATAAGCTTCATTAAAAAGTTTATCAAAATAACTCACCCACTTATGTTGAATATTTTTTTCTAAGAAAAATACTTTTTGATTTTCATCTTTAATATATTTTACTTGAGTGAATTATTTCTTTTTATTTTATATTTGTTTTGCTAGTTTAAACATTTTTATTCACCATCTTAGTATCTAATCTATTATAAAGACCACTAAAAACAGATTTTTTAGCGTCACAAATTGTTCTCTTTTAGACTTCCTGCAAGCCGTTTGATATTTTTCTCAGCTCTCTATGCTTTTACATTAAAATCGATTTTTATAACATAACTTCTTATATTTTATCATTTTTTACATATTATTATTCCACCATCAATTATTTTTATTCATAATAATTTTTTTTTCTTTTGATTCTCAAAGTACATCTTTTGACACTTATTTAATAGTATTTGTTACTTTATCTCACATAGTATTTGTTTTTTTATAAACATCACAAATTTTGAAATACTGAGTTTATCTCATAAAAATAAGTTTATTTATGTTTTTTAGGTACCCCATCTAATTCTATGACTATGAATCATAGTATTCTTTATTCTACAACTCTTCATCTTAAAATCTCAAACTAATAATCGATGTTGGGTACTTAAATCCTCACTTGAAATGACCTTTCAATCTTTATAATCTTGATGATCTCTTATTCTCATAAGAAAATAATTAATTTGTGTTTTATTAGATCCATTCTTGTAAGTAATAATATGCTCATCTATTTTCTTGAATAAAGTATTAGCTAATAAAGCAAAATCTAATATGACTATATTTTTTATTAATCACACCAAAATCGCAGCCACCATGAATATTTCTGAAATCTTCCACCACTCTACCAACATGTTTATTTAAATATTCTCCAATTAAAATTCTTTCTTCAAGAGATATTATTTGTATTAAGTGTTTTAAGTCATTCCAGAATTTACTTTAGAACCTATATCTAAACCTACTTGTAGAGCATATGTACTTATAATATTAAGAATCATTATATCAAAAATAATATTAGCGGCTATAATTCTATCTCTAAGTCTATTAATTTTTATGACATTATCTTTCAAATTCTTATCTATAATTACACCTACACCATTTCTAGTGCGACTGTTACCATAATACCAAAGTTTAAAACCTAAGTTATCAATCTCCTTAGCCTTTTCTCCAACTCATTTACTTTCTTGAATACATAAGATATTTATCTTTCAATGAATCATAAAATCAGTTAATTTCATTAATTTATCAGTGAGAGTACTTATATTCGAAGATCCTATCCTAATATTAGTTTCATGGACTAACTTCTTTACCCGCATCTATCTGTATTGTGGGAACCCTTGTTTATTTGACACTACACCAGAGCTCCGGTGTAGCAGCTCTTACACTCTTTTCACTGTATGCATGTCATACAACACATCTCTTCCACGAGGCGCCTTAGCATTACAAAATGATTAAAATGATTTATGTCATGATTTTTTGACAAAATTTACGCTGTCTGTCGACTACATAACGCAACCCTCCACTTTTAACATCTGGAGCTTGAGACCCGACACTGACAGTGTTAGCATATAAACAAATGCAATCAAATAAATTTTGATTAAATATTTAACAATGATTAAATAAAATATTATATAAGCTGCAAGCAAGTTTTTTTTTAAATCAAATAATAAATAAATACAAACAAACTTGTATATTGATGTAAAGTGATAAAAAAATGTATTAAAGTAATATGCACATTGATATGGAATTATAATTTGTTTCTATTAAATATTTAATTTGAAAAGTCCAACAAATCAAATTTTATTTAAATAATATATCTTATAACTACAGATTATTAAACAAGTTACTTGTTGAACAATAAATGAGTTTGTTCATAAACATAAATGATTATGTTTGGTTCATTTAATCTTCAGAGTTTTTAAAAATGTTCAAACTTGTTTATTAACTAATTTAAACAAGCTTAATCAAGTATTATTTGAGCTGAGTTTGAGTTTTTCATCGAATGCATCGTTTATTTACAAAATTAATCACTTGCATGAAAATATTTATCTTGCATAATGGCAAACTCCTCAATATATCCTTGCATTTTTAAGATAGAGTTCTGTGCATTGTTCATGTAGATGTTTGCATGACCTATATCAAATTGAAAAGCGTCTATACATACTGATGTGTTGCATGAGGATTGAAAAATTACATTTTATGTATAGGTTTCTTTGGGGAGTGCAAGCATTATTCTTCTATCTTTTTTTTCGGGAGCTTGGCTTTGGTAATCAACATGGGCTTTTTATTTTATTTTCTTTTATCAATGTTTATTTATGCTTTTAGCTTCTATGAGATGGTTATCAGAATCAGTGCTGTTCAGACCAACATTATAATTTTTTGAGAGTTCTAGTGATAGGAATAGAAGAATCCTAGTGTCTAATAATCATAAACATGTGTAACGTGATTAGCCCACACCTTGTCACATATATGAGCGATGCATTTGAATTATTTATTCTTTTTTGAGAAGTCTGTAGATCCATATTACTATGGTTCACTTCCTCCTTACTCCTTGGGAAAGTAGACCCTCATAAATGACATTTTTTTTTTCATTAGAGAGGATTCCTTATATCTTTGAAATATACTAATTGAAGTTTTTGTAAAGATCTGCCCTGAAGTGGTTGAAAATGTGAATTCTATTTTCTTTCTGGAGTATACTGTCAATATAGTCACCTACTGTTTACATGGGTCCATTTTATCCCCAGAATCTATAAAGTTGCTGGATTAGTCCCCATAATTTTTAAACTGGGGTTGAAATAGTCTCCCATGGAGACTATTTTAGTCCATATTAAAAGAGTCCGAGACTGCTTGGCACTTTATAGACTATGGGACTGAATAAACCCATCTAAACAATCGGTAACTTTTTTTGACACTTTTCTCTTTCTTTGTGCTTAGTGAGTCCCATACACCATCGAGTGAAAAATGCTGACGGCTTCTATTGCCGTTTGAACCTTTTTCTATATTTTTTTAATTTTTATTTTTATTATTTTTATTATTTTTTACTTTGTTATTCATTTATTGTATGCTGAATGTTGGCCTTTAAAAGAGAAGCATATCCTTAATAGGGTTGGTGTAGCTCCTGTGACAGAAAAAATTAGAGAGAGTCGTCTTAGATGGTTCGGTCACATTAAACGTTGACTATCTGATGTCTGTTTAGAAGAGTAGATGTTTCAAATTTGACTTATTTTAAGAAAGGCAGAGGTAGACCTAGGAAGATTTGAGTAGATTGTATAAAAAATGATCTTAATTTGTTAGAATTAAATGAAAATATGACATTGAATAGGACGCAATGGAGAAAAGGATTTGTTTAGCCGACCCCACTTAATGGGATAAAAGTTTTGTTGTTGTTGTTGTTGATTCATTTATTGTTGCCTTTTTTCTCTCTCTTGGGTTCCTGTTCCTGCCAATGTTTTTTTAGTCCCCATTTGCGTATCACTTTAAGCCATGGGATAAAGCTAATGGCGATGAAGCTTTTGAGAACATGGTGTCTTTTAAGTATGTCAGTTAAATGATTTTGTGCCTTAGGCAATTGTGTGCATTGAAAGATTGCATCTAGTTGTTCTCGAGTGGGTATTGCTCTATCCTGTAGGTGTTTTTGAAAATATGTTTTTCAAACTGAACTTGCTATGATGAGCGGCTTGCTTCATTTGTTTGAGCCGTAGGTTTTGCATGAGTGGTGTTTAATTATGTTTTTGGCATGTTCTTCGTACCTTTACTAGCCATTCGTCTTTTAGTAAAGAAATATTTTCTTTGGTTTCAGTTCTATCCTCTGAGGGGTAACTCTTGTATTTGATAACTTTGTGTTGGGGGGATGCATTGTTTTTGTTAACTCTTTTTTTCTGTAGATTATTGCTTTGTTTGATAATTAAGTTTCAAGCTTTCTTTCCAACATGCTAATCTTCTTTAATCATTTAGATTGACGTTGAGAATCCTTGTGTGATAATGTCTCAAGATAAAAGCAGGGAGTTCTTGCATTCTGGGAATGACAAGGATAAGTTTAAGGTATTGCTTTTCAGATAATTTATCCAGCATTTTGTTAGCTGCTTAGCGTTTTTAATACTTCTAGCTGGCCTGGTTTCATTTTATCAGCTAGTTTGCTAATTAAGCTGTAACTAAACTGCAAGCTCTTGTGCTCTTGACATAAATTCGTGTACCATCTATCAGTATCTCTGTTTGTCACTTATGATTTATTTATTTCTCTGCCTATTTAATATTATTTTACTTCCTGCAGTTTTTCTTCAAGGCCACACTTCTTCAGCAAGTTAGCGAACTACTTGAGGGTATTAAAAATCACTTGAATGCGGCCGATGCTGTTCTTGCTGAATTAGAATTATCAATACGTCCTATTATCGAGGAGGTCAAAGAACTGCGTGAGAAAGTTAAGAACATGGAACATGTTGAAGAAATTGCACAGGAGGTTGAAAATTTGAAGAAAAAATTGGCTTGGTCATGGGTGTATGATGTTGGGAGACAAATTGAGGATCAAAATGTTAAGCTTGAAAAACTTAAACAACGAATTCCTACTTGCCAAGCTAGAATTGACCGACTAACAGTAAGCAGTCTAACATTCCAATTCTTAATTTATTCAGGCTATGTTAGGATGGGGTGCAGCATTAATGCCAAAACCCTGCATTAGCCTTACCGGCTGAGTAGTCATTCTGCATTTGATGTTGTGTTGGTTGTATTTTCTGTGAGGGATGAGATTTTATCGTTTTGGATCTCAACTCTTCAAAATATCTTTTTTTATCCACTTTACTTGTCAGAAAGTAAAGAGCATTGAAGTTAAATTTGCAGATGATCTTTCTTATATTTTACTGGATGGTAATTTCAGTAAGCTTTTCTCAAGTTTTGAGATTTATAAAACTTTGATACCTTGTCTTGTTACCCAAATCGGGATCGAGTTAGTCGTCTTGTTTACATAAATTTTTTGTACATTGTCTTGTTACCCAAGTTTAAGTAATAATATATGATCTCTAACCTTTTGTACCATTGAAATTTGATCCATACATACATTACTGCTTTTGGTTGATGGGTTCAATTCTCTTTTCTTTCCTAGGAGCGTCATAGTCCTAAAATTAAATTTTGGTGGCTGGTCTTTTTGACTGAAACAACCATTGCATTAACAGATATTTTGGCTGTATTAACTAATTGATTTACCGGATATTTTGGCTGGATAAGTTAATTGATATTCACTACTTTATTTTCTGATTCCTCCCGACTTCCCCTATGGGGCCCCTAACAAACTCAAATCTGATATTTGTTATCAAAGGCATCCTGTTAATTTATGCTGCTATATAGTCATTCTCTTTGCTGAAATGATAGTTTTTATTTTTATTTTTATTTTAATAGTAGTTTATTGTTTAGAATTAAAGGTTTATAAACCTCTATTATATTATGTTGCTTTATGTTAAAATTGCATTTGATTTTTACAGTTTTATTTTAGTTTGTTATTTTGGTTTTTGCCTTACCATAAAGAAAGTCATACTGCAGATGAAGTCTTAAGTAACTTCTTTATTTTCTCCTTTCATTTTTTTAGGATTTACGAGTGTTCTGCTCATTTAGCTATAAGTTACTTTTGATTTTTACTTTGTTAGCTCAGCACAAGGCCCATGCATTGTGGACCCATCTTGATCAATTCAAATTCCTTGCCTTATTTGTGCTTATTTTAATATCCTTTTTTCGGCATCCAGAACTTTGAAGTTGTGGACATTATCCACACTAACCTGTTTCTGCACTTCCCTTGTGTATACTGATCTCACACTTTATTCTCTACTAATCTAACTTTCATCAATTTTGACATTTTTCATTCCCCCATGCTGAACATGAGTGTTTTTACTTTGTGAAATATGACATTACTTATTTTACTATTTTTAAGTTCCATATGGATTGTGCAGTTCATGTTTGAATATATAGATATTTCTTTTTTTTATGCGCAGAATAGGCTGGATGAATTGAAGACATTACTTGGTGATAAGAAGGCCCAAATCACAAATTTAATGGAAAAGACCTCTGATGTTAGAAGACTAAAGGAAGAATTGCAGAGCAATCTTTTATTGGTATTTTGCTCACATTCAATCTATTTATTCTCCTGTAATGATTGCGTTTATTTTGCTAATGCGCTGATATGTACAGAAAATTGGAAAAATTATGCAAATATTTTTGTAGTTTTTTTTTTCTTATTTTCTTTATTGAGTTGTGCTGATAATGCAATGGCCACAGTTCCGTTTATTGTGGAGCACAAGCCCAAATGGCTGAAATTTGTAATGCATATTGGAAACTACATGCATCTTTTTATTTTCTAGAAGCTGTATGATGTCACTTTTTGGGAGATGTGTAAAATGTGGTCATGTTTTAAGCTCTGTTGTTTGTCCAATTGTAGCATTGTATTAGAAACAATATGAATCGGTTAAGTTACCTGTTTGTCTAATTGTAGCTCTGTTGTTTTTCTCATTGCGCTAAGGTATTGTGGGGGAATTCACTTAAATCTTCATGATTTAATTACTATTTGTTGTCAGGAGTAACATGTTTAAGCCTGTTTTACAAATAAAACAAATCATGCTAAATGCCTCGCCGAATGACATGCAGATGGGATTTTTCTGGTTATTAGGATTTGTTGGCTGTTTGATTTGATTTATGCGCGATATATTTATTATCTCATTGGATAGTTACCTGTTGAATGCACAAATCTTGATCCTTTTTTCTGAGGTCAGCTTGCGTTTTTCATGCTTTCTGCTCGCCTTTAAATTGTTACTGATGATAATGCGCCAATATTGTCTTTTTGCTTTCATGCCCTCTTACAGTTTTATCCTACTAGATTTTTTTTCTTTTTTTGTTTCTTTCATTTCCGATGTTGTTGGAATCAATGGAGGAAAAGTACGTTTTAAGGAAAGTGAACTATGAAAGCATGCATGATAATCTCTGTTAATTTTGTAGAATATGTAAAATTCAAATGATATCGGCCAAATGAGCGATGGAGTGTAATATTGTAAACTTAAAGTTTCAAGAAGAAATAAATATATTGGTTCAAGAAAAAACTAAAATAAGTTGGCCCCATGTAAAATGTTTCATACATTTTTTTATGTAGAGTTAGACTGGAGCTTCAGAATAAATTTACAGTTAGATCAGAGCTTTAGAGCTTCCAAATATAAAATAATTCCTAGATTCTATAAATCTAAGACTATTTTGAATAATAATGAAATTTGTAACTGATGATATACACAAATTAGTTCTAGCAAATTGAATAAACTCAATATTAATCACTTCCATAAATATTGCTAATGTGTTGACTTCCAAAATTCTTTAAGCAGGGGCGATTCTAATAGCGATGAGCCCTAACTAACCTATTATCATTAAAATAGACTTTTCAACTCTTCGCCTTAAAAGTGGTAGGCTGATAACAACACGAGGTCCCTGAAATGGTGATAGGTCTTTTCACAACTCCAACATCTTGAAAATTCCAAAAACTCACTTTGGTTGATTTTAATCAACTTTGTTTGAAAGAACAATCTGGGAGAACCGGAAAACATATCATGCGGCCCGCAGGGAGTCTAAAAGAACAATCAGTGACGCTAAAAATTCTGCTTTTAGTGATCTTTATAATAGATTATATACTAAGAAGGGTGAACAACATATGTATAAACTACCCAAACAAAGAGAAAAAAAAAGTAAAGATTTAACTTAAGTAAAGTGTATAAAAGATGAAAATTAAAAAGTGTTTTTCTTATAAAAATATATTCAACATAGGTGAGTGGTTTATTTAGATAAACTTTTTAATGAAGTTTCTGAAAATACGATCAACTTTAGTGATCTTAATATTGTTAATAATAATAAAACGTTTCATTTTTACCGTTGCATTAGTAAAAAAGAGTTGAGGAGACTTTAAAGAAAACTAGGGCTGGAAAGTCCGTAGGATCTGATGATATCTCAATTGAAGTGTAGAAATATTTAGGAGATTTGAGAGTTTCTTGGTTTACAAAACTCTTTAATATTATTTTAAAAACTAAAAAGATGATTGAGGAGTGGAAGAGTATTTTGGTCTTTATTTTTAAGAATAAAGGGGATGCACAAGTGCGTGCAAATTATGTAAGAATTAAATTGATGTGTGATACTTTAAAATTATGGGAGAGGGTAATTGAACATAGGTTAATAAGACGTATTACCAAGATTTCTCATAATTAATTTGGATTTATGCCTGGCAAGTCTATTATGGAAGCTATACATATATTGAGAGGTTTGATGGAGTACATAGATAATAAGGAGGATCTATATTTGTTTTTTATTGATTTAGAAAAAGCTTACGATAAGGTTCCAAGAGATATCCTTTGGAGAGTTCTTGAGAAGAAAGGTGTTCATATGACTTATATTCAAGTCATTAAAGATATGTATACTAGAGCTGTTACTTGTGTTCGAAGGATTGACCAAATATTTTCCTATTTTTGTTGGATTACATCAGGGATCGACTTTATGCCCAATATCTTTTTGTTTTAGTTATAGATGGTCTTACTGGACATTTACAGGAGGATGTAGCTTGCTGTATGTTTTTTTACTAATGATATACTTCTCGTGGAAACGACGAGAGAAAAAGCTCAGGAAAGACTTGAATAATGGAGGTCTACATTGGAGTCTAAAGGCCTTCGTTTGAGTAGAACTAAAACTGAATCCAGGGAACGTAAATTTAGTAATAGTAGCTCTAGTGATCAACTTATTAAAAGGTGTGAACTTTTTAGATATCTCGTGTCTATTGTTCAATGGGGTTGTTAATAGTAGAATTCAAGTTGGTTGGTTGAAGTGGAGGAATGCTTCAGGCCTTTTCTGTGATAAAAAAAGTACCGCTTAGATTGAAAGGAAAATTTTATAAGATGGTGGTGATTCTTGCAATGCTCTATGGTGCTGAATGTTGGCCTTTAAAAGAGAAGCATAATACTAAGTTAACTGTTGTCGAGATGAGAATGATTAGGTGGATGAGTGGCGCTTTACAATTAGAGACAAAATGCGAAATGAATATATTCATGATAAAGTTGGTGTAGCTCCAGTGACAGACAAAATTAGAGAGAGTCGCCTTAGATGGTTTGGTCACATTAAACGTCGACCATCTGATGATCCGATTAGGAGAATAGATGTTTTAGATTCAACTTATGTTAAGAAAGATAGAGGCAGACCTAGGAAGGCTTGGACTTATTGTATAAAAATGATCTTAATTTATTAGAATTAAATGAAAATATGACACTAAATAGGACACAATGAAGAAAAATGATTCATGTAGCCAACCCCACTTAGTGGGATTAAGGCTTTGTTGTTGTTATTGTTCTTGTCGTCTTGTTTGAATTTGATCAACCCGAGTAACCTTAATGAACCCTAAATGGCCTTCAATATCTCACTTCAATCAAATCAATGTGAAAGCTTAAGTTTAGTCTTCCTCTGATGTTTAATGGTAGTCAATCCTTAACTAAAATGTAAATTCAATTCAAATAAGAAAAAATACCAATCTCTTAGAACCAAATAAGGTCAATTTGCATACCAATTGCTAGTGGGCAATCGTATGCGGTCATGTTTAAATGTTGCTTACTTGTCATCCCTTTTCATTGACAGGTGCAAATATGTTTTATGATAATCGGAGGGAACACCAATTCATCAATGATAAATTTTTACGCCAATACATGCTTAGAACTTAGCAAATACTAGCTGTTGACAAAACAACCAAGCGATTACTAACGAATTTTAAAAAATTATGTAGGAAACCAACCATTCACTTATTGAGATATTGTTCGCTTTGGCCTTATGACCCCATTACTTTATCTCATTTCTGTAGCTTCTCAAATGTCACTCATCTAGAGGGTACTCTTGTGCAAAAATACTTAAGAGCTCAATTCTATTGTATTTTTAGGGTACAATTTCCCCCATTTAAATTGACGTTGATTTACTAGTTAAATAAGATTTTAAAGCTGCACCTTATGAATTTAAGAGGTTATTTCCATCATATAACACTTTATACTATCTTAGGCTCAATAGATTGGCTTTTGTGGTGTAGCATTTTGTTCAATATAACACTTATTTTCTATCTTTAAATTAGTGTATTGCTCTGATATTATTTATAATATTTGAATTCACACATCGAGATATTATCCGTTTTGGCTTAATGGCCTCATGGTTTTGTTCCATTAGTATAACCTTTTAGGAGGTGATGTATCCCTAGAGTGTTTTCTTACAAGCACGAATAACTTTGTAGATTTTGATGAAATTTCATTGTTGTAACAAAATTACCTTGATGATTAAGAGTTCAGCTTTATTCTATTTAAGAGTGTCACATATGATGTCTGGACCATGGTCTGCTAAGCCTTAACTTCGTTAGCTCGTCAAGTGTTTCAACACTTAGGAAAGAACCTTAAACATGCAAAGCTTATGTCAATTAATGTGGAGTGATAGGACTAAAGGCTGGCAAGCCCGATGACCATACAAATATAATGGTTGAATGCAATAAGCCTAAATATAATTGAATCACTAATAGAATCTTTGCACAACAGGCCTAAAGATGGCTAAATACAAGGCACTCATTGAACAATCAATCAAGGAAGTTGTTCTAAAATCCCATTGTAGGAAAAAAAGGCATTAATAATGCAAGTTGAGGAATGTTTCTCTACTGTTCATATAGCTAATTGTTAAGCGGCGTTATTGCTTTGAATATGGAAGTTTGCTTTTTTTTCTTTAACAATAATATCGATGATATGAATCTCAACTAAAGAGAATACTTTCCACGCCTACCATACCTTTTGCCACCGAAATAAGCTTATATTTAGATGTTCGGATCTCATGCATATATTTGAACGAGGTAACTACGGAAGAGTCCAAAACCAAAATCACTAACCATAAGTGGAATCCTACTACCCAACCTTTGTCAATTATATGTCCCCAACAAAGATAATTATGTTAAAAAATTTTAAAATTTATAACACAGACACACTATATATCAACATATAGAGTATATATGGTTGTTCCGTGCTTAAAGTTATTGTCTTTCACTTGTCACTACATGTTAGTTGAAGGTGCCGAATCCTAAATCGATCGAAGCTTGCGAAAGAGCCAATTCCTTATCAATGCAACTAGCAAAAGCTAATTGAAAGTTTTTATGCTCATTAGGACGTGATGTGCTCTTTGACCGAGTACAACCAACCATTTTTTGGTAATGGAGCTACAAGATCCATCGACAATTTCAACGGTATTTTTCGCAGAGTACGGATAGTAAGTCAAACAAAAGTTTGTAAGCAATTAGTTATGTGATTCGTGACACCTGAATCAATAATCTATGGACTAGAGGAGAAATAAACTGTGAGAACCAAAGGAAGAGTACATTGTCGGACGTGGGAGGTCGACAGACCTGCAAAGACTTGATTGACTCCACGTAGCTTGATCAATTGCTCCAATTGTTTTTGTAGGGATTCCGGAGAGGCGTCGGTTGAGCCGTGCCTTGTTCGGTCGTCGCTGTTAGTACCTTGCAACTAAAGGATTTTGCCGAAGGTTTGTGTGCTGACTTATCATAAAGCAAGTGTGATTGGATTTGTGACAATAATCACAGGTGGGGTGATTGGTCCGAGATGACATAGACGAGAGATGAGAGCATTATTTGAGATCAAGAGAGGATCCCGACCAAGAATATGACCCATACTTCGTCAAGGTCTTTGTTAAGACTAGCAATGAATTGGAACATGTGATCTTTTTCTGCAATCATCTGAAAGATGGTTAAGTTGGTCGGAGAACCTCAAGTTTAGTAGTGCAAGTCACATTCCATCCATAATGCAACTAAGTCATTTTAGTACTGGGCACGGTCCTTGACCTCTGTTTTGCCTCCCGGATCTTCTTAGACACCTCGTAGTGTTGGTCGAAATTTCGTAGATCATAGTTGTGTCGGCCGCTTTAGGAGCTTTGAGTTTTTAATTTAGTATATATACGTATTGATTCTTGAAAATAAAGTTTTAAATTTTAAAATATGAAAATTTAGAAAGGACGGATCCCATTTGTTAAGTAGTTTGAATGAACGAGCGAAATATTGCGAGTAACACATCTATCCCGAAGAATAGACGTCCTACTTGACAATATCGCTCAATCAAATAAACCACGAAATTCATGATATCCGTTCGGTTCACGAACGCTTTTATGTGACCGACAAATTCCCCTATTTAAAACAAAAGAATTAAACATGGTTTATATTATCCGAGTCTTTAAAACTCCCTATGAAGTGAGCCCTATAGTTAATTACCCCTCGGATGACCGAAATCACTCGAGAAACTCTCGATTTAGATCTCGGGTTTCTATCTTCACGAAGTCGAAAGGTAGAGGCTTTCCAACGAAATTTGAGAGTAGGAAATCCGATAGGTGAAGGGCGCGAGGAGGAACGATTATTTACGGAGTCAAAGGAAGAAGGGTAGGGGATGTCGCGGATCTCGAGGAGGACCTCGAGGACGTCCCGGACTATCCTAAGGTTGGGTTTTAAATTTTGGAAAGAGATTTTATTTTGATTTCAATCCCGCAAATTAATTATAGGGATTACATTCGCGATAATGCTCTGGCTATCGCAAACTACACCGAAAGACGGGAGGGTTTACGTCGTATAAGGCGACAACCTCGGAAACCTAAGCGGATTAGGGCTATATTGCACGAAGGGGTGTGCGAAGGCCTAAAAGAGAAGGTGAGGTTTATGTCGCACGGGCGGACTACTCGAAACCTAAGGCCTATTGTTTAAACCAAGGAATGGGTTTCTTGAAGGAGATACGAGTTTTCATTGAAGAAGATGGCACGTGCTTGCCCATCGTGCTCCATGCTCCACGTCGTTGCGAGATCGCGATTTAAGTTTAGGATTTAAGTTCGAGTGAACATGCAAGTCATTTTTATTTCGTTTTTATTTTATTACGAGTGAGTGTGTGCAGAATCGCGACGGGAGTAGTAAAAATAAAACCGTAAACGAGTGTCACAAGCGATGTATACTAAACTAAACAGAAACATGCTAAATCGAACGGAAACACGTCTTAGCAGGAATACATGCTGAAAGTAAACATGCTTGAGAACAGTGTATATCGAAAGTAAGCTAAGCTATACTAACATGAAAGAAAGTGCAAAGAAAGTAAAGCATGCTAAGCGATGTAAGAAGCTTGGAAATGTAAAACATGCCAGTTATGTATAAACCGAAAGTAAGCAAATTAAGCTAGCAGGAGTGCATACTAAAAGTAGAGCATGTACGACAGTAAAAGAAAAAAAAAAAAAAGTAGAGACTGTGTCGTAGGAGTACCGTATGTCCTGCTTATCCTTGGTGCGCTGCTGCTTATTTATTGTTATTTTTTATATATTTTTTTTCTTATCTCCTGCAGAAGATTTATTAGCCCAGAGAAAGAAGCAGAAGTAGTAGTAGGTGAAAACAACCTAGCTAAACAGGAGTGCTACAGAGTAGAAAGAAAGTAAAGTCTGAAAACTCGAATTGTAAAAAAACGAGAGAAAATGGCGAGAAAGCGAAGAAAATCGCAAAAGAAAGAGGAAACAAAGTAAAACCGTAGGAAACCACGAGAAAATACCGAAAGAAACCTACAAGTAAAGCTCTACAAGTGTCCCGTAAGCACGGTAGTGTTTCGGACTCGGTAATCGTGCTAATATCCGGACTTGAGTCCGACTACTTATCCCAACTTTCTCGTGTAAGGCGATCTCAATCCGACTCGAATAACTGACCAGTGGACTTTTATAAGTTTTCACACATTTTATTTTTTTGTTTTCATGCAAGAATAGTTCAGTAGAGTAGGTCACAGAATGGTGCGAGGCATGATTTAGTATTTTTCAAACATATGTATTTTTGTTTTAAAACATTTCGATCCACGGAGTTGACTACCTAATAGGACTGGATTACGAACTCTTAGACTCGCCTGCGGTAGAAACCCGATGACGCGCCGAATGGTTCGTGACTCTCGCTCTACTCTCTGCGAGTCTCGAGACAGGCGGCCCCATTCTATGGCTCTCGTAATTTTTCTCGTTTTGCAACCGCATCACTGTCCCCACCGCACTTACGACTGCTGACGATGGCCCATATATAACCCAAGGAGGTTATATATGCACACCTACATGTCCCTCGTATGTGTGTGGTGCTTAAGCAAACAGCGAAAGCTAGGGACGAGGGTCGAGGAAAAGGAGAGAAAAGACAAGTAAATCACGCCGGACTCCCGACCGAGCCTTACATGTCCTATAAAAAAAGATTAAAGGCACCTCGACACTCTCGGAGAAGGTAAGGACTGAACCCCAAGAACACACTCACTCGTTTTCCCAAATAACGGAAAAATCATAAATAAAGATAAAAAATGAAGTAAAATAAAGAAAAGGCAGTCGTCTTGCCGGATATCGAACCCTAGCTCACTAACTCAGGAGAGCTATCACAAATTCCAAGATTTTGCCCTTTACTTTCTTTCTTTCTTCTTTTTTTTTATTTCAATTTCATAGAACTCGAGGCCCTATACAAGTGTGGAACAAGCGCTACTAATTCAGATATCAATTTATCACACGATTGCCACAATTCCAACTTTGCATAACTTCATCAATTTCAACATTTAACCATCAAATATTGGTTGAGGCAAATAAGAAACATGCCTACATGTATCCAAATCATCTCACAAATAGATGTAGTAAGAAATAAGGAAGAAGGAGCATCCCCACACCTATTAAAGCTCTCGGCGAGATACATACCAAGCCGAAACCCACGAACCCAAAATCACAAAGATGAGAACCATAAGAGGTAAAGCCCCTCCCACCAAACTCCAAATTTCACAAAGAAACTCACGGCTAGGCCTAGGGAGCCGAATACATCAAGCTCGGCTCGCCACAAAATGCTCAAGATTAAAATCACTAGACAGACCTGAGCAAATCAACCCAAACAAAGCCCAACCAAACTCAAACCCGAGCCATCTATAGGCTCCAAACGAAGGTGCAGCTGGCTCACTACAAAGTCAAGACCCGAGCCCCAAACATCACCTTAAATTGAGCTTAAAACACAGCTTCAGCAAGCCTCAACCGCATCCATAAAAAAAAAGGAAACAGGACTCAAACCGAGCCCCTATAAGGCTCACAGGATCAGCCAAGCCTCAAGCTAACACACTCCCCACATCAGGTCAATTCAAGAGAATCCCAAGGACCAAGAAAATCGGGCAGCAGTGAGGCTCAAATTAACTCAAAACCGAGAGGACAACAAGATTAGAAACAGTCCAGGATCGAGAAAACCGCAAGATAAAGTAAATCAGCCCCTCCACAGAGGGGGTAAAACCGAGAAATAGCAAGAGCCAAAATTGAGAAACAAAAGCCCCAAAGACAACTCCTCCAAATTTTCTTTCAACATGAAATAAAATCCGCTTTCAATCAAGCTTCCAACGAGCCAAGACAAAATTTGAAATATAGCTAAACATGAGGTCTAGATAAGCACTCTCACATGCCCAACATCCAAGTATAAGTCTCAACATGCTCCAAATAAATAAAAAAATATATATATAGAACTTGCTTGAATCAACTCAAGCTTCCCCTCTTAACATGCTTTTTTTTTTTTTTTTTTTTTTTTTAAAACAGAGAAGTAGGAGGAGCAAAAAGAAAGAGCAAGCTCCTTATGAATTTAACTACACAAATCATTCCATGCTTCACATTAGATTAGGACAAGTATGCAAAATAAGTAAAGAAGAGCAAGAAGCAACCCCATGCCATTTTGAATGTATAACCACGCCCAACTCAAGCATAGCAATATGTAAATAGCCTCACATGTGAAAATCTGAGCCAAAGAAACTCATACCTCGGTGTGTATCCTAGCAAAGCACCCCAAAATCCAACAACAGAGACCAAAGGGCGCAAACCAAGCCAAAAACCGATCGGCCCAACTTCCGGAAATTTCAATGAGCAAGGCCAACGACAGCACCTCGCCGTACTCGAACACAAGCTCGTGGAAAACCGTGAGCAACGGAGGAAGAGAAAGAAGAGGAGGAGAGGTAAGGCAATGACAACACACAACACCGGTACGACAAAAATAAGAGCCAACCTTAAACCCTAATCCAAAAGAGGCTTTTATAGCCGGCCTCAAGAAGAAGAGCCAGCAGAAGCCGTCCCACTTACCTGGGGGTCTTGACAAGAGAAAAAAAAAGGAGCGGGAGAGAGTGACAACAAAGTCGCTGAAAAGAGGCGACCGTAGAGGCAAGGAAGGCCGAAAGCGCCCGTCATGGACGAGCCGGGGAAGTGGCGAATATCGGGACCATGGCCGAAGCTTGCGCGAGAACCGGAGGGAGGAGGGCTCGGGGTCGAGAGAGAAAAGAAAAGGCGAGCCCGGATGAGAGAGTGGGGTTAGGGTTTAAAAATGGGATTTAAATAGAAAATTAGATTTTATTTAATAGAAAAAAAAGGACGACAAATTTTGACGTCGCGAGTCCGCGCTCCAAACACGACAAGTTATACGTCTTTTCCTAGCGAAGTTCGACGTCCCGACGCAATGGCGCGGTCCGTTTCGCGATCCGAGGTCGTTCGGAGAACCTCGTCACCGGCCGAGTCGAAAGTGCGTCAAATTCGATTTCGTCGAAATTCGACCTCGATGGCGCTCGTTCGCGCATTCCGACTTCGATCTCGATCCGTCGCGGAGACTCGAAGACGTCGAGGGCGTGGCTCGAGGAATTTGTGCTCGGTGGTGCGAGAAGTGTGCACAAGTGCTACCCTAAGGTCCAGGTGGTCCCATAGGAACTCGATTTGAGTCCTAACGCTAATTCCAACCTACCGCGCTGTGAGCAAGAGGTCGAATTCCGTCCGGATTCCAAAAGAGTGTCGAAGTGGTTTCAAACATTCTAAGACGAGGTGGGTCCAATGCTTAGGAATCTAAGATCGTCGGGGAAGCTCCTAAAGCTAGAACCCTAGATCCTAGGAGGAAAACTAAACCTCGACAAAAGTGAGGTCAACAAGTTGGTATCAGGGATAGCCATCCAGAGAGCACTAGCTGAAGGGATGAACATGTACAAACGACCAATCAAGTTCCATGGAGTCGATCAACCAAGACATATCCATGTAGTTCTCCACTTCCCAAACTTCATATGCCGTGTCAAGGCTCACAAATCATATTTGTGAGATGATCGAACTTCTCACTCCCTTGGTGAATAAAATACCACTGGAGACCACGTCAAAAAGGTACCGCCATTCAACTTATGAGATGTGATCAAGAAATTCATGTTGGCTTCTCAGTTCTGGCTCGCAAAGAAGCGAAGGTTGGATTCGATCCTCCTGGAGTCAAGAACATCTTTCCCGAGGGTGGTTAATTGAAAGAATCGTCATAATTCGACCGCGTCGAAGGAAATAAGCACAGGGTTTTCGAGTCATCGATGAATTTTGCAGAATTGTGACAAACAAATACAATCGCAAGAATTCTTCTACATAACAACGTATGTATCTCGACAGACAGAACCCGTAGGAAAGATGGTTGTCGCGCCGGAATAGGAGGAATCCTACGTACGGGAACATGAGGCACCCCGCCGGAATTTCTTCTAGTTTGTTAGAACCTCGCCGTTCGCTCGACTCGGCCGGGAAGTAGGTGCCGATACAGCACCTCGCTGATTCCTATAGTTTGCTGTACCCGACGAGGAGGTCGTCGACTAGAAGGAGGTAGACATGCTTCTCCCTTCTAGTTTTGATTCTTACCGGTTTCTGTGAGGACTAGTGCATGCTACGAATGTCCTACCATAAAGCAAAAGCAGTCCCTTGCATGGCTTCGATAAAGCTTTACAAAAGCTAGTTGTGGGCCATGGTTTTACACAGCTCAGACTGGATCCCGACATTCCTCTAATGTCCATGTAGCTATCCTTATCGTCTATGTCGATGATATCACAGCATGAAGTGCATTTATCGGCCTAACATCGAAGTCCTTAAAGATATTTTTGTTTGCCCAGATGAAAGACCAGATTTCTCGCAGCTTCTGCAAAGATTGAAGCGGCTCGATCATCTTTGGTCGTCCGTTCCCTACCAAATAGATTTATCGATCTCTTGGATGCAGAACAACCTTCTCCCCGGCACCTTCATTGCTCCTATCAATCCTACCTGTACCATTCGATATATCCACGTCAGGTCTGTCAAAGAAGACTCGTAACCAAAGATATCAGAAAAATTTATCTACCTCGTCTACATTCGCCCCTACACATGTCACTCAATCGGGAATATTGAGTCAATTCATGCATAACTCTTACGAGCACCACCTCCAAGCTATCCATCGAATTTCCACTACTTAAAGGGTACACAAGGTTAGGTTTGTTTTTCTCCCGTCACATCTCTCGATCTATTGCTTTATATACAAATGCCGATTAGCGAATCGCTAACGATCGACGTTCCACCTCGTGGTATTGCTTATTTGTACGGGGCAACCATGTCATGTGGAAAAGTAAGAAATATTCCCCGTGGTTGCCCGAAGCAAGGTTGAAGTTGAATTCTCATCCATGTTCTTAGGAATCTCAGAAGCTCTCTGCTACGCATCATGCTCCACAAACTCCGTATGCTAACCTCCGTTCCGTTGCAACTATTCCCGTGATAATAAGACCATAATCACGCATTGCTCACATGCCAATTGCACGATCGTACCAAACATTTGGAGATACCAAACATGCGAGACGATGTACACTTCATTAGGGAGACGTCCGGGAAGATTTACGTTACATACGTGTCATTCAAAGGATCAACTGGCGTACATCCTCACCAAAAATCTTCCTCGCCTCGTTCGATAACTTCACCAATCAATACGACCGACATCTATACTTCAACTTATGCGAGGATATAACGACTATCTATAAAATTTCTTTATTACTTATTATTTGCTCTTATTTCCTAATTCTGTATTTTTTATTGTGGTTCTTTTATTTTATTTTCTTTTCTACTTGTTTTATTCTATTTTTATTTCTTTCCTTTATTATACTCATTGTAATTGAGTTTAAATACTTCTCCTATCAAAAATATTGAGCTGACTTCAATTGCACCCAACAATAAACATATAACATAAAATGGTTGCTTCTGTTTAAAGTTACTGTCTTCCGCTTTTTACATCATATCAGTTGAAGGTGCCGAGTCCAAAATTGAATCGAGGCTTACGAAAGAGCCAATTCCTTATCAATGAAATTAGCAAAAGCTAACTGAAAGTTTTTATGCTCATTAGGATGCGACGTGCTCTTTGACCGTAATTAACCTAAGTGCTACTGTGCCATTATATGTATTCTTTTGATCACAGTTTATTTTGTTCGAGCCTTAAGCCACTTCGATGCATTTGATAGGTGGCATAAAGTTTTTGCTAGCTTGAGTTGGTTTAAAATTGCTTACTTGACGAGCTTCCACCTCAAGTATGAGGTCCGTTTGCCGAAGCAGCTTTTGTTTGACAATAAGGACCTTCCAAATAGGTTAGGTTGTATCCCTGCATAGATTAAAGCTTTAGTGTTTATTATGTGCTTGGAATGATTGAATAATTTGTTCTTGATAGAGCTTGTCATCCCACACTGTTTAAAAATGGTCTTCGTTGAACTGAGGATTATCAACTGTGAACTGGCGAACACATTATCTTGAGCCGAGTAACAGCCATTCTTGTATTATATTCAACAAGAGGAATGTGACAAAAATCAAGATTTCTTCAAACAATGGAAGTAATTGACCATGGAGGTGTTTACCTGTAAGAAACCTTTCAAACCAAGATCATTTAGTTTTCACAAGATTTCAGAATCTCTTTTTAATACTTTATTTCTGCTTAATTTGCCTCCTAAAAATTCTTCATGTGTTTATGGGTTTGCAATATTTATGTGGGCTTGTGGGCATCTTTTCAGAGCACATAATACTTTGAGAGATGCTGAAAATGAAGAAGTAGAATCGAAGAATTAGCAATGTTTCTTTATTGATCGGTGACAAAGAAACAGATGGAAAACTTGGCTTATATTGACATATTGTGATGGTTTTGTTGTCCTTAGGCCCAATAATAACCTTTTGATGCTTCACAGTCCACAGAGGGGTATTAGAGACAAGTTTAGCTAATTGTAAGAGGATTCCCGTGTATTTTATCTTTTTCTATAGATTCAATGATTTGTTGGACCAATATTTTGAAGCACATGTTGATTTTACTTGTAGCAGATGAAACATGATGTCTTTTTACTTTTATCTGATATTATTATTGGTAAATATAAAGCTATCTTTTAATCCATGAAGTTTTTTTCATCCATTTTCTTTTCTATATAGGCGAAGGTTGAGAGCTGAGCTTGAAGCAGAATATTCTCGAGGTGATTCTTTGATATTGAAAATGAGGAAACGTGTTAGATTGCTTGAGCAGCAAATTCATGATACTCAGGAGCAACTCTTGAAAGATACACAGGTGTCTTAACTCTTGTTCTAATTGTGTGTACAAAATTAACCATCTTCATTTCAAATTTGTTGGTATTTTTTACATTGTATTATATTTGAAGTCATTTTTTGTTTTTATTAGTTGATGTCTGCAATGCTCTATAGCGCTGAATGTTGGCCTTTAAAGGAGAAGCATAATACTAAGTTAAGTGTTGCCGAGATGAATGATTAGGTGGATGGCTTTACTCTTAGAGACAAAATGCGAAATGAATACATCCGTGATAGATTTGGTGTAGCTCCACTGACGGACAAAATTAGAGAGAGTCGTCTTAGATGGTTTGGTCACATTAAACGTCGACCATCTGATGATCCGATTAGCATAGTAGATGTTTTAGGTTCGACTTATGTTAAGAAAGGCAGAGGTAGACCTAGGAAGACTTGGGCTTATTGTGTATAAAATGATCTTAATTTGTTAGAATTAATTGAAAATATGACAATTAAATAAAATTTTCAATGGAGAAAAAAGATTCATGTAGCCGAATTCCCACATAGTGGGATTAAGGCTTTTTTGTTGTTGATGTTGGTGTATTCTAGTTTTTGAAAAACCAGTATTATGAGCTTATAGGTAAGATTTTGATTTAAATTTTTGATTCTTAATAGAAAAAGTATCCAGAGAAGATAAGGGACACAATTTTGGTCCAATTTATGATTGCTTGTCGACTATTATGAATTACCGTTAATAATTTTGTCCTGAAATGGTGGCATAAGTGTTTACCAATGAAGTTTAAATTGGTCAGCCCGATTGTTTTGGGCTGCCTGGATTTGATTCCAAGACTAAGTCTTAGACATGAAAATTGATTTTATTAGATTGTTTTTCGTATAAGACAGTGCATGATCTTTAGATATGTATTCCTGTTTAGAATATCTATCAAGCCAAACTTTGAGATCAGATTATCATAGCATAAGTAAAATAGCAATCTGCGGCAGTTACAATACAGATGCATAAGATCTCAGTAATGCTATAATCGCATGTTTTCTGGATCTGAAGTGCAGTTTGATGCTTTGATGTTTTGTGAAAATCTAACTATTCTTGTATTTAACCAAAGGCTTGCCATTTTAGAAGGCTAAAGTTACTCAACGTTTTCTTGCTCTGGTGATTTAAGGTTTTATGATACAGTTAAACTTCAATTTTAATTTTAAATTAAGGAGTTAGCTAAGATAGTTAAAATATATTTGTTTGGTTATATTTTTTTTGGTTGGAATGAAAATATGACACTAACAGGACGCAATGGAGAAAAAGGATTCATGTAGCCGAATTCACTTAGTGGGATTAAGGCTTTGTTGTTGTTGTTGTTACTAGTTGATGTCTGCATCTGTCTACTTGTCTCATCCGTTTTGTATATCTCATAAAAAAATATCATAATATTAGTTGTAAAATGCTTAAAAATAGATGCAATTAGCATGAATGCTCATTGATGCACTAAAATTTTATAGTCTAATATTGATGTCTATGTTTAAAGTCTAGGCAATGTACTAAATATTGACATAGTTTGAATAAATTTTCTTTACTGTTTTTGTCTTTTCATTATGGATAGATACTTTAACTGCGAAGCGTAGCTGCTTCGGCACGCTTCATTGATTCTTTTTCATGACTTCTATTTGTTATTTTCAACGTTTCTGTGCTGTTGTGGTATGCAATGGTATGCAATGACTTGGGCGGCAATGCTGGAACGGCCAGTTGGAGCTTGAGACTGATTTTTTGTAAGGTATAGTTAAGATGGTGTTTAAAGAGAATAATATAACTTAAGACTACACTTACAGGGATCTTTATTTGGTTGCTATACTTTTGTGCTGAGGTTGAGAGGTGTGCCCTACAAGCCATATTCATAGTTAGTTAAGTTGTGCATCAGGCACGAATGAAAGGCCTAGTTTAAGTTTGTTTTTTCTTAGGCTAATGTATTCCACTAATTATGATGAATTTGCAAAAGTTTGTTGATAATGAACTGTTTACATATATAATTTTGAAGCTTGTTTCTTACTTTGTTATTTCCATATGCAATTGTAGGCTGAGGAAGCTGAGATTGAGAAACGAGTGCAGAAACTACAGATGGATATCAATATGGTTCAAATAAATGTTTCAAGGTTGTTTGTTTATTTAGTCTTCTTTTGTTGCTATGTGTTTTGTGCCTGAATAAATTACTTGGCTTTTATTTACCTGTTGCTCCTTTGTTTCATGTGTTTTGCACCTTGAATAAGTTACTTGTTATTTAACCTGTTTGCTTTAATTTATATTTTGCTGTTACAGGCTGCTTGAAGAAGAGAAGGTACAAACAGAAAGATTATTAATTGCCAGAGAAGCTATAAAAGAGCTGGGCAAGAGGTTTGGTTCTATGTTTGATGTCTGTTGGCCCATACTTGTTCAAATTTTCTTTTCTTTTTTGTCTTTTATAATCTTTAAATGAAATTAATAGAACCCATATATTTGATGGACATTCTGTCAGAAGCATTTCTTTTGGTTTTTGCCATGATTTGAATTTTTGAATAGTTATTCTTTTAGTTAGCATGCTATTTGATATGAGCTGGGTTATTTTTTGTAATCTGTCACGCTTCAAGATATATCGATGTGGGGTATAATAGAGATTGGTATGATTTTGCTAATTGAATATATCTCCAACACTCGCTCTGCTGTCATACTTTATTAAAATAGTGAGTGGTAAACTCAATCACCTAAATGTATCTAAAATAAATTACTATGATTCACACATATTCAATAAATTTAACGTGTCAATTAAGTAGAAGCAATTCAATAATATTTCATTCATATTTCTATAGAGCGTCTAAATCACAGAATTCGTATACAAATAGCAATTTAAAAGAGAAAATAACACTGTAGAGAGGAAAAAAACAAGAGAAAGAATCTCCAAAACATAAAATCAAATCAAATATTCAATATTAGTTTTGGTATTTATATTGAAGACATGAATATAGCCTAAATAGTAGCTTAAATAAGGTAAATGAGGACCCTCCAACCTGTCTTGGGGCTTAAATCCTTGAACCAGCGAAGTAGGGATCCAATTAGGACCTGCTTTGCTCCTCTTGTTTACGTCTGCAATGGGCGTCTTGCACGTCTGACTGTCCCTTACCAGTGCTGGAATTCCTATTTAAAATATTTCCTTTTATTAAATTTTCTATTTAACTTCGTGGATAAGTTTAAATTCTGCTTTTGTATGCTCTATGGAGTCTTTGAGCAACAAAAGCTTATACATGTCAGATCACATTTAGTTTTAAAATATGAAGTAGTTCCAAATGTTAATGGTTTTCTGTTTATGGGATTAAACCTGAGTTCCAGAGTCTCCCAATGATAAGTTGGTAACATAGCAATTTGGTTAAATTTAAAGCCCACCATAATATTATTAATTTTAATTAGTTTTTATCAGTTTCCTTAACGATTTGGTAAAGACTGAGCTTGACTCTTCAGTTTATCATCACCGCGCTATTTTATATTTGAGATGCTTGCATATGTAACTATGTATATGTTATGCTAAAAATGGATTTGATGTACTAACAAACAGGTTCATGATAATGAGAAAAAATGTCGGGTCTATACTCCCAATCGCAAGCTCTTCAGCAACAGCAAACTAACAAGGTTTGTCTTCATTAGATTTTGGATTTTCCGCTTTTTATCACTTATGAAGATATTGTGTAATTTATATCTTTTTAATTAAGATTTACAGACACTTTTACACATTTTGATGTTATGAACTTTGCTATTGATATGGTTTTCTACTCATTCCAGGTAACAGCCTTTGAGGCCATAGTTCTCAGCCTCTTGCACGCCATTGAGAGGCATCAAAGAAAGTTCAAATGTCCTCCAACAATCCAATTGGAGCTCATGTGGTATGCAGATATTTGTTCTAGCCTTGCATTGAAATTTTTACAGTATCATATTTGATATTTAATTATACAAGCAATATACTATATATACGAACGTATATATGTAGACACACCTGCGCACACACACAAACCCCTGTGCACGCGCGCGCACTCGCACAAACGTACATACACAAATATATATATATATATATATATATATATATATATATATATATATATATATATATATATATATATATCTTATTGTGTGGGGTGGGTGGGTGTAGGTGAGGGTGCGGTTGGTGGGGATGTGCGGGGGTAGGGCATATATATATGCATGTCTGTGTGTGTGTGTGTGTCTGTACGTGTCTGTGTGTATGTATTTAGTCTGAAAAAGACATTCCTTTATTGTAAAAATAGAATGTAATTCTAACCTTTCTACATTACTGGGGACTTGGTTTTATGGTGGTGGTTGCAAAATCTGTCTTTGGAATGTTGTGATGAATCTGTAGTTAGAGCACTGATTGATGCAATTCTTTTGTTGCATGAATGTTGTTTAGGAGTGTCTAATGTTTGCTTGACAGCATTCTTTACTTGTATATTGCAGTCTTTGGCGAATGATGACACCTGGGCTCTTGCTGTTGAGAATGCCATTGGAAGGTTATTAGATGCCTTTATTGTTACTGATCATAAGGATTCGCTTCTTTTAAGAGCTTGTGCAAGAGAAGTAAATTACCATAATCTTCAGATTATCATCTACGATTTCTCAAGGCCAAGGTTTGACTTCTGCTATGTTTTTTTAATTTTAGGGAAATGAACATACTTAGCACACAATTCTTATGTATTTACAAATCTCACACCTAAATAGCGCTTTGATTATTTAAACCTATACATGAGAAGCTGTATTTAACATTTAAAAAGTGACAATAGTGTTATTTTTTACGTGATATTAAAGATTGAAGTGCCGTGTGTAACTATGAAAATTTAGATGAGCTATGTAAATGCCTCTAGTTTTTATTTTAGATTGTGTGTTTCCTTGCAGCATATTTGTTATTTTTGTGATTGAACTAAATCTTAGCAACTTTTTGATTTCATTAGTTGCTTTTGCAGGCTTAATATACCTAGTCACTTGCTTCCTTTGACTTGCCATTCAACTACCATCTCAGTCTTGCATGAGAGAATTCCTACCATATGGAATGTATTAGTAGACATGGTTAGTATAAGCATTTACCGAAATCTTCAAACAAGCTCTCTGTAAATATGAATATCATATTTTGATTTCTTCTCGCATTGCATAGAGTGGCATAAACAGCCTTGCCTTTAACTTAATTAGCTTTTAATTTATTTCTAAGCTTCCATGTTATTGGTCTTAGCTACCTAGATTCTACCACTTCAAACCCTTGGGAGCCCTACATTTGTCTTTTATTTCCCTTTTCTGCGTTACTTCTGACAACTTTACTTTTGTGTAGTCCTTTTAATTGCTGGCCTTTTCAAATTAACAGTCACTTGAAGTGAAATCTTGTTAAAATGTGCCTTGAACATTTGAACTTTAATTTTTGGTATTTTGTTTTGTGACACATTATGTACCACACAATTCTTATATATTCACCTATATAACACCTGAACTTTCATATTTACAATTATAATTTTGCATAGTCATAAATCTATGCGTGAAAATATTTATTTCACTTGAAAGGTATGTAATAGTTTTATTTTAGACGTGATCTATAAATGTGAGTGAAGTGATAGAGTTTGTATGCTGATAATTTACAGTTTGTAACATAAAGATCATGTGTAGAATTCAAAACTTTTGTTATACATTTGCATAATGCCTCTCTATAGTGAAAATTCAGTTTAGAAAAGAAAAGATTTTGGGCCACTAGGGTGGTGTTGTAAGCCCTAACTTTTGAGCATTCTTCAAATGTTCGAGATGTAATATCCAAACCCTAACACAATGCACATTATAGATAGATGGATGGATATGTTAATTTGTTGAAGGTTTAATCACTTGCAAATGAGCTTATAGAGCTTAAAAAGACTCATAACCTTTCTAACCTTACTTGCTCTAGCCTCATTCAAGACCATTGAATTGACAATGCTAACAATATATCATTGTTCTATACTCGCCTAGGCGCTAGTATTGCTGCGCCTAGGCGCTACACTCCCGGCGCCTCATCGCTACAATTCCAATGCTGTGATTTCGTGCGCCTTGTGAGTTATCATCCCCCAATTCAGGCACCTAGGTGCTGCAAGACAGTGCCCCAACACCCCAACGCTCCATGTCCAACGCCTACTTTCCCCGACGGCCTCCGTATTTTCACTCCAAAAGATCGGATCCGGCGCTTAGGTGCCAAGCCCTAGCGCCTAGGTGCCGTAACATCACTTTGTTCCATTTGCCTTGTTTTGAATCCTTATTTACTCCTTGCGCCTGGTACCTGCATTCCAACACAAAATACTTTTAAAATACATAACATAAACATACAAAAAAAGATAATTTAAAGATGATAAATGAGCACATTATACGCAAATGTCAAAATCCCTCAAACTTATATGTTACTCTCCATCAAATAACTTCATAACATAATTTTAATTTTTCCACAAATTTATAAGTGGTGCATACTGTTGTTCGTAGTCTTTTTCCATCTAGAACTTGAAAATTGACATAAACAAACAACATTCAGTTATGTAGAGCTTTCTTTCAAAGTTTTCCATTGGAACAAATACTCCACTCAAAACTAATACAAACTATTTATCTATTTTTTATTTCAGCTTAATTAAATCAATTGGAAAT
The DNA here is from genome assembly GCA_022702705.1 of Papilionanthe hookeriana x Papilionanthe teres. NCBI lineage: Eukaryota > Viridiplantae > Streptophyta > Magnoliopsida > Asparagales > Orchidaceae > Papilionanthe > Papilionanthe hookeriana x Papilionanthe teres. The sequence continues at coordinate 64,857,435 of CM040426.1, read as the reverse complement.
ATCATCTTTGAAAAGTTTGATCTCTTATTAATGCAATTTACTCAATTAATATTCTATAAGCAAAATTGTAGATTAGAAGGGAATATCCATGATTATAGTTTTTGTGTTCTCCTTTATTATTGTAATCAATTTTTTAAAACAATCATTACCTTGAAAGCTATCTTCATGTTACATTCATATTTTTTCTCATTCTTTTCTTTTCCATTCATTTTTTCTTTAAGATTTCTTCTTTTAATCCCATATTGTGATATATAATCCCTTTGTTTATAAACATTATATATCATTGCATAGAGAAACAAGAACATTTAAATTTCCCAATACATCTCTGTAGATAAAATTATGTCATTTCTTCCTCTTCAAAGTTTATAACTTATAGACTATAATCTTAGAATTCTATTAATAGTGACTAAGCTTTTAAAGACATCTTTCCACCTGCATATAGCCATGCATACAACAAAGTATTCCCTATATTCAAATACATAGATTACACAAACTTTGTTAAGAAGCAAAATTCAAATTCCAACATTGTCACTCAACTCTTAATAGAATTTGGTCATCTGTTTATGTAATTTAATCATTTCAGATTATATAAATCTTAACTCATATTCAGCACTACATAAATAAAAGGATTCAAAATGGTAGAGTTTTAAAATTCAAATAAGAGCAAGTATCGTTACAAAAATAAAATCCCCTAAACTTATTAGATGCAATTACATAAATAGAACATGATGAACGTCCAATAGAATATTAACAACAATTTCTTGTAACACCTGTACAAGCCAACAATTCAACATGTATAGAAACAAATAATAACTACAATAACAAATAGAACTATAACAACAAATTAACTTGAATTGCAACAAAGTAATCCAAATTACTTGCATCAAATTAATGTCCACGTAAAAAAAAAAAAAAAAAAGAAACATATGCACATCAATAAATTTCACATCACAATACTACAAGTCACATTACAACAATAACATTACATAGCATCAAAAAAAAAAAAAAAAAAACAAAACAAACAAACAAACAAACAAATGTATGGCCAACTAAATCAAAACAACCAAAACTTCCCAAGTAGCACCCAAATCTCATTGCCCCATTTTTCTTTTCTTAATCGTCTTCTTCTTATTCTTCTTCTTGGCCTTCCTCCATTGGTTGCAAATGGAGGGATAAACTGGAACACAACCGAATCGACCCACTTCTAACCATTGATTTCTACTATGACATTTGGATCCCTGCCACATTATAATTTCCATAATAATTAGCTTGAATTTGATTCCCGCAAATCGATATGTTGTAATTGATCCGCCATATCGTACACTTTGGATTTCGAATTGAAGTATCCTCTTCAAGTTTATCAAAACGCTCAATTATAAAAGCAATTGGAAATGTAGACTGACGAGGCCGAAGGCCGTGAAGAATCACACTCGCTCAAACAATGTCTTAGAGGCTCGACTACACACACCAATGCTCCGCTTCCTACCTCCCTTAATAGGTGGCAAGAATTCTCCTAACTCACGTACTTCACCGACTCATCACACAAAGCAAATATGGTGGAGGGATGTCCTTATCCAATAAGAGACCCCCGACCTCATCATACTTTTAATAGAATTATATGATTTCCCCAATATCAATAATATGTTCCCTTTGAATACAAAAATTGAGAATGACTCTTTCCGGGTGACTTACCAAGTGCTGGTAGAAGGAAGGTGCTTAGCTCAAATGAAGTAATGCCAAACCATCGACTCAGCATTCATAGAAGCAACGGGGAAATTAATTTACCTTTCTTCCTCTCTAACCTTCCACAACCCCTCTCATCGTTAAATAAATAATGATCTCTTCTAATTCAAAGTCATTACAGAAAATAGAATAAAAGTCATTAGGATGGTCTCGGCAATCCAAAATGTTGATTGATACTACGAGCGTACATGTTCACATATTTTCTCTCACAAATACTTTATCATATGAATACTCTTTTAGATTTTCATAACTCTAAAACTATGGGAATCACCGACACATTGGTCTTCAAACACAAAATTTCTCAATTTCTTCTATCTATGATCGTCTCCACCTTTCCACCGGTTGTAGAAAACCTCGTCCAAAGTTAAAATTCCTATACACCAAAATCAGAGGCATTCTTCGCCTCGAGCACCGACCGACAGATCTTTTGAGTCAAATGAAGAACCGGAACTTGCTCGACCTCCCTTAATCGTAGGTGCCATAAGAATCACTTGGTAGAAAGAAAATGAGAAGCAGCAAGGAGTGTATAGATCTCAAGAAAAATATCACCCAAATCCCCGGGAATTCACAAATTTGGAAATTTGAGAATAAAAGCTTGGAACACAAGATCTACTCCATAAAAATTTAAGACCAAGTTTAGGTTAGCAATGCATACCAAGAGGTCACAAAATCTACAAACATTTTCTTCACAAGATTGCCACAAAAAATTTCACCTAGTAGCCTTGAAGTCATTTAGAGGAAGAAGTTGTGATCAAAGATCGTGATAAACGTCCCCAACAAGAATAAAATTACACTTTTAATGAGATCCGGATACCTAGGCGCCGGTTGCAACGCCTGCCTAGGCGCCATTATAATCGCAACGCGCACAATTAACGCTCGGCAGCGCACATGCAGCCTAAGCGCCGAAGGCCGCACCTAAGCGCTAATTTTGGTACGAGGCACTAGAGGCGTAATTAAATGGAAGGGAATTTTAAAGCGCGAAACAACATAAAATTCATCCCAAAGCAATCCTAGCAAAACTTAGTAAAATGCAAATCCACATACAAAAAACAAACATCAAATCAACACACATATACACTCGTTGCCTCTCAAAAAGAATTAGTTTAGTGTTCCCAACACAAGGCTGCATTCTTCAATCGGGTAGACCCAAAGTCAATATCTCCCTAAGTCCGTGCCTATCTCCCCTTAAATACAACTTGTCTTCGCCATTAACTTAAAAACCCCTTGACTCTTCCGACTGCCGATATCAACAATTCCAAAAGGGCAAACCTTACTACGCAAATGATCACGACCACTTCGATTTAAGTTTTTCTGGAATTTCAATTGAATATTATATAATAAAACTTATGTCCGACTCGAATCTTTCCTAAGAATCTTTTCGATCATGCTATTTCTTTATCATTACTTTTTATTTTTATTTTTATAAGCTTCTTCTCTAATTTCCTCAAGTTCATTTAACCGTAGTAGACATTTTCCCCACGAAACTTTTCATATTATAACTGGAACTCGAATCAGTCAAAATTCCTTATTCTCAAGTTCAACAATTCAAACGACAAAATTTCGTAAATATCGCCTCATTCTTGGAGACATTCCAATAAATGTTTTATAAGCAGTCCTATAGACCCATAAAGTATCACCAAGTCTTAAAGCTCAATCCTTCCTTTAGTCTGAGATTGGTATGCAGTGGATATCTTACGTATCATCCCATATTTTCCAACGAGTGCCGCAATTCTCTTATTCCTAAAGTGACTCCCCCATCACCTCTAGTTTTTCCAAATTTACAACATATTTTCTTCAAAAATTTGGAAACACTTTCGAGCCCCACAATTAGAGAGCAAGGGTCTCAATCCATTCTTGATACATAATCCACCGTCACCAAAATATAAAGATTTCTAGTGAAAGTATAAAAACGACCCAAAGTCTAACTGCCAAACATAAAAAATTTCGACCTCTAAAGTGTAGTTTAAGGACATTTCACGCTTAAGATATATTTTATACTATTTAACATATGTCACAAATTTCTTATATAATCATTTACATCCCTAAAAAAGTAGGCCAAATAAAATTTCCGATTATAAAATCTTAGAAGTCGTTCAATACCCCAACGCTCCAAATTTTAATCATGACATTTTAATTACATCTGAAGCCCTTCTAATGGTAAGCATCTTCTAATTACCCTCGGTCTTTACACTTCCTATAAAGGTACGGATCATCCCAAAAGCAAGATTCGACATCATGAATAAGCTTGTTCCTCTGGATACATGAAAATGTATTGTACGAGAGATTGTCACCGACAATATAATTTACAATATCTACTTACCACTTCGACACTCAAATCCGATAAAATGAGTTGTTCGCAGGGAAATTTTCATTAATTTCATCATCAAAGTTAGAAAAATTTCTAATCAAGCTCGATATGGTATCCATTCTTTATCCATGTTTTTCATATCACCGCAATAATAGGATCCATATGATAAATTTGTTTTGCGTCCTTTTAGAAATTAGATATCGACTCATCGAATGGTCAATAAAAACAATACATTTGGTTTCAATCAAATAGGCATAAGCTTTTCAAAAACATATACTATAAACATGATGCTCTTTTTCGCAATGTATCAAGTATGGTCTTATTGTCATAAGATATAAATAAAGACCTTATCTCTCCCTCGCCTAACACCGTCCTTATAGTATAGTACTAGTATCACACATTAATTCAAACGACTCTTCCAATCGTGTGAAACAATAATAAGTGCAATGACTAATTTTTTTAAAGTATCAAGATGCCAGACAATCCTAATAAAAATCAAATGAGACTTCTTTTTCTAGTAAGTGATATATTAGTTTTGCAATTTTTAAAATTTTTATAGCGTCTATGTAATCCAACAGGGCTCACAAAGCACCCATCCTTCACCGAAGTGAGTGGTGTAAGTTTTTCAATAACCCGATCTTTACCTGATTAACCTCCATCTCCCCTCTTAAAAAATTGTTCCCCAAAATAAACTCCTCTAAACCATAAATTGTCACTTTTCCCCCATTCAATACTAGATCATTTCCCACCTTTTAAAACCCTAAGAATATGTTCAAAGTGTCGAATGTAGAGGGTCATATACAGCAGAATCATCCATAAACACTTCAATCCCTTAATCGATTCACGTAAGATGGACTTCATGCAAAGGCCGAAAAGTGCGTACGCATCGTTAATGCTTCGAATGACATCATCCTAGATGTGAAAGTCCATAAGAGCTTGTAAATGTGGTCTTTATCATGGCCCTATGGAGTTATGAGAATCGATGGTACATTGAATATCCATCTAAAAAGGTAATAATAGGTGGCTGCCTAGCCTTATACAACATTTGATCTGTAAGGGGAGAGAAATGGTTCTTCCTAGCGGCTTAGTTTAATTTCTTGTAGTCGATAATTCGTATTCACCACCTGTCATCTCTAGTTGATATCACTCGTTCAACTCATTCACTACGACAAATACCCCTTGGCTCAGAATGGATATGACTATTCTAGGCACCATTCGAGATGCTAGGTGATAATGCTTGCGTCTAACTTCGCTATTTCTTTCTTAAAAACTTTATCATTGCTAAGTCTTCTAAGGGTCTTCCCTAAGTGTTTATGATCTTTTTCAGCGTATCTTACGCATACAAAATGAAGGACTCATACCCTTAATATCCGCTAACGTCCATACAAAAACTTCCTTAAAGCCCTTCAAAACCTCATCACCCCTTTTCTTGTAATTTACATCGAGTTCGAGAATATAATAACTGGTAATGTGGAAGACACTCATAAGAAAACTTACTTCAAGTATTTAGGTAGGATCTTCATCTCTACTTCAGTTGGCTTTTCTATGGAAGGGATTGATGGTCTTGAATATCTAGTGGTGTCCAAAAGTTTGGACCTCTCCCTATATATCCTAGGACTAGCCTATAAGAGTAGAGCTGATTCATTTTTAGAGTCATTTCTATCATCCTCAATCAAACTCTTCTCTATTGAGTCAGCTTCAAAAATCTCCTGGCATTGGCTTATGCTAAGTCTGTACACTAAATCTAGCCAAAAAAACAAAAATCCTCATTTGAATCAGAAGAAATTTTCATTGATTTTAAATCATTAAAAGTTATGTCCTAATCATTTACCTTCGTAGTTAACTCCCTCTTCTGTACATCAATCACCGCCTTATCAGTGGCTAAGAATGGTCTGTCTTATATGACAGGAATCTCCTTATCCTCTATATCTAAAAAAATGAATTCTTCAGGGAAGGTAAACTTATCCACCTTAGCCAAGACATTCTCTATAACCTCCCTAGGATTGGTAAGTGAACAATGAGCAAGCCGAAGGGTTACAGTGTTGGGCGGGACTTTTACTAATCCTAACGTCTTAAAGATCGACAAGGGCATAACGTTAATGCTAGCACCTAAGTCACATAAAGCTTTCCCAAAGAGTCTCTCTCCTATTGCATAGGGAATGGTGAACTCCTAGGGTCGTTAGGTTTCTGAGAGAGCTATTTCTATATAATAGCACTGCACTACTCGCTAAGTGCTATAGTCTTAAATTATCTAGGCTTGCTCTTCTTATTCAGGATATCCTTTATAAACTTCATATATCTTGACATCTGCTTTAAAGCCTCGACAAAATGAATGTTAACGGTCAAATTATTAAACACTTACAAAAATCGGGAAAATTATTGATTCAACTTATGTTTTTGAAGTCTCCGACGAAATCGTGGAGGTGGTCTTTTTTAAGTCCTTCATAAGGGGTGAAGCCGGTCTTTCTAAGTTCTTAGAAGAATTTCAATTAGTCTTTCAAGCTTAGGGTTATCTTCTACTACCTCAAGTTCCTTCCTAGTTACTTCATGTAATTCCCTTCCACTTCTTAATTTAATGGATTTCACATGGTCGTTGATCTTCTCCTTAGGGGTTAACTTCAACGTTACTAGTAAGGGTTCCATGTGATCTATTACCAAGGGAATTTGCTACTTGGACCAATTGATTTTCAATATTCCTTATAGTTGTCGCTCGACTGCGAAGTTGATTCTTCATTTACAATACTTTTTCCTCCAAATACATCTTCTTATCCTTAAACTGAGTTAAAGCTAGGAGGGTAAGGCGGTCTTGAGTTGATACTACCCTGGTTATTCCAATTTCCTAAATGATTGGCTTGATTATTCCCCCTCTTGTTGGTTTCCTATCCCTTTATTATTATTATTTCAGTCAAAATTAGTATGATTCTTCCAACCAGAATTATAAAAATTTTAATAAGGGATATTCATTTTATTGTTGATGACATTCATAATCTCGATTGGATAACACTTGGATCCATCGGTTTTCCATAAAAAATTTCCTTTATGAGTGGTGGTGTTTGTGGCTGATTTAGGCATAATTGGCCTAACATCCTAGAGATAGTCGCCACTTAGGAAGTCAAAATAGAAAGAACGTTCGTGAGATGTACACTGGCTACCTTTCTAGGATTTACTCGATCAGAATACTATTAAAAGTTATTTGTTTCCATCTCCTCAATTAACGAATAACCCTCATCAAAAGGTTTCGACATAAGAGAGTCATCTGCAGCTGCATTTATGATTGACCTAAGAGATCCTACCGGCCCATTATGGAAAGTCAAAATGATTAGTCGGTCTGGTAATGCGTGGTGGGGACACTTCCTAAGGAGTTTCTTAAACCTTTTCCATGCTCCATAAATCGACTCACCATCATGCTGGCAAAAAGCGATAATATCATTCATAAGTTTAGTAGTTTTTGAAGGTGAAAAAGATTTTGCTGAGGTTATCCCAAGTCCTAATTGAACCTGGAGCTAAAGAATTAAACCACGTTTTGTCTTTATCCCTCAAGGAGAAAGGAGAAAACCTTAGCCTCACAACGTTATTGGAGACACTGTTATAGCGGAATGTGGCGCAGAGTTCTAAAAAACTCACTAAATGAAAATTAGAATCTTACAAAGGTGTCCCTCTAAATTGATTGTTCTGCACAATTTAGATAGCATATTTCAGTTCAATTGAATTGGTTTTTAAAACAAGATTATGGATACTAAGGTGGATTTCATCTACTGTTGGATTGATTTAATCGTTTAAGGGTCGAGGCATGTTGTTCTGTTCATGGGTTTCAGGGTTCTTGTCAGCTAAGTTAGCCATTTCTTCTAATGTTTGTTGTAGTCTTTTTCGTTTTCTGATTTTTTTTAAACAGTTCTCTCTAACCTAGGGTCGTAGGGTTTAAGGTTTAAAGATCCAGAACAACGCATACATCTTCTAGATTCAGCTAGCAAAGTAACCTTATGCTAAAGAGAGTAACAAACAATTGAAATGGAAGCACACAACCACAAAATAAACTTGTTCTAAAGTTATGAAAAATAAGTTTATTCTTCCTAATCACTCTCTTTTGATTGGCAATTTCAATTTAAACTTATTCTAAAGTTATGAAAGATAAGTTTATTGTAGCAAGTAAAAAGATTCTTTTAGAAAGTCCGGTATTGAGAGTTTTCCCTCTTAAATATATCAAGTGATGGATTAAACTAAGGATTAGATTCAAAAATAGTGTTAATCAGGATAAAAGTTATTCCTTATCACCTTTCGGTGGTTTAAGGAAGATTAACAGTATCAAGTTTAGTTCCCAAAAACTCTGACCCGCCCAAAAGAAATTGTCTTCTAGAATATTTTATAAATCCATTGGCAATGTCCCTATTCCATATCGTTAACTCTTTCGTTCCATAAAGAATCTTTTCGAATATCAATATTCACGTAATATTTTAACAATCGACTGGCCGAGAAAAAAGTAAATTTAGTTCTCAAGTCAACACAACACTTTTAAGTTCCAATCAAAGCCCCAAACAATCTCAAACCCTTAGTCCTATCAAATCGCCATCTCAATTTAAGAGAGAAACAAGTAGACTACTCAATGTTCATGACCAATCTCATCAAAACAAACTTATAATTGTGCATAAACATCAAAATCCAAGTCTTTACAAGATGTTCTGAAGAATATACAATGTAATTATATTTATTTCCTTCACAAGCAAACAATATGAAGATGTCACTAACAACAAACAATCAACTTTCTCATTCTTCCTAATCACTCTCTTTTGTTCTCTCCAAATCTCTTTGCAATAGCTTTGTACCTCTTTTCCAATTCCTTTCTCAAGTATGCAAGAAGAAAATAATGAAATAACTCTTCTAATTTTGTGCTTTGGCCTTTTATATATCTCCCAACGAATCAAAGTTTGAACTGTTCAAATTATCAAAATTCAGGTTCTGGCTCCATGGCGCCCATAGGTGGTGCTGGGGTACTACAACATGTTCTACATTGCCTAGGCGCTAGTATTGTGGCGCCTAGGCGCTTCACTCATGGCGCCATAGAGCTATAATTTTAATGATGGGATTCTGTGCTCCCTGGAAATCTTCCCCAATTCAGGCTCCTTGGCGCTGCAAGACAACGCCCCAACACTTCATTCCTAAGCGCTCTGGCGCTCCATGTCCTGCCCCTACTTTCTGACGGCTTTGTATTTTTCACTCCAAAAGATTAGTTCTGGCGCCCAGATGTCAAGTCGTAGCGCCTTGGCACTAGAACATCGGTTTGCCCCATTTTCCTTGCTTCAAATCCTGATTTGGTCCATGTACTTGTTACTTGCATTTCAACACACAATATCACCCAAAAACATAATATAAACATACAAAATGAAAATTTAAAGAGGATAAGTAAGCTCATGCCAATCATAAGCTTTATATAAAAGTAAATTATGCTTTTGGTTTAATTTGCATAACAATGTCATGAATAACCTTATGCAATAGAAGACAAAAAATATCGATTTTACACAGGGTTCAAGATACATACTTCTATATGATAGATTTAGTTATTGGAATTTCATAGTTGGAGTGACCTATTCCAAAAATCAAGGTTCTTGATGATACATATCATCGGCATTGAAAATCATAATCATAGGTGATTTTTGTCATTAAAACACTTGCTCAAATGCCTAGCCAGTTCTTTCGAGACTCTTTTCTGATGGTTGATATAATAAAAAAAAACTAATGGCTGAAGGAAATTATATTTAAGTTCATTCCTTTGATGAAAATATATAAAATAAGAAACTTAAAAAATATTGGAATACAAATTTAAACAATAATTATTCTTGCAATTATTCTTAATCTGATCAATGCTTTTAAGGAGTTATTGGATATGAAGTGTTCTCTTGTGAGGATTTGGTTTGGTGCTTGCCCCATGTCCTCTGATTAATTGGTTTGCTTGCTTGTGATGACATCTTTATTTTTGATTATGACCTTAGCTCATATATTCCCCAATGACGATTTTTATGAGTTGCGAAGTATATTGCACATTTGATAGAACATTATTGACCTCACTTTGGTCGAGGTCTCGGCTTCTTCCTCTTTAGTAGATTTCAGGGCTCTACAATTGCAAGACTTTCCCGTTGACTATTCCTAGAAGACTAGAAAGGAACCCTCACCATTAGAAATTCTAAACTCTTCTTTGCTCAACTTGAAGTTCCATACTGATCCAGACCTCTAGCACTTAGTAGGTGAGATCAATATAGGAGAGCTCGAGTAGAGTCTCTATAGGACTGCTTGACCTTAAGGTTGACCTTGGATGTTTGTCTTGAGCTGTTCACTCACTTACACTCACTTTTACTCACATTCACTCACAACCCCAAATCTAAACATGTTGATTTCCGTCCCCTGATCATTTGGGGGATTCATGTAGTTGGTCTCCTAGACCCTTTAGCCTTAGGCTGGGGTTTAGCCAGCACCAGTACATAGAAGACCCAAATGGAGTTTCCGTTGGTTTGTTGCTCAAATAAGGATGGTTGGCACCTCAATTTGACCAGATTACCCAATTTAGCCTTTTGTCCACAAAACCAACTTAAACCTTTCAATTGAAGTCAATTTGACCTCAATTTGCCCCAATTTGGATCCTAAACTCTTCATAACGATCCTACATATCAAATTGGACCTTTAATTGGTTTTGGTCAAGCCTCAATTTCACTCGATTTCGACCCATATTCAAAACCCCCAAATTTGCCTCGAATTGACTAAACGACTAAAGTCCACCAAATTGAACTCCTTAACCAACTTAAAATCACTTCGAGCCTTTTCTAAACACCTCATGACAAGCATCTGCACCATCCTGATCGATTGAGCCCGAACCAAAATTTTGACGGAAATCAAAATTTGACGCGATTTTGTTCCGATCATCGACGAGGTTACCTAAACGACTCCAGATGACAAAACGGACAGCGCCGACGCTTACGGAACGTTGATTTTGCCTAAGGAGGACGTTCGTTTCACTGTGACGACACATCTGGGGGAAAATACACATTTAGGTGTTAATTATGATAATAAATAATATATTATTATTATTATTATTAACATTTATTAATCCCTAAATCTATTTCCCCCTCCCGTTTCTTTCTCTCGCACTCGTGGGCCTCTGCCCTAGTTTTTGGCTCGCTCGGTTTTACCTGACCCTCTTCTTCGTGTCGTTGGAAAGACGTGTTCCAGCGTTCACCTCTCGCACGCGAGACAGGCCTCGCAGGCGCCCATCCCTCGTATTTCATCCTCTGCCTTCTGCGTTCGATCTTCTCTGTGGCAGATCGTATCCTCTGCGAGGATCTCATCATTTGCCTCGTTCGATCCCTCTGCCATATCCTCTTAATCATTCATTCTCCTTCTCTAGTTTTATTATTAGAGCTCTGTTTGGAGCCTTTGAGTGGCCCGAAAAATCTCTGAGGGAAGGAAAACTCTGTCATTTTCTTTTCTCACTTACTTCTTTAGCTTTTTGTGCTTGGGTTGGCTTCCTCTTACTGTTGGAGGGAGACTTAAAGTTGAGAAGTGCTTTTAAAGTTTCTGTGTTGCTTTTTTGCTTCAAGGAGGTATCTTCGCCCCCCCTCTATGCCTTGCCTCTTTTCGGTTTTCTCTCTACCGAGCCCCTTTAGCTTGGTGCAGTGGACGATACAGCATGCTAGCGTGATATTACACTTTTATTTTTGAAATACTTGACACTCAAGCATCTAGAAATGGAAATATGAGCATGTTCTAGGAGTTAGATTTGATTACTTACTTAAGATGGTGAAGGAATGGCATGTTGTTAGCGTTCTCTTTTCTTTTTGTTTAAGGCAAATTGGAAATGTTAGAATGTGGCTTTGAGATAATGTTAGCTCCTCTTGCAAGCATGTTAGGATATCATGAAGCTTTTCATTCATTATTATCTAGCATGAGATATTGGAAGGTTTATTTGGTCTTTCACGTATATGGGAGGCTCGGTTCTAGCATCTTAAATTCTTTCTTTTTTTTTTTGGCTTAAAAATGCTTGCTATGGAGAAATTTATCTTGATTTGGAAAATTTATCTTAATGTTAGCTAGCATGAGAAATTTATCTTAATGTTAGCTGTTTTTTCATTTGAAGCATTGGGCAGCCCTACGTTTTGATATCTTGAATGCGTGAGGATGTTTTCTAGCCTTTTTTTTGTGGCTGGGTTTTGAGCCTTAGCTGCGGTTCGGGTTTGGTTCTTATTAGTGCTCGGTTTGCACCATTGAGGCATGGGATATTGATTTCATTGAGGCCTTTGGCTTTTGGGTTTTGGTTGAGGCTGTCTTAACTGTTTGAACTTCACTTATGGGCCTTGAAGGGTTCGTTTTGGCTTTGTTTGGGGGCTCGGTTTGCTGGCCTTAGTTCCTACCCGTGAGACATATTGAGGGCTCCTTAATTTGATTTAGTCCTTCTTGTTGGACTTGAATTACTTGGATGATTGTTGGTAGATTAATTTAGTCATCTCAAAATGATGATGGTATTTCGTACTCTCTTATGTATATCAAATATCTTCATGTAATTGATTTGGGTTGCCTTGGCCGTGAGCCTATTTTGGCCTTGTTTCTTGCCTTAACTGTGAGCTCCTTGTTCTCTTGGTGGACTGGCAGAGTGCCCTGGTTGCTGCCTCCTCTCTTCTACTGACCCTGGCCATGAGCATTTATTTGGTTTTATTGGATGGTTCTATGTTCATTTGATATCTGAGGCTATTGGTTAATCTGGGAGTTGAGAAATCTTAATTTTGGCATGGATTTGGAAATACTAGTGGCGGTCTTCCCCAGGTCACTTTTCTTTTGTTTGATTTTTGAAGTTTGGAAGATTTCCGAATTTTATTTTGGGAGAGTATTTGGCTTAGATGAATTGATTTCATAAAAGATATCTTTGGGGTTTGGATCCCGACGTTAGGAGGTCATTTGTGGGTGATCGTCGTGTTGGTTCGACCCTATTTTGATTTGTTTGAAATAAGAATTGGTAGGGACACCCTGCTCGGGTCGATCTAATTCTAACAAAGAGAAAATGGAATCCTTCTGGATTGATTCAAGGACCTTGGACCTTTTTTTTTCGGGTCTTTTTCGTTACGAGTTTTGAGGGCTGATTCATCCTTCGTCTTTTTGGTGTTTTAGGTGGATTAGTTCTTCCTCTCTCTCATCTCGTTTTTGTTCTTTTTTTCCTTGCTTCTTGGTTCAGTTTTATTTTTCTGATGCTTATGTCTGATACATAAGTGTCCACGTATAGACTTTTGCTATACGTGAAACCATCAAGCAAGGTCGCAAATAGTTCGGTTTTGTTTTGGGGCTTAGGGTGGTGATGACAAAGGCACACCGGTGGTAGAGTGTAATGATATTTCATCCTACAACATCAGAGCCCAATCCAGGGATCTAGTGAGCCGTAAGATGACGATATCATTCACCGCTACATAACTAGCGGGGTACCCGTACCTTCTTAGGTTGTTGGAGGACTTGTACCCGACGACGTGATTGACTCGTGGACAATCATAATTTTCAAAACTGATAAAAAACGGATTTGATAAGAATAGCAACGATATTTATAAAAATATGTTTTCACTACAAATAAAATTAATACAACTTTCTTTTGTATGCGCAAATCCTCGTACGTCTTAAAAATATAAATTTTAAATATATATTGTAGCTTGGTTGTCCACTTGTCATTTACCGGTACCGGGCTAAGGAATACTCTCTTAAGTTAGGTTCAGTAAGACACCCTTCTAGTTGAGTGGCGGGCTCTATACATCTGGGTGACTGATAGCAGCCTTCGACGACCTTCGAGTACACATATAGTTTTTGAGCCTATCCCGGTCTCCTCTTTTCGGACTTTTTATATGTTTTATCGAGATTTTTGGACAAAGCACTCGTGGTCTTTTCTCTGGGATTTTCCCGAGGTTTTGATGATTTTATTTGAATTGTTATTTATCAATTTTCTCGAGTTTTCCATCGTGGGTCATTTACCGTTCTTTCTGGGTGACGTTTCTTTTCTTCTTTGCTTTCGTTTATACGATGCATTTCAGCATGTTTCCTCAAATTTTGTTATTTTTACCTGTTACATCAACTACACCTAAGGAACAACAAATCTCTTAGGTATACAGGTTTGCTTTACGTTTACAGCATGTTATTTTCTTGTAATCACTTTTCCTGTTGTACCTTGTGTTCTTTCTCTACACCGTATGTTGTACTGTTTCCTTTACTGCATAATCTAATGCTTGTCCTGTGCTATATATCCTAGTGTCATTCTATACTTTGTACAACTTCAACATGTTCCCTATAAAATATTTGAAGAACTACAATCATAAAGCCGCCTGATTTGACATCATAACCTGACACCCTAGAAAACTTAAACTCGTCACGACCAGGAGCTTGGAGCTAGCGCGGTGGGCAGCTCGGCCATCTTCAACAGCAGGACATATCTTCACCAGCTGAACCATTTCTTAGTAATTAAACAACAATCCATAATATTTCGAGGTTGTTCGCCTAGTGCAACATAAATCCTCAACTTCTCTTTACACCTTTCGTATAGCTCTCATCATGACAATATAAGCCCTAGCTCGTTTTAGGATTTCAAGGTTGTCGTTCGCCACTTTATAAATCCTCATATCTTCAAGACTATTTGTGTGACTTTTTCACACAAATGTAAGCCCTAATTAAATAATATTGGCAGGATGCAACACTTGAATAATTTCTCCTCGAAACTAAAGGCAAACCATAGGATAGACTGGGAAGTCACCGAGGTTCGCCTCCGGATCTATGACCTCCCATAGTTTTTCCTTTTTTGAATTCCACAATAAATGTTCCAAATTTGAACCAATCCCCTTTCACACATTTTTGTCCGATTTTCGTTGAAAAGTCATGTCCTTTTGATCTCTTTGAAGATAATATTCACTGATTTTTATCGAGAGTTTTCTTAAATGATCTCGGTCATTTAAGATGTAGTTAACTATATGGTCTTGCTCTTATAGGAAGTTTTTTCGAACCCAGCTTAATAGAAAGATATTTAATTCTTCGTATTAAATAGAGGAACTTGTCGGCAAATAAAACAGTTTCGCAGACCAAACGAACGTCATATATTTCTTAGTTTATTTGATCGAGCCACACCCTCAAGTTTTGTGTTTATCTTCCAGGATAAATATAGGTCTTGAGGTATAGTGCTCTTTCATTTAAACTATGGAAAATATAGGGTCAGTTTGATTTCATATTTTTCTAAACTTATATATGTATTTGCAAATTAAAACGTCCTTCCGAAGCGGGCGATGGGATTTCGATTCCGGCGACCGACAGCTTCCAACGGGCAACTCTACACCCAAAATAGCGCCGACAAACATATAACTCTTATTTTGACATCAACTTAAAATTTGCTCTCCGATAAGCTTTAACCTTAGGTCTATATGGGCTTCTCTTATAACACAATCTATTATTGCTGATAAGGATCCTTTAGTTAGGTTGTGTTGACTATTATCACTTATTAAGTAGATTTATGATAATCAAAGATAATGAAATTTTGGGATCTTGATTGAGCTTTTCATCATTCTTTCACGATTTGTTTTAAGCTAAAGATTAATTATTCTTTTTTATAAATCAAATTATTTCTACATGTCGAAAACGTTGTAGACATTATTACCTACCTTTAAACTGATCTGCTCTCTCATCAAGATGTGTAATTATCTTAGGAGCTTGCACTTTTGAAGCTGTCGACTTAATTCATGAAATCTTCCTTTGATGGCAAAATATTTAATGCCCCTAAAGTGCCATTGAATAAGTTGCTACCCAAGTTTAGATTCGCTAGCTCCCAAGCTTGTTCAATCCACCAGGCAATGTCCCGAACTATGAATTGAAGCTGAGATCGAGGGTGACGAGGGAACAGAGGTTGCCTAACTAGCTAGCGAGCAAGGAAACCGGTTAAATTGTTTTTTGTGAGCACTAGGGTTTCAACTGACGCAAAGATACCATCTCCAAGGGTTCAATATTGTTGAGGTAATTAAAGAACAAGTCAAGATATGAGAGACTGTCGAGGCCGATGAACCCCATAGTAATATCATCGGCGAGCACGTTGCGAGTGAGGTCGAGGATCAAGGATTCCTCAATTGACCAATGGTTTGATGGATGTTATTGGTGATGAAATTTTCTGCGAGAGAGCTCGGTGAGATTGCCGGCAGGGATACAAGGTATGTCAGTTATCGAGGAACGATGAAAGGAGGAGAAAGTGTTGGAGTTGCAGCGGTCCTCGCACGCCACAATCATAGAATTGTTTTCCGGTAGTCTCATCACGATTGTGTCATGAAGGTTTTGGGCACTTGAGGAAAAAGGAAGGTCAGACAAGGTTTTTCGGCAGGGGAGGGGAGACTTGGACACGAGAGATAGAGAGTGAGAGGCGAATCAATTCACGGGAAGGAGAGGAGCGGAACAAGGGATTTAGTTTTTGGTCCAAGAAAAAAATGGAGCATGCAGTTTGCGAGAGATTCTGACAAGGATTAAAGGCTCTGTGAGTTATGCTATCCGAGCTGAACGAAAGAGAGAACAGTTTTGGGGCTGGAGGAGTGAAGAGTTTTAATTTAATTAATTGACTCTCTTTTTTATTTCATTTTAAGCGTCCACAATAATGTAGTTATACAAGGAATTCTTAAAATAAAAAAAAATCCAAATTTTAGCTTTTTGCACCGGACATTTCTTGCTATGATAAGTGTAAAGTCCAGTCGGAAGCTAAAATACTTGAACTCAATGTACAGTTACATGGTTTAAACTTTGGGTAATCCTTTATTCGTCAAGTTAATTTATATAAATCAATATATATGTGTGTCTCAAAATAATCCTAGGAAAATTTCAAATTATATAAAAATATTATTTATCTCTTTCGCTCTTTTGTAAGGTATTATAACAGGGGCATATAATTTTTACAACTTGATTATTTTACCATTTCAAAAAATTGGGTATTTCAGTGTGTGGGGGGAAAAAGGTTCTTCTATCATTCTTTTATCATTAATGCCATCAAAATTTTTATTATTCAATTTGAGAAGCTTTATTCTTTAAATCTGTTTTATCATTCTTTAGCTGGTGTGTTAATTTGTATCTATTTCATGGTAAGCTTACTTTCAGTAAATTATTGAAGTAAATATCCTCATCTACGTTGCAGGGTAGTGCTGAAAGACAAGTTCTCGTTCCAAACTATGAGATAGGCAAAGAGGTTGCTTTTGAACAGAGAATTCAAAATATGAAGGAGGTCTACACTTCTGATGGTTTTAGAATGTAATCCATCCTTCTAAAAATGATGGCTTTTAAATCCTCCTGCATGCTCTGTTAATTTAACATAGAATTACCCAAAAGTTCTCCCCTGACATTATTTGATACTGATAACCTACTTTTTCAACCCCTCAAATTGGGCATGAAATAATAGAGAAAATTATGACCAATCATAGATGAAGGACAAATCAGAGACAATTAAGTCTGTTGAAGTTGAATTATTGGACAGTCAAGCCTAAGATTTTGTACACATTCAATATTTGTCAAGAGTTTCATTGTGTCCAAAAAGAAACTTGTTATATATAGATTCAACTGATGTATGCTAGGAGTTCATAGATGAATACTTTTTAGAAATATGTCCATCAAATATGTTTCGGTAAAAACAAATATTAGAAGTTATTTATGACTTAATGAGGCTTGTTTTAATGCAATATAACATGCTTGATTAATTTTTCATCAAGGTTTATTTGGTTGAGTGTATGATGGGTGCACTGTTAAATGGAGGGATTTTGGGCTTTCAGATTTTTTATTGGAAGAAAAAAATGTGATTTAATTTTACAACGAAATTGGAATACACCTTTTAGGATTTCAATGTATTTTGAATTTACGCAAATCAAGTGAATTTGGAATGAACTATATAGAGTGAACGAGTTTTCAAACCACACATTGACGGGACCTCTACAATCGCCATTCCTGTTAATGTGATCTAGCTCATCAACACAGACTACTAGCAAATGCGACTCATGTATTTATGCATGTATGCACGTGGCTACGCATGCATGCCTGCATGCATGTATATGCACGTATGTAAAAACGTATGCATGTATGTATGTATGCACGAATGTATGCACTCATGCACATATGTATGCACTCATGCACATATGTATGCACATATGAACGTATGTATGCACATACATACGTATGTTTGCATGCACGTGTTTATATGTGCGTGTTTGTATGTATGTGTGCAAGCATGTATGTATGTATGCACTTATTTAAATGAATGGGTGGGTGCGTGCGAGCATGCATGTATGTATGCATATTACAATCAAGCAAAGCTTTTGAATTCATCTATGATCAATTCAGATATTATTATTTATTTGAAAAATGCATTTATTTTAAATTTTGTATTTTTCCTCCATTTTTTTCTTTTTGTTTATCTTATTTTAGACTGTCTAATTTGTTTATCAATATTTCTATCAGGTTTTATAGGGGTTCAGTTCAGACTACTCTTCCACCGAACAAGAGAATTAGGAATGGCCGCCTTTGCAGCTCAATTGAGAATCAAGTGCATGAACTTGAGAGGGAGACCAAGATCATGGAAGATTTGATTGAAAAAGGAAAAGAAAAGAAAAGAAATGCAGATATAGCATCACAGGAAATTGAAGAGGAAGTGCGAAATGTCAAGGTAATAGATTGTTGATATTGTGGTATTCATTTGTGCTATTCATCTTCAACCTTCTGTTACCTTGATCTAATCTCTTAGAGGAGGCGAATTAGTGAAGAAAGAACTTTGATGTCAAAGCAACTCACATTGAAAGATATGAAGAGCTCTCGTTCAGCTGAGGTTGTTCCTGACACAACAACAAATGCGGTGGAACTTGAGCAAGAAATTGGGGTAACTTCTTTTTTTATTTATAAGATTATTTTTTAAATTGGTATTTTTTGTTAAAGGTCTCATCATATTTTTTGTTTATTAACATTTCCTTTCTTCAGCAATTGCAAAATGATATACAATCGAGGGGATTCTTGTTAGAGAAAGTTCAATTGAGGATGATAATGGCGGAGGAGAAGGCCAATGAACTTAAGGGATCTTTTGAGAGTTTGTGTGGTATAATTTATCATCATTTTACCATGTTATTTTTTGCATTAATTTCTTCCCATATATTGAAGTTGTTATTATCTCAATTAGTATGTGATAATCTTTTTTATGGCACACAGAAGATGGTGTCATTAAATGGATATGATGCCTTTTGTAGATATGAAGTAACGATGATGTAGGATGGCTAATAGAGTGGATATGGGCTCGTAACAATGATGGGAGGGTGAATTTCCAATCTTGGCCTTGAGGTAACCTTTGAAAGATGTAATAATTTAATGGTTTGGGTAAGTATGTTTGACTATGGGGATTTAGTGGAAAGGTTAATGAAGTGAGAGGGGTGTGCAAGATATTTTGGAGATGAAGGTGGGCTCGGTTTCATTTGAAGATGTGAACCATTGGAGGATAAAAGCTAGGATTTATTTTGAGAGTGGAACTAAGGTATTGGGAATTTTCTTCTGTTTGTTTGTCCTTTTTTTTCTTGGAGAATTTTGAGTTCAACATGGAGAAATAAAATGCAGACCGAAAAACAAGGTGAAAGATGAACCATGGGGTGTTATCATGGTAAGCACTCTGATCATGACCATGGGCTTATTTGGTTTGAATAAAATGACTATTAACCACCAAGAGTGGAGGAGACTCATTTCCATTTTGTGATGAAAGGAGGATTGAGGATACATCACAAAAAGAGAAAAGAATGATTTCTCATAAAAAGATCATATAAATGTGGTATGGAAGTCACCATACCCGCATGGAAGAACTTGCCACCACCGAGTGGATAGAAGGACCCTAATTTGAAAGAAAACACATTCAAAGCTTTCTTTTAATTTATTTTGATCATATGTATATAGACACAACATTCACAATCAGATTACTACATTCAAAATAATAATACATTTAAATTCAAATTTTGGAGGGAGATACAAAGACAAACCGCTTCAAGTGATAGGGTTCTTATATTTTGGGGTTTTACCATTATTATATTTGCCAAGATAACACTACATGCATGATGCGGGAGCTTATCGCCCCCGGTTGTAACTCGTTTGAGATGGTGACCGTCTCCAAGAGTCCGGGTGGTGCTCCGACTATAACTCTATCCTAACGAGATATCCATCCTTCCATAGCCCCTCCGACCTCACTTTCAGTAGCTGCAAACCTCCTTTCTGCAGCTGTCGAGACCATGCCATTCCCCTTTTGGCTGCTGTCCAGCTCATGTTATCCTTCTTTCGGGTGCTACCAACTGCTATCCAGACTACTTCCTGCTGTTGCCCAGCCACCAACACATATTCCAGCTATTGTCCAACTTTAAGGACACAACTTCCTGCTGCCTTCCAACCCACAACCCTCTTCCAGCAATCGCAACTTCTCCCCCCAACCGCTAGCAACTGCAGCCCTCTCCTAGTGACCGGCCTTCCCTCCTGCCACCTCCTCTCAGCCAACCACCTTCTATCAGCCGCCAACCCACCTTCTAGAGCCTCCATCCCTGTTGTCACCCATATACATCTTTTATTGTTTATGTTCATGTTTGTTTGTCGTTACTTTCTGCTTTTCAAATGTAATGTTTGTAATCCGTTTGGACTTCAGAAATAATATTTGTGTTTTCGTTGCGATTTCGGTTATCTCTGGTATCATTTGGCATCAGAGCTAGCCCAACCCTAGTACTATTTTAGGTTTCCCTAACATTTGCCCCCACTCAAGCCATCTCCTACCAAAATTTTTCTGCCCTAAAGTTATTGACGGATGAAGTCGAAGCTCCCTGACCCAGGGATATTGACATAGTATCGCAGACGCGTTATTATAGCTGCTATAGTAATTGCGAACCCCTTTTCATATGTAATTTATTTCATTTCCTTTCCTGGTGCTTCCCATTATAATTCTTTTTCTTCTCTACTTCTTTTCTTTTCCTCTCCTTGTCTATTATATCTTTTTCCTTTCCTACTTTTTTCCTATTTTCTCTACTAATCCCCTCTTTATATAGGTGATGTTTTCTTAGGTTAGAGGAAGAGGTTTTTGGATGATTGCTGATTTCAGCTATTGCTTTGAGGCGATCTTCTCCTACGGGGTTTGTATTTTACGACGAGATGGTGCTTCGGTTGTAACTCGTCTAAGATTGTGACTGTCTTCAAGGGTTCAGATGGTGCTCCTGTTGTAGATTGACGCCAACGAGACATTTATCTTTCTGTATCTTCCTTCCCATGCAGTCTAGCAGTCGTCAACCTCTTTTTGGCTCACCTTCAGCAGGACGCCGACCCTTTTGGCTCACCTTTAGCAGGCCGTCAACCCTATTGCTCACCTTCAGTAGGCCGCCAGCCCTTCTACACACCTTCTCGCAGGCTGCCATTTTGTTCCTTGTTTTCGGCTCACCTCCAGCATCCCGTCAGTCGACCCCTACGCCTTCTAGTAGTCATCTTCTTGCTGCTCCCCTTTCCCTACAATCAAACCTGCCATCCCTTCATCCTTACCACTGGTCCTAGTTCCCTCTCTCTGCTACCACCAACATCCCCACCTGCTACCGTCACCCTTATTGGAGTCTATGTGTTGTGTTTTTATGCTTGTGTTTTTGATTGTTATCGTTATTTCATGGCAAAAGAGTGTCTTTTGTTCCTTTTGAATTCCATAATAATAATTGTGTTTGTTCGTGGCGATTTGGGTTTTTTTTTTTAGGTATCAATGCATTTGATATAGACTTGAATTTAACTCAATTGCCTAAGAGTAGAGTTTGCCTTGTTCTGTTATCAGTCAAATGAAGTATGGAAGTAGTTTTGTGGATGGATTGTTTACAACTTTCGTGATGCAAGTTAGGAGAAGCTTTTAATATGAGTGACATTCTTGGAAGGCCCAATGTGGTGGTGCAGCGTGTTGGGCGGCACTCCACTTTTTGTAATCTATAACTTTTAATCTAATTAAATAATAATTTAACCTTTTTTTTAATATTATTAGCCACTAATTCAATATATTTGTTGTTTTTAATTAATTGATTTAAACAATCTTTTCTTGTGATTGAAAATTTATAAAATATAATCTTTGCACGAGTTCAATCAAGTTTTTTTGATAAATATTTTCTTAATTTACTTTACCTTAAAATTTAATTTGATAGTTTCATATTTTTCTACTTCTGTTAATATCCTTATAAATTTTTAATGGTACTCATTTTATTTTAATTAATAATGTTTAATTTGTTAAAATTAATTCATATTCTTAACATTTCGAAACTTTGTATATTTTATTATACAATTTGTAAATTAAATTCCAATGGTAATTGTTACATCTATATATAAATAATTAATCTTAATTAGGATCTTAGAAAATATTTCATCCAACTCAAATTAATCCTAAAATTTCAGCCTCCCTATCTTGCTCGCACGATAACACTTTTTGTTTCTGTCTAGGTTTGTGCACGAGGTGCATACATTGTATACATCCGCATTTTTTTCCTCGTATCTTGGACTCATTCGATTGTCTTTTTACGCACTTCTCGCTCAATATCAAGTTCATTGTTGAACTTGGTTAGCACAATGTCACCACCGCCCCCACCCAACCGTCATGATCCTATCTGGGGCTTGGAATTAACCAAGACGGGATCAGATTGTGGAAATAAATTCTCTGTTATTCAATTTCTATTACTAACAATTCAATATTCAAAAAATTACATAAAAGAGCCACTAAATAAAGCAATAAAATTTAATAAATAATTTTTGTCTTTCCTAGTTCTCGCTTCTTATACACATTTGCTCATCTTCTATTTATCTCGTTCAAATATTTAAAACCTAAAAATAATATTAAAAAAACATAATTAATTATATAAAGATAACCTAGGAGTCATCACACTTTTAAGCTATAATAATTCAATATACACGCGCGCCTTGAGGAAATCTTTTAATATGCCGACAGTTCATATTTTTTATATGCAATTTGATATATGCTAAAATATGTATCAATGAACTTTTTAAAATGAATATACATTAATCTTCTATATGCATTTACTTTACTTTATACTCTTTAGATGCATCACCGTCAAAAAATCTGGTACACCTTGACCAATATTGTCCGGTCGGTCTCCGTCGACCTCGCTGCATTAGCGATTAACACATCACAATTATCTATAAGTGAAAGATCCTTTCCCGGTCCCGACCGATATTATCCCGTCAAGACAAGCGATTAGGAATGTAAACATCATAATTGTCGGAAGCTAAGCTTTGGCTCGTTAACTCCTTACCGATATTATCCCGTCAGCACGACTGTTGTGAACTATCACAATCGTCTGGGCAGCAGAAAACTATACGCGCGCTCGGTACATCGACGTCCCCTCGCTCGTACCATTAGTGGCGTAATACTCCGAAAACGCACATACCAAGCATTCATATGTAAGGTATTTCATTCCTCATAACGTACTTTATTCTGAGATATATTTATGCATCTAAATAATAAGCATACTTTCTCTTACTTCACCATGCAACTATTTATCATGTACATCTCTCGTACCATATATATCTCGCATTTCATTCATATCTCTTATTTCTTGCAAATCTCTTTGTATCACGTATATCCGTTCCATCAATCCTATCTTACATATCATTCATCTCATATCTCATGCATATCATTTATGTCATGCTTATCCTTATCATGCATATATGTTTTCTATCATGTCTATCTTGCATATTTTGCATATCATGTCTATTATACATATCATGTTCCTCATGCATATCTCGTATGTCTTTTCTAATTTTACAATATGAATAATCTGTTGCAATATAAATCTAACTGAACTAAAACATATGTATAAATCAACCTACATTCTAGCGTAAAGAAAGTTACTGAAACTTTGAAACGTAATTACTCACTTCAACTAAAATCTTAATCTTCGATTGTTAGCTGGAGGTTGCAGTGATTTTTTTTATTGAGCTTAATAATCTATAAAAAATAATATTAAACTTTAAGATTCAAGTGATTTTCGTAAATTAAATTATTATTCTTAGATTAGCATATGATTATGTTACCTGAAATTGATAGAGCCGTCCTAGGACAATCTTGTGCACGCTCAACTCTAACTTGCCTTCTTAGGTTTCCAACCTGAAATCTTAAACGAATTAGGAATTTGTAATATATTAGTTTGTTAAGTAATTTAGCTCAAAATATCATTAATTTACCAAAACATACCTTAAACGACTTCCCGACAACTCATCCCTTCACCAAAGCTGCAAAAATCTTCTTCCCTCTTCTTCCTATCTTCTTAAACTTCTCTTCCCTTTCGATGATTTCGTGGTAAAATCCTTACTGAAACTAACAAATCACTTACACTTTCGGCACAAGATCGCCACATCCAATGGCTACAGAAAACTAAAAATATGCACAATTTGTGACAAAACTCAAAATGAAAATGTGAGAAATAAAAGAATGCCTCTAATAGTGTGAAATAGGAATTACCACTTGTTGATTTTGTTCCAGAGTCCTAACATGTTTGCGGCTTTGTACGGGCTACTCGCCTCCACTGCGCGGCTCTGATATAGTATTGGTGGCGCAAAATGTTTGTGAGGTTGAATAGGGAGAGGAATCAACAAGGAAGGCTCGGGAGAGGAAATCTGAAGCGAGGAGTGGGTCACGATTTACCAGGTGGTCGCTCGGTCGCCTCTACTCTCAACTGTAGGTTTGGCTGGGATCGAAACTCTCTCATAGTTATTCTGCCGAGCGAAACCGAGGGGAGGGAGGTTGAGCAAACGAAATTGAGAAGGTGATGAGTAACGGGAGAGGGGAGGTGAAATTTTGAGAGTTCTGGATGGATGATTACCCTATTCAACGTTTATAATGCATGGATTAGGTTGGTTAGCTACAACGACGATAAGATTAGGGAGAGATTTAGGATAATTAAGGTTTTAAATAATTTAATTATGCTTATAACTTAATTTTTTATCTTTAAATTTATTCATAATTTAGCTATGTTACTATATATCAAATTGCTCAATTTAATGCGTAGAATTTTATAAAATTAACTGTTAAAATCAAAGAGGTGCGAAAATTGGGGTAGATGTTATGCTGCCAAAAAAATTATCAAATTTCTCAAAATGGGTTATTATAATCTCCCCTCTTAAAATTTCGTCCTCAAAATTCACGAACTCCGCACAACTATAAAGATAAAACAAAATTGATTACAGAAATTTATTTCTTGTCAAGTGATAACTAGAACATATCAAATTCTATGCATCATAATCAACAACAACATTTTCTTCTGGTTCTTGATGAGTTGAGGAATAAACTCTTGGACAAATATTCTGCCTTGGTTGCTTTTTACGAGCCACAATATCAGCTTCTATCATCCTCTGTTGACCACTTCGAGAAATAAATCTTTCCTGAAAATTCCTCTGAGCTAGATTCATTTTTGGATGAGCATCTAATGTGGATCTCTGAGCATAATTTGGACAGTTTCTCTTCTGATGTCTAGACTGTCTGCATAAGTAGCACACCTTTGTACAAGATAAACATTCACCACATTGTTGCTTTCTACGCTTGACACATAGTGCTAATGTTGGCCCGACTAATAAGTCCACCAGTGTAGAATTTCATCTTCTTCCCACTTGACTCATTATATTGAATGAACTGTTGGTGTCATTTCTTTTGAACTCTTGCTCATATACATGTCTCTACGCTTGTGAGTTTGTTGGAAATCAATCCCCACCTGTCTAGCTCTCTCCACCAGTATTGAATAGTCTTCAATCTAAGTGCCACTAGTGGCTGCCTGATTGAATTTTTCACCCCATAAAGAAATCTGTGGCATTTCTCTTCTGAAGTAGGAATAAGTTATAGTGCATTCCATGATAGCGTAATAAACTCTGCTTCATACTGCACAATTGATTGATCTCCTTGCACCAAACTAATGAATTTATTTTGCATTTGTCTCCTAGCTGATAGTGGTACAAATCAATTTCTTAATGTTTTCACAAATTAATCCCACTGAATTGGTTAATGGGTCTACCTCCAAACTTTTACTAAGACTGATTGTGCCACCAACTCTCTGCTTCCCTGTCAAATGCAAAAGCAGCTATTGCGACTCCTCTACTGAGGACAAGATAACCATCAATTGTTTTCTCTACTCTCAACAACCAGTTCTCTGCCTCAACTGGCCCTCGTGCTCCTGAAAATAAAGGTGGCCTCATATCCTGGAATTGTTTCAAATATTTATGCATCTGAGTTGTTCCACTATCACTGGTCTGGATCTGAGAACCCTGACTAAGTCGTGTAAATGCAGCCATCATCTGAGTAAAGTCTCCACAGGGATGCTAGCAATGCTAGATTGAGGATCAGTATGTGTTGGAGGCACCCGATCCTAATAATCAGCACCTCCCACCTCTATCATTTATATATGTATCCTCCGGCTCAAAATCAATTATCCTGAGATATCAAAATTTTACTTTATTAACATAATATTTAATTTATTTTAAATTGTCTTAATAATTATTATTGATTTTCTTAATGCCTCTCTTATGATCACTTTTGCCCTTTACCGGGCTCTGATTCTACTTTTGTCACGGATCTGCCCGATGCTTGGAATTAATCAAGACGGGAACGAACTGTGGAAACAAATTCTCTGTTATTCTATTTCAATTACTAACAATTTCGTATTCAAAAAATACATAAAAGAGCCATTAAAGAAAGCAATAAGATTTAATAAGTAATTTTTTTTCCTTTCTGGTTGTTCTCGCCTTCTACACACATTTGCTCTTATCGTTCAAATATTTAAAATCTAAAAATAATATTAAAACATAATGAATTATCTGAAGATATCCCAAGAGTAATCACACTTCTATACTACAATAATTGAAGGAAATTAATTTAACATACATGCTCTTCTATAAGAAATCTAATATATGTTGGTTCATATTTTTTATAAGCAATTTAATATATGCTAATACATTATAAATGTCATTTTTTAAATGTTCATGCGCTAATCTTTTATATGCATTTACTTTACTTTATACTCTTTAGATGCACATGTCTCTGTGAAGATCACCGTCAACAAAACTATCACACCCTTTGCTGATATTTTTCGGTCGACTCCGTCTGGTTCGACGGTTAACGATCTACACATTCGTTATTGTTTAGTGGCGGAACGACCCTTACTGGCTTCCGACCGATATTATCCCGTTGGTACTACGATTATCAATGTAAACATCACAATGGTTTGGGAAGTTAAGTTTTGATTTGCTCACGCATGTTCGATATTCTCCCACCTGCACAGTGGTTAGTGAACCATCAGAATTGTCCGGGGTGGTAGAAATACTCTAAAAGCTGGTATGCTGGCGTCCCCCGCCTTACCACTAAGAGGTGAAATACTCTAAACATGCACATACACACATTCATATGTAAACCATTTTATTCTTCATAACATACATTATTCTAAGATATTTTTATGCATCTAAATAATATATATACTTTCTCTTACTTTGCTGTGCAACTATTCATCATATATATATCTCTCATAACTTGCATCTCTCATCTTATTCATATCTCTTATTTCTTGCATATCTTTTGTATCATATATATTTGATCTATCATTTGTAACTTACATATCATCGCATGCTTATGCTCTCATGCATATCTTTCATATACATGCATATATGTTTCCTCGTCATGTCTATCACGTATCTCATCTTCGCATATCTTCTATTGTCTATCTTTTATATCATGTTTATTATACATATCATGTATCTCATGCATATCTCGTATATCTTTTCTAATCTGACAATATAAGAATCTGCCGCAATATAAATCTAATTGAACTAAAACATACATATAAATCAACATACATTTTTGAATAAAAATGTAATTACTATTAAATTATAAAAAATATTAAATTTTAATATTCAAGTGATTTTCATAAACTAAATTATTACTCTTAGATTAGTATATCATTATGTTATTTAAAATTTATGGAGCTGTCCTACGGTGATTTTCTGCACGTTTGGCCCTAACTTGCCACCTCAGGTTATCAACCTGAAATCTTAAACGAATTAGAAATTCATAATATATTAGTTCATTTAGTAATTTAGCTGAAAAATATGATTAATTTGCCAAAATATACTTTAAACGGCTTCCCGACGACTGCAAAAATCTTCTCTTTTTTACATCTTAAACTTCTTTTTCACTGATTTCGTGCTAAAATCTTTACGGAAACTAACAAATCACTAAACGATACTTTCGACACAAGATCGGCTTTGATGGCTACCGGAAACTAAAAATATGCACAATTTGTTGCAAAACTTAAAATTGAAAATGCGAGGAAGAAATTGAATGCCCCAAATGTTTGAATTAGGAATTACCACTTATCGATTTTGTTCCAGAGTCCTAACATGCCATCTGCGGCTCTATGAGGGCCGCTCGCCTCCTCTGCGTGACTCTGCTACAATATTGAAGGCGTGAAATGCTTGTGAGGTCGAACAAGGAGAGGAATTGACAAGGAGGAAGAGTCGGGAGAGGAAATCAGAAGTAGGGAGTGGGTCGCGGCTTACCAGGTGGCCCCTCGGTCGTCTCTATACGATTGCAGCCTTGGTTGCGATCTCCACCCTAGACCTTCTGCCGAGCGAAACTGAGAGGGAGGGAGGCTGAGCAAACGAAATTGAGAGATGGCGAGGAGTAACGGGAGAGGGGAGGAGAAATTTTGAGAGCTAAGAATGGACGATTTCCCAATTCGACGATTTTAATGCATGAATTAGGTCGGTTAGTTACAGTGACAATGAGCTTAGGGAGAGATTTAAGATAATTAAGATTTTAACTAATTTAATTATGCTTATATTCAAGTTTTTATATCTTTCGATCTGTTATTCACATATGGTATTATATATCGAATTGCTTGATTTGACGCGTAGAATTTTATAAAATTAACTAGGTTGAAATCTGAGATGTGGGAAAATTCGGGTACATATTACATCGTCAATAATTTTATTAATTTCTAAAAATGTGTTATTCACCCAACCCCCCCCCCCTCCCACACGCGAAACGCGAAATCATAACGTCTTAAGATTGCTTCGAGCCATTTATAATGATGAAATCACTCGTAGAGCACCTTCTCATCGCTTTCACTTTTCTATTCATCTCCTCGCCTTCATCTCACTTGGAAACAACAAAACGATAAATTTTCAATTTGGTTTCGATTTCTTTCTACCCTTACCCCTCCCCCTTTTCCTTTTTTTTTTGCCTTCTATTTTTTAGCATGATGTTACATGGAGCTCTGTGAAATGCATGTCTGGATGGTGCTGCTTTATTAAAATCTCCTTTTTTAAATTTCAGCTTTTTGTATCTGAAACCCCTAATGCATAACTTTTTTTCAGTTTGAATTCCATTTCTTTATTCAATGGATTCATTTTCGTGCAGCATGTTAAGTTTGTATCTAATGTGGGGTTCTACTTGTAAATTGAAGAAGTCTAGGGTTTATTTGTAGATGTTTCATGGTTGTATGTAAGCCAAAATTTCAATGAAATGAGCATGTTTATTTTGCAAAATCATTTTCAATTTGGTATCTGAGGGTTATG